>KK121096.1:290150-318379 GCA_000611955.2 Stegodyphus mimosarum
CTTTCACTGTCTGAAACAAAAGCATCTTAGTTTTATGAAATGTGCTGTATTCAAAGAAAAACATCCAGTATTATGCCAGGTTAAGAAGATGTTATGAGGAAAGTATTATGTGATTGGATAACAAAGAATTTTTATTAACAAGAATTGTATAAAGAAATTAAAACCTACCGATAATAAGAATTAGTTGGACACTCACTTCCAAAAGTTAAGCACGAAGATGTAAAATGCAAAAAAATCAACAAATACTGCTTTGATTGACACAAAATTTGGCAGGAAAGTAGCATATATATTTATGCATAAAATAAAATCAATAATTATATACAGAAATGAAAACAATATTAAATTTTTGTAAGTTATCAGATAATGACACACTAGAGACTTAAACAGAATTATGTATAAAGGGAAAACAAACAGCATAAAATGAAAAAAAAAAAGGACATTAATAGGGTATGTGATCCTCCCTCATCTGTATACAAAGTTTACGCCTTGTGACCATCCTTTCAATTAGGTGGGCAACCACCGCAGAATTAAGCAATCGCCATTCTTCTTGTCGAGTAGTTTCCAGCTTGATAAAAGTGGCTGGAGTTGGGAAACTTGAAGATACAGCATGCTGAGAGCATCCCAAAGATTTTCAATGGGATTAAGGTCGGGCGAATATGCTGTGTATTAAAACAAAAGTAGGGCCAACTGCTGCAGTGTACAATCTCCCAATGGGTTCTAGGACTTCATCTCGATATCGGACAGCCGTCAAAGAACCCCGTTTAAAGCTGTGCAGGACGGTGCGTTATCCTAACGAAATCCCTGCCCACACCATAATGCTTCCTCCACGGAATGCGTGATGTTTGGTGATGTTTTGGGACTGATTTCGTGTTCGTTGTTCAAGCCATATCCTTATACGCTTGTCATCTGGCTCCAGAGCAAATCGTGACTCATCAGTAAACATGACATTGCCCCAGTCAGACACATTCCAATTGACATGTTCCCGGCACCTCTGTAATCGTGCCCCTCTTGATTGGACGGATAGAGGAACACAAACTCGAAGTACCCAGGTGTACAGTCACGTGTGTGGAGGTCGCTCTGCGATTCCGCTTGGCTACAGAGGCTGTTCGCACATTTTTTAGACGATGTATCTTGTATTCACAAAACTAAATTACATAAAATTCTTGTGTTTTAAATGTTCTATTTGACATCCCTTATTCTGAACTATCTTTCGACACCGCAATTTCCAGGATAATAATGCCTTTTGAAGTGTCAGAAGTGGTATTCTATCCCATTCCTCCCGAACAGCTTTCCAGAGTCCTGTTAGAGTTTGGGGACAACGTTTGGATAATGCAGTTTTTAAAAGTCCGAAAGCACACAACTCCATAGCTGACACATTGGGAGATTTAGTAGGGATATCAGTGAAGGGTATGGCATTGATACCAGTTTTTTGTTCCATTTCTTTTAGGAAATTTGCAGTGGATTTTGATGTGTGACTGCTAGCTTTGTCCTGATGGAGTCTCACAGATTGATAGCACTGTGGGTAAAGCGATGGTATTTCATTCAGAAAAATTGGTGATAAAATATGTTCCTGATAGTATTTGGAGTTAATCTTGACATTTTTTTGCACTCTCTTTATTTTTAACTTGCCATTATAAGAAAAACCATCAACAATCATGAATCCTTTAGAAAAACTTTCTTTCGATTCTTTGAACCATGTACTTAATTTTTTTTCTCCCCTTTTATGATAATAAATGGCTCTTTTTTTGTTACAGTCAATGCCCATGCTTCATCTATTGTGACATTTGTTTTCTATTTTTCTTTGGATAAGTGTTTCTCATATAGAATTCTGCAGTGTGTCCTGCGTTGAGCGTTATGCTTTGGAAGAAGACGATGCACATTGCATTTTTTCGCTTTCTTAAGATTTAAATCAACATTTATCATTTTGTTTACAGTGGACACCGAGCATTTTAATGATTTTGCAACTGTCCTTTGACTAAGGGGATTTTCTTATAACATTAAACAACGTACCTTTACAATAGTCGAAGATGTCTGCTTTTTCCTTGGATACTTGTTTGGAATTTTTGTCCAACTTGAGCCTCCAATTTGGCATTTTTTTCCCTTTCTTGTTGATGATATTACCTATCGACACTTTAGATATCACAAAACCATGACTCTCACTTCGTTTTTGGATAACGGAGTATGCATATTTCTCTTTGGAAAGAGCGTAAATGTAGCCTTTGAACCACTGCTTTGTTAAATTCGCCATTTTGAATAAAATTCGCCATTTTGAATAAAAACAAAACTTTCAAGCCACAGACGATAATTTTGACTTTTAAAAACATAGTACAATTGCAATTACTTCTTTTGCAGCAAACGATTTTTTATTATTGCTTACCAAAATCGTCTAAAAAATGTGCGAACAGCCTCTGTGCAATAGCAATATTTTGATCTTCCGCGGGGGTTGTAATCCTTGGGCGACCAGCTACTGGACTTCGGACAACTGTCTGCGTGGTTTGGAATTGTTTCCATAAATGTGAAATTACAAAATGATGAACGTCGAAGGAAAGAGCAAGGTCTGTGATCGACTGTCCTGCTTCATTTTGCCCCACAGCACACCAGCGCTCAGAATCTTCCATTCGTCTTCTGGAAGTCATGCAAACATGTATGTCTTGAAAACAAATTGTACAAAAGTTTTAAACACCTTCTATCAGCACTTACAATCAACTTCTGTAACCCTTCATAAAGCTGGCTTCTTACAAGACTGCCTTTTTTGCATATTTCTTGACATGAAAGCACGATTGGCTGTTACCTAACATATTTGCATACTTCCACCTACCTCTGCAGCGAATTGCATCCTCTTCAATTCTGAGTGGCTTCCGGAAATAAGCATTTTCCTCTCTGAGCTTAACTTTTGGAAGTGAGTGTATATTTAAATACAACTACATTGTGTGCAACTATGCAAGTACTGATGACCTTGTTCAGGGAAAGTACATTTCAATATGAACTTGGTCAGAAACACCAGCGTTACCAACTGTCGGTTAGGTGAATCTAATTTATTGATTGTACCAGAGTGAGAAGTTATCCTATCTTGGGCCAATCACATGGCCTGGCATAAAAGCAATTAGTGACAAAGACAAAAGCCCGAACCTCTTCATTTTATCTCTTTCTTTCAATAGCAATCACATACAGTCCATATATATGCATTACTTAAATTATAGGTATCATATTTGCAATAAATACATCGTTAAAATGCATTTGTGAGCAGTGTAAAATTTCTTCAGAGGCTAGTTGGGGCCCTTAGGCCACCAGTTTGAGATCATTCCAATAAACCATATTCTGGTTATATATAAGAGTTACTGCATTTGAAATAATAAATTGTCAAGTCTATGACATGATTTTAACAAATCAGGGGGGAAAAAAGCATGAAATTCAAGAAGCAGTTATCATCTTTTATGAACAAGCAATTCATGTTTGCTCAAACAAAACACAAAACTCAGCTGAGCATCTCGACATTCTTAAGGGAAGTTCATCAGGTTTCAAAGATGATTTCCTGTGATAAATGAGATATGAATTAGCAAACACTCATCAAAAGCTAAATCATGACACAGAACTAGAGATAATGCATGGGTTTCAGAGAAAGCAAAGGAGCATTCAGTTGACTACAAAATTAATAGCATGGTTTTTGGAATACCAAATATGTTTTACTTGTTACTTCATAAAAGGAAAAACTGCTACTAGCCAATACTGCGCATCCCTTTTGGACAAAGCAACGATTTGGGAAAAAGATCCACAAATGGTCCAGAAAGGTGATGCTTCACAAAATAATGCTAAAGTTCAATCATATGCAAAGTGCCAAAGCCAAAACAAAAGGTGTGGCAAATCTCTCACTCTCATTCTCACAGACATCATATGCAAACAGAGACATCCAAGAGTGAATGAAGTTTGCTGTTGAATAAGATGAATGGTCCAAACATTTTGAGATTTTGTTCTTCAGAGCCCATATTTAATTTGCCTCTAAACAGTATATTTAGATATATTTATGCATAATGATAGAGCATAACTATTTGAGCAAATCAACAAACTACTTTCATTTTGTGTCAGGACTAGATTTTAACCAAGGGCTATGAACATAAAATTCCATATACAAGAATGATGTTCCATTTCATTACAAACAAAACTTCTGCCAGCTTCTGATGTGTCCGATTTCAAGTTGCATGTATATTGGAAGAAAAGGAAATATAGTACAAAATGAGAATTACTTTTTATTATAATTCAAAATTATCACTTTTGAATTATAATAAGAATATAATTCATGCATTGATAATGCATTGCATGCAGGAGACTATTGAAAACAATGATGAATGTAACATCATAGCAGAAATCGACATAACTTCACATTTTATGGCATCTTTCAATTCTGACAAATCTTATGGATCTGATGTATACATCTTTGATTTCAGATAACCCTAGAACAGAAATCCATTGGAATGAGTTAGGTGGACCGTGCTGGCCATGAAGCTGCAAAGTTCAAAGAGATGACTATCTCCAAAGTGCTGTTGCAGCACTTGCTGAACACATGTGGTGACGTGTGAAGGACTATCATCTTGTATCCAAATAATGTAATTAATGACATTTTGCTGCTGCAATTTTAGAAATACATAATTCTTTAATATTGCCCGATACTGAGCACTAGTGGTGAAGCACATTTTTATACCTATGGAAGTGACTTCTTCGAAGAAGTATGGACCGAGAGCGAATGTGCTTGTAATGCACAAACAATACAAAGTTAAAGTCACTTTAACTTTGTATAAAGACACAGGTGCCCCACTGTGAAGATTTTTGGCAGCCCAGTGGATGCAGTTCTTGGAAGTTACGTTCTCAGTAAAGGCGAAAAGCACTCAGTAAAGGCGAAAAGCAAAGAAAAACCATCAACAATCATGAATCCTTTAGAAAAACTTTCTTTCGATTCTTTGAACCATGTACTTAATTTTTTTCTCCCCTTTTATGATAATAAATGGCTCTTTTTTTTGTTACAGTCAATGCCCATGCTTCATCTATTGTGACAGTTGTTTTCCATTTTTCTTTGGATAAGTGTTTCTCATATAGAATTCTGCAGTGTGTCCTGCGTTGAGCGTTATGCTTTGGAAGAAGACGATGCACATTGCATTTTTTCGCTTTCTTAAGATTTAAATCAACATTTATCATTTTGTTTACAGTGGACACCGAGCATTTTAATGATTTTGCAACTGTCCTTTGACTAAGGGGATTTTCTTATAACATTAAACAACGTACCTTTACAGTAGTCGAAGATGTCTGCTTTTTCCTTGGATACTTGTTTGGAATTTTTGTCCAACTTGAGCCTCCAATTTGGCATTTTTTTCCCTTTCTTGTTGATGATATTACCTATCGACGCTTTAGATATCACAAAACCATGACTCTCACTTCGTTTTTGGATAACGGAGTATGCATATTTCTCTTTAGTGTAAATGTAGCCTTCAAACCACTGCTTCGTTAAATTCTGATTGGCTTCCGGAAATTAAGATTTTCCTCTCCGAGCTTAACTTTTGGAAGTGAGTATATCAGCTCTTACATCAAGGTTGGACTCTGGTTTTGAGTGAAGTAAATAAACTTGATCAGGATTATATTTGTAGTTATGTTCCTAAAATTAATGATGTCACTTGGCATAAGTTTAAAAAAGAAAGAATCTCTTTAGCTGATTCTAGAAATATTGTGGGTGATCTCACTGTTATTCAGGTATTATTAGAAACTGATGTATGGTCTCAAATAATCACACCTGATTTTTGCAAGATTAATGAATACTGGTTAAAAAAATAAATTTGGATCATTTGCAGGCAAGAAGCCACAGCTAAGCTTCTGCTATGAATCATGCCAATTATGATTTTCATTTTAATCTAGGCCGCATGCCATAAGATCTTCATAAACTTCAGGGCTCAGTAAGCATGTGATGAAACGAGGCATAAAAGAAAAAAACAGCATAAAGCTGAAAATTAGCTGAAATTAGCTTCTCTTAGCTGAAAATTTAAATAATAATCATTCTTTAAAGTGTGTAGGACTATGATAAGTGTAAAATATAGTATTTCAAAAAATTTTGTAATTTAATGCTTGTTATAGTACTTGATAAATTTTTAAGTTGATTTTATCTTCAAATCTGTTTTACAGTTATATTAGGTCATATCTATTAATAATGCATCCTACTTCTGTTTTATTTTTAGAATGGTATTACAAGAGTGAAGTCAATTTCATAGATAATTGCTTTAATGTATTCAGTTCCTGTTTGCTGATAGGTCTTTAACTTTTTTCATTAACAGTTTTTAAAATCCTTAAATGGATTTAATTTCCATGTGCAGAAATGCATGCAAACCCTATTAAATGTAATATGAGAAAGAATGAGTTGAATATTGTTAGCAAAAGCATTCTGAAAGATTGCTGAAAGATTCTAAATTTGAAAAAAGGAATGTTGGGAAAAGGTCTTTAAACTGTAGTGTGTTTGATAAACTGTAGCTCAGCAGACTTAATGTAACATCCTTAGAAAAGTGGAATAAGCAAATGTTTAATTTGTCAAGATTGTACAGTTTTGGAAGTATTGTGTATACTCAAGTAAATACGTCGATTAAAAAGTTTGATCCATGGAAGTGGAAAGGATGAGTTTTTGTAGGATATGGAATTAATTTTAATTTTGTAGGGTGTGGAATTTAAGTTTTTATTTTGTAGGATACAAAACCTGTAGCTTATAGGACAGAAGTGCAAGAAAAATATCCAGCAATGTTGTGTTTGATGCAAATGTATGTTATTAAATGGAGAAAACAAAAGTATAGATATAAAAATAATTCTGTAGTAAGCGAACCAGAATGAAATTTTAGAAAATAATCAGTGTAAATAAAAATGATTTATAAGCTGATAATAACACTGGAAATAAAAAAAATGAAGCTGAAAGGAAAGAATGACCTATTAAAAACAAAACAATCAGATAAGTTTAGAGATTTTGTGAAGTTGTCATACCAGGAAGCAATATCTGGAAAAAAAAAAAAGACTAGAAACTTTTGAAAAAAAATATAATGAATAATAAAACTTGACATAAATGGAAATAAAGCAGAAAATAAGAAAATTTTAAGCAACAAATGGATTTTCAATATCAAAGGAGGTGACCGGTTCAGAGCTAGACTTGTTGCAAAAGGGTATATACAAGACAAAGGATTGACTTTGAAGAAACACAATCATATTATAAGCAAAGCAGCATTAAGGGCGTTATTTACAATAGCATCTAATAACATGTTGAAATGATGCATAAAAACTTCTTTTCTGTGTAGAAACATAAAGAGGCTATTTATATGAAAATTCCTGAAGGCTTTGATTGTAGAAATAAAAAATTAAAATCACAGAGTCATACTAAAGATTGAAATAAGCATCTTTCTGTTGGAATGATTGCTTCATGAATTTCTAAAAAGGAAATGTTTCATTTAATCTAAATGTAGTAGATGTATGTTTAAAGGAAATGTTTTCTCATCAGTTCTAGTAATATTTATTGATCATGATATTTTGATTCAGAAAATTAAAGAAAAAATAAAGAAATTTTTAGAAGAAATGTCAAATGAATTTGAGGTAAAAGTGGATGGACATTCAGTATATTTTGAAAATGGGGGTGGGAAGAAATGAAAAGGATATGATACTTAAACAATCAAAATATTATTCACTAATGTTCTTGAAAAGTATGGAATGACTGAATGTAAAGAAACAATATCTGTGACAGGAGTAAAATCAACAGTATCTAATGAAAAGAGAAAAACTAATTTTCTTTAGGGAAAAAAAATTGATAATCTTTTATATTTGTCTCATAAAACTCGTTTAGATTTAGCACACCATTAGTTTTCAAAATAGAGATGTAGAAAATTCAAGTGAAAAAGGTATTGAAAAGGTTAAAAGAACTTTTAGATGCCAAAAAGTTGCTGTAAATTTAGTTTTCATTATAAATGTTCAGCATTTTCTGTAATGTATATTATGCAGGTGATAAAGAATAGTGCAGAAACACTACTGGGTATGTGATTCTGCATGAAAAAAGTCCTATGAGTTGGAATACAAGGAAACAACCAATAGTCGCTTATCAACTACAGAAGCTGATTACACTGCAGCAGCAGACTTTATTAAAGAATTTATATATTTAAAAACTGTTTTGGAAGAAATAACCTATAAAACTATTATAACTGATTTGAATGTTAATAATCAAAGTACAATTAGACTGATTAAGAATGGAATTTTTAATAGAAGAAGTAAAAATATTGAAATATATATGGATCTGAAAGGTACTATATAGACTTTGTGTGGTCCTGTGAAATTCACCTTTGATTGACTGAAGTCAGTTTGCAATCATGCAGTCCTTAACACAGATAACTATAGTTGCAAATTCTGGTAGTGATGTTTCACTAGTACTGCCCAGGATGGTGAATATGGTAACTATTGTTCGACTAAATTCTGTCTTAACGATAATAGTCATTAAGTTACTACCTAGAGGCAGCATGATGGTCGTACTGATCCTTCTGCCTTTATCAAATGTAACGTAAGTTGTCATGATTTAGATGACCATTGGCGTGAATTACGAGTTATCTCTAGTATGCATAATGAGAAATGACATCATACCAGGATGGTGAGGAGAGGTTATAGCTCATTATATCTTCTACTTTGCGTTATTGTATCTTCTAATAATTCTAGAGGATGTTTCTAAGTAGAATAATTTACAGTCATAAGTCGCAAATATTTACAAGCATCCATATAGTTTACAGTACTCCAGGACAGAATTCAAATGCTTAATCATAGATGCTTAGTTAAATCATCTAGGATGGTGGGCCTGCTATTAAAAGATCACAAAAATAAAATTAACTTCTAGGACATGGAATTATGTGAAATGAAAATGTGTTTTATAATTTTCTTATCTGTCAAGATTTGTATTATTCAAGCATTTCTTTATGGTGTGGCTTTTTTTCCTCCTTCTGTTAGGCAGTATCTATAGATACTAATTTTATAATTTACATTTATAAAATGTCTAGAAATCTCTTAAAATATTTACTTTTTTTTTTACGTTTAGTGTTAGTTACATTTGTAGTATGTAAGATATTCATTCACATTCTGATGCGACTATTCTCTTAGTGTGTAGAATTTTTTTACGTTCTTTGCACACCAAAGACGTAAATTCAAGTATCAATAAATGGAACAAAGTATTGAAAATATAGTTTCATTTCTGTATGATTTTCTTAATAACATCTTCTTTTTTCTAATTTACTTTATTGTAAGTTAATGATATACAAAGCATATAACAGAAAACATCCATAAATTGATTCCTTGTGTTTTCAACTTGGTTTCTTGTCATAGTTTTTAATGTAATAAATGTTAGTTTATCCAGAAAGCTTGGGAAATGCTGAATGCTGGATATGGGAAAATTCTGGATCGTTCAGTGTATAATAAGTAGAATTCATATTAGAAAAGCCAAATTAATGAAAGAAATTTCCTATCTAAAATTACCAAAAAAAAAGGCATCATATTTATTACCAGTTTGAATATCAAAACCTACATGTAAAATTATATAAAATTTTGAAATAAAAAATGCATTTCAGACATAAAAGTAGTATTTTATGGGCCTTAAGCATAAAAGTAAAACATCTTGTCTGATTATAAAATCCCACGGAACGTGAAAGTTCACGAAGATATCACCATATTTGCCCAAATCATTCCGGCAGAAGTTTAGAGGATTTGTTCTTTATTTAGTTAGATAATAAACAGATACTATTTGTGCATACAGCATATAAAAAACTTAAATCACTTATAGTTTCTCACAGTATATTGCCAATGTTTATATTTTCAAATAAAATTGCATATTATGCCTTTGTTTGAGGCAGTATGCTGTTTATTGCTGTAGCTTTTAAAATATTCCTCTGCATGTTATCCTATAGTAGGCTAGCCCCTAACTGTTAATAAATTTTTCGAAATGAGAAGGAAAAAAAAAACAGAATTTATATCCTTCTTTGCAAAAATTAAACTGGCTCATCATAAATTAGATTTACATAGAACTAAGTTCTGATGATTGTGTTGTAGTGTCATGTTTAATCATTATTCCTGCTAAAGCATTCTATTTAGCAACAATATGTATGTGCTAAAAGTATAACAAGCTGCATAAATGGCATTACAGGTCTCTTTTTTATTTAATTTTTCAGGACTTAATTTTATTTCTAAAATTTTAAAATATTCCAGTTAGTTGAATGCCAGGTGATCGGCTTTTTCTGTACTTCAAGTTTTTGGATAAAAATTGCAAACCAATTTTTAGTATTATGGGAAACTGGCATTTTAAACTTACTCAAGGTTCATTTTTTAATTCCATTGTCATACATTTGTTGTTGTTTTTGACAACACTATTGTATTCTCATATTTCTATTCTCTGAATGTTTTTCAGTGGTGTGTGTTACCTATAATTTTGTTGTTACTTTTGTTCTGTGAAACAAACTAGCACCCAAAAGCAAGAAGATGATCTTTGTTGAGTATGAGAAAGAAATCCAATCATAAAAACATCAAACTGTCAAGAAATGTTATTTTTAATGAGGTGAATACAAAGTCAAAAATCCTACCACCATCAACATTGTTATCAATGATCTCAATCAATGAAGTGTAAATAACAGGGGATTCTACCGATGAAGCAGAAGGTGATTTGCTAACCCCCCTAGCTCAAATAATGAAGATAATCATTATAGCCTTCAATACAGGAAGGCTCTGAAATTACCTGCTCATTATGAAGTCAATGTGGCAAGTGTTGTGATACCTGAAACATACAAAGTGGCAATGAACTCCGATCTAACAGATAACTAGGAAAAATGATAAATGAAGAATTAAATTCTCTGAACAGAAATGACATGAGATCTTGCAGCTTCACCAGAGACGGGTAACATAATTAAATGCAAATAGGTATTAAAATTTAAATATCTTCCTAATGGAAAAATTGACAGATACAAAGCAAGATTTTGTGCCAAAGGGTTCTCTCAAGTGGCGAAAGTAGATGTCAGTGAAGCCGTTTCACAACTTCAAGATTTGACACCATAAGATTCTTATTAGCTATAGCTGCCCAGACAAGATTGAAAGGTAAATCAACATAAAAACTGCATTTCTATATAGTAAAACTGAAGAAACAGTATTCATGTAACTTCTTTCAGGCTTAAACTATGCAAAAGATTTGGTGTGTCAGCTCGAGAAATACTTTTATAGATTGTAACAAACATCTAAATGCTGGCACAAGACATTTTTGAATTCTTAGCTAGCTTTGATGTAAGAAAAGTGTGCCTGATTCACATGTCTTTAATGGTATCTTTTGAGATAAGAAGGTATTTTTAATTCTATATGTGAATGTTGCTTAATTGTTCTGTAAAGAACAGGAGATATTAAACTGATATTATTATAGATGATTTGAGGAAGAAGTTTTGAGTAACAGTTTGTGAAACAGGATGTTTTGTTGAAATGCAAATTGATTTTAAAGCAGATGGCTCAATTTTCATACATTCAGAAAGCTATATAAAGCATATTCTGAAACGATTTCACTTCGAAGATGAAATTACTAATTGTACCTGTAGATCCTTGTAAAATCCTGTCGTCAGAATCTAATCCATTACCAGAAGGAAAAACAGTTCTTTACAGAGAGGCTGTTGGATCAGTAATGATCCTTGCCATCACTGCCTTAAAGCTTTTTCTGTAAACATGGTTAGTAGACTTAGATCCAGTCCTGGCCAAGTGTACTGAAATGCTGTAAAATACATTTTCAAATACCTGAAAGTTTCAGCAAACATATAGATTATTCTCCTGTATCTAATGATACTTGCTATCTTGTTAGATACTCAGATGCAGATTTTTTAAATGATATAAACTTATTGGCAGAATGAAAAATCAACTTCTGGCTATGTGTTTGAACTTAGCAGTGGTCTAATAACTTGGTGTGGTCAGAAGAAATCAACTATTTCTATCTCAACTACAGAAACTGAATATATTGCAGCATCAACTGCACTGAAAGAAGTATGGTCATGCCAGCTTCTGCAAGATGTGGGTGAAAGTGAAATGCGTAAAGAGAATATTGTTATTCATTAACAATCAGAATGCTATTAAGGTGATTAAAAACCCTTTTTTTCACAAATGCACAAAATACATTGATTGCACTGCCATTTTATTCATGAAAAATGTGAAGCCAATTCTGCATTATAAAGTATGTGAAATCTGAAGAGCAGTGAGCAGATAGCTTCATGAAAGCTCTTCCCAAAACAAAATTTAAAAAGTTAAGAGAACTGCTCAGCATAAAAAATAAGTCTCTCACATGAACTTTAATAGAATTGCATTAGTTAATATTTTTCTTAATGTTTTAAGATCTGTTTTTAATTTAAAAATTGTTTCAGTTTTTTTTTATTTAGTTACTAGACTTGTAACTCATTTATCACGCTGTTGTTTAATTATAGTGACAACAGAATTAGAGAGAGTGTTAAATTCTTAATTCTGTTGTCACTTTCTGTGTGTTTTTTGGCAACACTATTGTATTCACATGCTGGTATCCTATGAATGTATTTCAGTGGCATATATCACTTATGATTTTGTTGTTAATTTTTTCCATGAGCTTAAATAAATTTATTTAAACCAGTAGTTTGAACACAGTTGTATTTATGAAATAATATAAATCCTTCTGTAAGTGTATGAAGTTTGTTCAAAACTCCTAAACTCAAGAATAGAGTCTATAAAACACTGTATGAAAAATTAAATAACATTTTTATAATGACTATTAATTTTACATAATGAGTTGAAAGTTGAACATTTACATGTTTTACTATTGTTTGCTTAATGTACTTTGTGCAGTTTTTATTTTAAGTTCTTGATAATCCGATTAAACCAGTACTATTTATTTATTAGTCTGTGTAAAACAATAAAAATTAGTCTTGATATGTTTTAATACTTTGGATAGTAAAAACAAATTTTTAGAGTTACAAAACAAAGTGAATAAAAATATTGTTAATTGCAATTTTAATTGATCTGGCATATTAAAATAAGACTTAAGAAGTAATAGTTGATCCAAGATGTTGATCCATGAACTTTAAATCCCAAGTTTATGTTTTGATAAAGTTGAATGCTGCTTTTAATAATATTTTTTCTACAAATATTTTTTTAATGGCCTACTCTTTTTCTTTTTTTTCTCATTTGATAAATTTTCTTCAGAGTATACAAAATGAAAATACTTTAAAAGAATTATACCAAATGGGTTAAAAAATGAATGATTAAAGTAGAATGCAATAAAAATTATATAAAATGTTATTAAGTAATTTTTTCACAGTTTGTGAAGTAATTTTTCAATGGTTTTATTTTTTTCATAGAATTATGTATTTCGGTAAATATCTCCAAAAATATTTCTTTAATTAAAAAAAAATTCAGAATCCATATTACCAAATAATTTCCTGGTACTATAAACTTTTGCCTCAATTTTTAAAATTTTTCTAGAATTGTCTAAAAATTTATGTTGCATGAGTAGAAAAAATGAAATTATGTTGCTATGTCTTGCATTCTTAAATAAGGCTGTATGCTATAAAATGTTATTCATATATATCACAAACTTTTATGATGTATAAGTGTGCCGGTATATAGGTGCATGGGTGGGTAGCAAAAGAAAAACATGTAAGAAAATAAATAATGTATTATTAATTGAGAAAATTAATAGCACTGCAAATTGTTAATGAAATAAACTTTTTTTTAAAAATTAAGAATTAAAATTAAAAACAAATTAAAACTAAAAATGGGGTCAAAATAATATTTGCAATATTGTATAAATTAAAATACAGCAGTAAAAATGACTAAAAAGTTGAAAAAGCTGTATTATTTTCTTCAGATTCTTATGTTATCAAGAGGAGGTAAAGCTTTCTTATGACATTTCGCTTTTTCTGGGCTGATTTATTCTGTTTCATTAAGCTTAAAATTATCCAAGGCACTGAATTAATAATATAAATACTTTCAGTTCCCCTAAAAATTAAAACTCCTCCCCTACAGGACAAATCTAACCCATGGGGGTGGGAATGGCATATTCAATAGTATGAGTCTTCATATTCAATAGTATGCGAATACAAGCAAAATTTCAAATAAGTATTAAAAAATATATTAAAAACATATAAAAAGTGTAAAAAAATAGAATTCCTTAATTTTTTAATCTATTATATTTTGATAATAAATTAAAATTTGCATCTTAATATGCAAAGGAAAATAATTACACCAGTGAATACAGAGTCAAAATATAATTACTTGCATCTTCTAGAAACTTCTTGTATAATACAACGACCCCTAGGTTCTCGAATTTTTGCTTAGAATTAATTCTAAGATTTAGATTGTTTTTAATTTGGCTTATATAAACTTTTATCTGGCCATGTTTAGTTTTAATTTTTTAATTTTAAAAATTAAAGTTAACTCTTTATTATCTGCAATACTATTAATTTGCACAATTAATAATATATTGTTTATTTTCTTACATGTTTTTCTTGTAAATGTTTAACTTGAATCTCTCTCTCTCTGTATATATATATATATATATATATTAATGTTGTTTCTCTTCAGGTATTTTATACTGATAAGCCTGTTGTTGTCTCTGCTCCAACTGGCTCTGGTAAGACAGTCATATTTGAATTAGCTATTGTGAGACTTCTAATGCTTATGTCTAATTTGGGTCAGATAGCTTCAGGATACAAAATAGTTTACAGTAAGATAATTTTTTTTATACTACTATTTTTATTGCCATCATTTATAGAGTTTTGAGTATAATTTTATGTTTTTTTTTTTATAGTGGCATTTTCTTCCATAAACGTAGAATAAAATAAGTGTGCATCTGCAAATCTCAAGCACACATGAAAGAACCCCAAAATATCTATAATTGTTTTTAAATTATACTTGTATATTTTAGTCCCTTTCAAGTTTTCTGTTAATAAGTATTTTCTGTTAGCACTGATACAATATTCTCAACATTTTGTCCTCAGTTGGAAACGCAGAAACAGTTCTAGAACTAACTGCATCGAATATTACTCAGAGCATGTAATGTATTTTTCTGCACCTTATCCACATTGCTAAATTCCTTCCATCACTCCACCTTTTTCAACTGAATTGCATTTTGAGAGTTTTCTTTATCCACAGCAGTAAAAAATGTCACATTAAAGATTTGCTGGGTAGTATGAGTTAGCATCATACTGTTCTTGCCCAAGAATCATCAGAATGAGAGAGTTTCTTCGGAAACTGGGAGAAAGTTTTTTATGATGATCTTCATTAGTTATTTGTCGCACTTTCTGAATGTTTTGTCCTTTCTATTTATCTATAGATGTTTAAGTCATAGAAGTCTGCGTTTTGACACATTAGCATTAAATTCTTATCTTTGACAAAGGCTCTGTTATTGTTGTAGGTTATAGGGAGGAGATCTACTGACCTGTTTAGCTTTTTGTTGATGCAGTTGACACTGAATTCATTTTTATGGATGGCAGCATTTCTTAGGCTAATCCGATGAACGATTTTTTGGAAATGAAGATATTAATTTGATGGATTGAGCAGCCAGATCCATTTGGCTAAATCCTATAAAACATGTCTAGGATGTTCTTGGAGATCACTTGCAGCTTGTCTTCTTAAGCCACTCAGGAACCTGAAAACAGCATTCTTTTAGTTGTGAAACCAGTGTCTCATTTCTAATATAAATTCCCACAGTGACAGTTGTATGATTGTTAAATAGGTCCTTATCACTTACTAGTTTCCTTTCATGTTCAATTTTGCAACCACCGTTTTTGATTTATATGCACTAACGAGTTTATGATCATGTGTGTGTACTGTAGCTGTTATAAAATGTATGCTTTCTATTATATCATCCTATGTCCATATTAAATTTCATTGAAATTTGTGTATCAGTTGTGGAAATAATTGACCAAATGTGAAAATTCTCTTAATTCATAATATTAGATGCAATAGTTGTGGAATATAATTGCAAAGACCTTTTAGTTCAAATGCCATGCATAGTAAAAAAGTGTAATAGTGCCTCATTTAGATATGAATATTAAAAACAGATATGAAAGTAACTGTACCTTTTTTAATGTATATAATATTTTCTAAATTACTGGTCATTTCAATACTGTTTTGTAGCCCTTTTTTTTTTATATATTTCCTTTATTTTTAAGTATATATGTACAAAAAAGCTTGATTTTGTTAAATGGCAATTGTGAGTGCCTTTTGTTGATATATTCCTCATAAAAATCAAGCTTTAAATTTTTTAAATACTTATTTATTCTGCATATATAAGTTAACATTTCTAATTATAAAAATTTTAATTTGGATATTTTGATAGACTAGCATGTTCCATAGCGCAAGAAAACTAGTTTATGTTAAATACCAAGTGGAGATTTATTAAATTACATTGCAAAATACTACACTGCATTTTTCAATCATGTTGGTTTGAAAACTACATTATTCCTTACAGATGTATCCATTCAGGGAAACTATTTTTATGACAGTTTATTTGTAATGTTAAAATGAGTTAATATAAACATATATGCTGGAAATACATTAACCTTAATTTTCTAATATTAGTAAATCTGACTGCCATGTGCTTGAATTGTTTTCAGATCAGTGATCTCCTCCCCAGCATGAAGTGACTTTAAGAACATCAGTTGCTAGTTTTAATCAAGCTACCTTCATAAATGTATTGATATTTCATCATGTATGGTTTTAATTTGCATTTTTGATTAGTTTCTCAAATAGAAAGTTAATTAAAATTGCAGCACTTAATGCATAATCACTTCATGACATTGCTATTACAATATTAAGTACAGTTTAACTTATTATTGTAAAAGCAATATACTAATATTAACATATGCTTGAATTGTTTTCAGAACAGTGACTTCCTCCCCAGCATAAAGTGACTTTAAGAACATCAATGCTAGTTTTAATCAAGTTACCTTCATAAATATATTGATACTATCCATCATGTATGGTTTTAACTTGCATTTTTTATTCATTTCTTAAATGGAAAGTTAATTAAAATTGCAGCACTTCATTGATTGTGCAGTCATGCGCAATCACTTCACGACATTGCTATTATAATATTAAAAACAACTTATAATTATTAAAATAAACTTATAATTATAAAAATTATAAAAACTTATAATTAATAAATAATTAATAATTAATAAAAATTGAGAAACAAAATGTGCATTTGATTTTTTATATTAATTCAACAAATGATATTGAGCAAGAATATGTCTAACATTTACTGAACTTTAAAATGTGAGTGAGAATATTAAATTCAAAATTTCTTTTTATGATTATATATGGTATTTTCTTCTTAGTTTTACAAAAAAAGTTTTAAGTATTATTGTAAACAAATGAGTGATATTTTATAACAAAAGTTTTTTTTTTTTTTTTCAAAATCATTAAACTCATACTTGAAAGTATTAATTGCAGTTTTTAAAAAATAAATGTTTTAAATACCATAGACTAATTTTTTAATTAGAATATGTGGTGCTTAAGGATTTTCCCATCAAACGTGAAATTTGACAGATTGCATCAAATTCATGCTAAACGTTCTGAAGAAAATTTGAAGGAGCAAATTATTATTAATTGTTATTGAAATTTGAAGGAGCAAATTATTGTATGTATTTAATTAGATAATTGGCAAGTACAAACTACCAATATAGCACATAAAAAATTTAATTAAATATGAGTTCATGCTTTGAGATTCTTTGACAAATTAAGATTAACAGCAATCATTCCAACACTAAATGCTCTTAATGACATTTAAAACAGCAATAAAATTGTTACTTTCTTTGTGAACTCATGCCATATATATTCACTTAGATACGGAAAAAAGCTATGTCATGTGGCTTCTCAGAGTCTTTTATTGGGCCATTTTGCCAGTCTCCACATTCTTTCAAAATCTTAAGAATGTGCACCAGTATAGCAGGACCTATAACTTTGAAAACTCATGCTTGCTCTTTTATTGAAAGTAGGTCCCAAATTTAAATAAATTTTTGATAATGAAACAGCAAATCAAAGAAATAGCTACTAATTTTTACCCCCTTTACAAAATTGAAACTGGTTTATTGAAGATTAGGGTAACATAAACCAGGAAGGGAAGATATTGTGAGTGTATTGTGACATTACATTTTCCATTATTGGCTTGTGGTCATGGTGTTTGGCAACAGTTTTTATTTGCCAAAAATGGTGGACAGAAAAATATATAAGTACTGAATAAATTTTGCTTTTATCTTACATAGACTGAAATTCAGAAAAAATACTTTTTGCTGTTTTTATCAAGATATCATCAAAATAGTTGTATTTCTTTCAGCCTTCATGCTATATGTACTTAGGTTTCAGAATCTTAGCTGTAACTACTTAGTTTATATCTTTAACGTAAATGTCTGTTTTTCTCTTAAGACATGATTTATGTCATAACAAGGGCATGTGGTAGGAGATGGTTTTGCCTATAAAGTCTGCATTGATTTTAGAATAATGTTACAGCACTCCGAATATTTTGTTTTGTAATTTGGTCTTATGTGATTTGGGTCTTATGTGAAGCAATAATTAAATATTTGGGTCACATTCATAAGATATTTTTCAATTCCAAAAGCTCAACAATTTTTGCTATTCAGCATTTGGAACTAAAGTTCAGATTTCTTCCCTTTTTTGAATGAGTTTTATCCTTGTACGTGGTCTAATCCATCATTCAATTGATATTTGAGTTTTTGGAATTATTTCTCTGTTGAAGTGCATGTTGAAAAATGTTTTTATGATGATCTAAAGCTTCTGAGTATGTTCTTTGTGTCCTTTGTAACCAAAAGTGCCTATTACAATTCATATTCCCATGAATTTCTAAGGGGAAATAGATGTTAGAGCAATTTTTCGTGTGCTGTATTTAAAGAAACTCCACGGCAGAAGATTTTCTCTGAATGACAGTGTTCTGCCTTAAGGTAATATTGTGCATGAACTGTTAACTTTTTCTTTAGATAACAAATTATGTGATTTTTGCATGAAATTCCTGCCAAATTCCCATTGAACCAAAGAATGTGAATGAGTTCTTTAATTCCATTGGAATTCTTTGACTGAACTGTCAGACAGAGCTTTACTCAAAGTTATGATAAAAATTTAGTTATTCATTTATTATAAATTCAAAGTTATGATAAATTTATGATACAAATTTTGAAATATTTGCTTTTTGGCCAAAGAATGCTTGAGGATATATAGTTACTTCATCTTTAGGGAAGGAAATTTTAGTCCTTCTATACTTTTGTCTTGTTTGAGTATAATTGGCATCCTAATCCTGTCTTCCAAATGGAAGTTTTACGTTCATTGGGTCTTTTACAAGATATAGAATGTTCTGTACAAAAGTTATTGAATTTTTGATATTGTTGATTCTATTCTCTTTGGACATTGGATAAGACACGTTAGTAGTGAAATTGTCTTTTTATTTCATCTTTCTAAAAGAACAGAACACTTGCATATTCTTTGAACAAACTTGTTGCATCCTTATTTCTGTGCCAAAAATTCATCTGTAAGGCAAACTGTTATAGTAAACATTCTGCATTGAAGAAAAAGTGAACATTATTAAAAAAATGCAAAGTAGATGCTTCCAAATAAATATCTGTTGAGAATAGTTCATGTAAATCTGTAGTCGATATCAAATGGAAAAATTGAGACTTGATAATTTCTGCTCATGGTAAAATAAATTTGGGTATGAGGAAAAAGATGAGAAAGGCTGAGAATAATGAAATTGAACAAGCTTTGCTAAAATGATTCTCCGTTCAAAAAAACTATAATCTGCCAATATCTGGATAAATGCATCAGACAAAAATCAGTGATACTTTGGAGACCCTACTTTTTTTCTTCAAGTGGCTGATTGGATTGGTTTAAGAAAGAAAATAAAATTTCTTCAGGAAAAATGTAGGAGAATCAAACAGCATAGTACTTGTATATTAATGCAACCATCTTGCTGCAGTTTGGCGAATTTTTACAGATGAAAAGATTAAAATTACTTATCAGGTGTAAGTGGGTGATCTTTGCGACTTTTTTAATATGCATTTCCAAACTATCAATATTTATCATCAACTGACAACATTATCAAATTGAAAACACACCTTTAAAAATAAATTATTAACTAACGATTATTTGATACACTAAAAAATAAAACACTCACATTTTTTTGTGAAATCCTGCTCTAATTTTTAATGCCATTCTTCTCCCTCATGTGCACAAACTCAGCATTGCACACCTATTATCTATCAAATGCATCTCATCATTCTTTCCTGTAGTGATTTTTTGGCAGAATACTGTGTTCTTTCAGAAATTTTACTTATAATTAATAAATTATTAAATTTACTGATCGGCAAGTCTCTCTCTAGGCGAGCAACAGCAGCGACAACAGCCAGTCTTCTGTTAAGGATTTTACTTCTCATTTTAACCTATGCCGTTTGATATAAAATCGGCTTGCTATTTACAAAATCTCTACACTGAGCAAGTACTTAACGAAATGAGACATAAAAGAAAAAAATCAGCAATAAAGCTAACCACTAGTAAAATGTAAATAAAATGTCACTAATCTTCTTGAAAATATGTCCAGCTATTATAAATGTAAAATGTTTAATACTTATTTGACAAATTTTACAAAAAATGATTTTATTCTCGAATTTATTTTATAATTATGCTTAATAACTGTGCATCCCACTTACGGATCTATTTTTTATTAGATTGGTATAAGGAAAGTGAAGTTCAGGCATAGACTTTAATTGAATTTATACAGTTCCGATTTGCTGATAGGTCCTTAATTTTTTTTAATGGCCCTTAAAAGTCCTTAATAGTGCTTAATTTTCATGTGCAGAAATGTGTACGAATCTTGCTTTACATTTTGAAGCGGAACATATTCATGATGTTTTATTAAGTATTTATGAAAATGTAGAAATAGATAATATGATTCGAGATGAGGCTGGTGGTTTATTGATCACAATAAAACAAGTTTTTATGTTCAGTCATCATTTGGTGTAAAATTTTGAACCATATTAATCTGATAAGTAAGCTACTTCATTCAAAAGATTTTAATTTATCCCAAGTCACTGATTTATTAAATGGCTCAGTAACTTTTTTAAAGAATTAAAATGGTTGAATCCTTGGACAATGAAGCTGAAAAATTAGCTAACAAAATAGACTTTGGAAAAAACTTTGAATTGAGTAACCACATCATTGCGTTCGATCTAAAAAGTTTTCATATGAAAATATAGACCAACCTATGTAAGGCTCAAAAAAGAAATATAAAATATTTTTTTCCCTTTATTATGGGTCAGGCAATCAGTGCACTAGAACTACATAAATTTGTAGACATGTAAAAATGAATTACTAGCACATTGTGAAGATCTGGAAAACATCTTAACAGATGGTGATTCCTCCAATCTTAATACTTGAGAAATGGATGACATAATAGATCTCGTTCCTTCGCTTTTAAAAAAGAAAGAATGTCCAGTTCACATTTTTAAGTTCATTACCTCCCTTAACACTGGAGCAAATTTAAGCATTGTTATAAAAAATTTGATAACCCTCCTATAGCTGTTGCTACCATTGAAGAATCTTTTTCTGAACTAAAGATAATAAAAATTTACTTAAGAACCATGTCTACTAAATCATCTTAATTGGTTAGCAGTGTTGGCCATTGAACATGGATTCAGTAATTTATTAGATTTGAAAGAAATTGTTCCTGATTTTGCAGGGAGGGGGAAGATTCGAAAGAGTTCATTTGAATTTAGGTTTCAGCTTTGTATATTGTACTAGTATCCTTTATTCTTTGTTGTTTTAAATAATTGTTTGTATCACTTTTAGTTCCAAAGTTCATGGGTTTTAATAAACAAAGCTTGTAAATATTGTATGAGTTTTATTTCGTTAATTCAGTTAGATTAGGCCATATTTTTCTGGCTATAATTTTTTTTATCAGTCTGTTTTCTTTTAATTTTAAAGATTTTGAACCTTGGGGGGGGTCAGTACTTTGAGGTCTGCTTGTGGTGACAAAAACGATAGGACCAGCCCTGATCCCTGATAGATTTCTTGTGGAAATTATTGCTTTCCAAAAAACTAAATTAAACAGCAACTTTTGAATGTTTAGGGCTATGATATCATCTGTAGAGACAGAATGAGATGTAGAGGCAGTGTTATGTTTCTTATATGAGACGTCCATTTTCAGAGAGTCCCAGATATCGACAATGCAACTACGGGCCTGGAATATGTTGGTATAACTGTTTTCTCTAAAGAATGCACTATTACCATCAAAAACCCATACTATCCTTTGAATAATCAGCAACTCAATACAAACATGATGGAGTGCATGTTTGAAGATAACACTGCAGTACTTGTACTTAATTCAAAGAATACTACCAGGATTAGCTCTTTTATTAGTGCAAGAGGTTCAGAACTTCATAATCTAGTTAATGACAATGCCTTTTTGTCTCTGAATGATGGGACACACACTTTCTACTGTAATAGTTACGGACCAACTGTTGTACTGGATTTGACATTTATCAGCCATGGCTTATTTCCTTACAGTTATTGGAGAGTACTTCACAATACTGATAGCTATCACCTTCTTATTTTAATTGAAATTAATTTTATGGTCAATCCCATTGGCATGGGGAACCTTTGCTGGAACTTCAGGATGGTCAACTGGAATTTGTTTGGAAATATCTCTAATGATCTTATTTCATCTTATTTCAGAAAAATCAGATGATCTGGAAAATGAATGGTCCCACTTCAAGCATTCCATTTTTACAGCTGCTAAATATTCAATTCCTAGAGGAAAATAAAAACAGCCCCATTCCTTTTTTGCATATAATTCACACCTCATCCAGCCAGTGATTGCCAAAAGAACTGGGATTTTGTCAAACTGGCAAAATCTGTGTGAAAATCTGGACTGCAGTCTTCAAACACTAAATTATGGAAACTGGTCAAACAGATTTATCACCTAAATCACAGCAAAGAGGAAACTAATACTATCATTAGCGATTACGGCCATGTTTTAGTGGATGACTGAGAAGGGGCAGAGACTTGCACAGCACTACATAAATGAAAGTAGGTTCATTTTTAGTACTCCTGACAAACAACTGGTCAAGATCACCAGGGATCAAATAAAATCTTGTAGAAACAGACCTGCAGATAATCCACTTTTCAATGTTGATTTTGAGTTTTCTGTGTTAATTTATGCCCTCCAAAATATGGAGATTAACAAATCACTTGATCCTGATGGCATTCTTAGGCATTTATTGTCCCACCTTGGGTAGAGAATGACTTTTATATGTTTTTAACTTGTCCTGAAAATCTGGTAGGTTTCTAAGACAGTGGAAATCAGCAATCGTTATTCCCATTCGTAATTCCAACAAGATTACCGGTTTTACAGCAAGCTATCATCCTAACTTACCTATATCACTTGCAAAGTGATGGAGAGCCTAGTGTTACAGAGATTGACTCACCACTTGCTCACTAGTGACTTGTTGCCTCTGGAGAAATTTGCTTTCTATAGAGGTCACTCTACTATTAACCAAATATTGTACTTCACCCAGTTTGTTGTAGATTCTCAGAATCACAAATCAACGAGACACACGATGTCGGTATTCTTAGATTTGTCCAAGGCCTTTGAAAAGGTATGGAAATATGAACTTCTAAATAATTGCTTTGATGTTTTTTAACATTAAAAGTAGAGCACTGCCTTGGATTTCAAACTTTCTGAATGATCCAACTTTTTGTGTTAATTTTCAATCTAATCTATCGAGCTATTACAACTCATATCAAGAAATTCTTCCATAGCTTCGTTTCGACTCTTTTCTCTTTGTTTATTTCTGGGATTGAAAAATGTGTTAACTAATGTCAAATAGGATTATTTGCTGATGATGTTATTATGTGGTGCAGCAACTCTAATATTAATAAAATGGAATCCCAATTGAATAGATCCTTAGTAGCTGTCCATGAGTTTGCAGATTACTACAAAATCACCTTCAATGCATCTTAAGTCTACAGGTTACTTCTTCACTACTAATAGGCATCTCTATAACTTCTCAGCTTTTCCTAAATAGAGAGCAGTTGGTTTTTATAAATATCCTACTTATCTTGGCTTTACTTTGGATCCTGAAGTGAATTGTGTTAAACATATTGAGAAATTAACTGATGAATCAAGAAAAGAGACTTAGGATCTTGAAATATATTTCAGGCAGAAATTGGGGTTCAGACACCTCCACTCTTAGAATTACAACTCCATCCAGTATTTAAAGAATTAAGAGATCCAGTATTCAAAGAATTGTGGAGAATACTGGTCAAAATATTATTTTGAAGTTTGATAGGCCAGTCAGAGGAAATATATGGGTGCCACTGATGGGCTGACTGGAGGGTGTTGGGACATCACTGATCCCAGTAGCAGTGGAATCTTGTGTCTTTCAGAAATTCAATCCTTTCACAGAATTAAAGTGGATTTGTAAGATCTAGTTCGTTTAATTATCATAAAATGTGACTAGATCCACTTAAGTGTCAGTCCTTGTGAATTCTCACACAGGCTTGAAAATGAACACAACCAAGGGAAGGCTGTAAAAGACCCTTTTATTGAGTACAATGTTATTAACAGATGTCTTGGATACATGTGCTTACAAGCACCGACCACTTGCGATGAGAACTTAAGAAAGTTAATGTAACACTGAATTTAAAGGTAAAGAGTAGTGCAAGACTACATAATTCAATTTAAGCTAACAGGTTGACTCAGAAATCTACACTGGCAAAATAATAACTTGGCAGCAAGAATGCATAGCCAATATTAAGGTTAATAGCTGGAAGAAAATAGCAACGTTCGCTCAAAATAGTGAAATCACCTTCTTCTTAACCTTTTGCTTCAACAGTTTAAATGCTGTCATTCAACCCGGGGTTAAAGAAAAGGGCTAGATCATTCGTTTGAGTGACCATTTGCTGACACGATCCTCATAGGGGGAGTTAATAGGAAGTAGTCTGACATCACATGTTGCATCAACTCTGCCTGTTTAAAACTATAATTTTCTGCTGCCAAATGATATTCTAGCAATGTGGACTTAATTTTAATCAAATGTATTTGTTTTCTAGTAAAGCAGTATCAAACTGGTGGCCCGTGGGCTACATGCAGCCCTTGAAGTGATTTCATGCTGCCCATGAATACATTTTCTGTAAATTAATTAGCATTATTATGGCAATAATTGAAGAAAACTTTTAAGATTTTAATTGTTTAAAGTCCAGTTTTATGTTACTTTCATTACTAAAAGCAAACATGTGTAACTCAGAAAACCTAGAAATAGAGCTAAGTAATTTACACTGTGATGTAAATCTTATTTAAAGATTTGAAGATACAAATTTTTTTGATTTGAAGATACAAAATTTGAAACTTTTATTATCACTTCTTAAAGATCAATATCTTCAATTACGAATTTTTGCAAAGGAATGTTTTTGAGAATATTTACATGCGAACAGTTTTTTGTAGTTGAAAATTAAGAAGCCTACGAAGAGAACCAGACTGCCAATCGAAATGTCATGAAGTGTTGTAACTGGAAGATGTAGTCCAAAGCAAAGATGTTTAGAATAATTTACATACAAATATTATTTTTCCTATTTGCACTATAGACAGATCTAATAAAAGAAAGAAAATAGGTTGTCGTTATTTATTCTCAAGATTTGTTCCTCTTGGGAAGCTTTCATATATTTCTTTTTAGTTTAAAAGAAAGTTATTTAGTAGTTACTTCAATATATTACAATTAGTTGAATGAATGCCAATCTGAAAATTTTAATATTTAGCTGTCTGTTTAGATTCGAAATCGTGACCAATAGAAATTTCTTGCTGATACCAGCTTTTAGATTTCAGGCAAAGTATAAGTATAAATTTGATATTTTTCTTTACATTATTTTTATTTGTACACTTTGACAAATATCTAGTAAAAATTTTTTAATATAAGTGACAAATTTTGTTTTGTTAAACAAAAAAAAAATCTCTTCCCTCCTCTCCTTTTTTTTAAAAAAAAATTATAATTGCTGCCCATTAGCTACTTTCAAATTATGCATTGGTCTGTGTGCAATGTAAGTTTGAGACCACTGTTGTAAAGTATCGCTTATGCAATATGTCTTCTTGTGTTGTAGCAAAGTAATATGTTTTCTTATGTTGTAGCAAAGTGTCATAAAATTCATGGAAATGAGAAAGGTAGGGACATTGTATTTCATATTTTTCCAAAAGACAGTTTGCTTTTGGAAAAAAAATTGGATACATGTGTCGAAGACAGAATTCTATTAATCTGAAGATCGCAAGAATTTGCAGCGAATATTTTCTATGCATTCCTTGTGAAGATGATATGAAAAATTGTTTGGATTGCTGCAAAAGAAACTATTAAAATTCAATACTATGCCAAGAAAAGAAAAATGAATAAATTAAATTTGAAGAAAATTCATTTTAAGGCTGATTATGAAAATAATAATCAGAATAATAACTCAAATATGAATGATTTTAAAATGTAACTTACAAATGATGATGCAAATAATTGCTGAATGCACTAACTATAAAAATAAACAAGAATGCTCTGATAATCTGTAAAAAAACAAAGGTAGCTCAGCATCTTAGGTAATTTATAATCATATAAAATGTCAAAATAATTTTGCATAAAAAAGACTTTCCTCTTTTGCCCTAATTTTGAAAGATTAAGTAGTTCTCTTCAGATACTGTGAGCAAAGTTGTTTTGTCAAACTTAAGACAATGGTCTTGTATTTATTTAAATGTAATGTATGTGTGTAAATGTGAATATAAATCAGACAATTATTTTTAAAATATTTGTTGTTATGTCAAATCAGAAAAGAACCACACCAATGTAAAATTTATAACTAGGTCAAAAGAGCAAGCTTAGATGAGATTAAATTCTGAATGAAGTTATTGATTTCAAGAGCAATCAAAAGTTCCTCTTCCTTAGCAGCAGGAGGAAAAAAATGAGATATATATATTTAAAACTGCACCAATCTAAGGTTGCTTTTTTCCCTCCCCTCTAAACTTTAAAAAGCTGTTATTGCAGTTACCTTAGAAAGAGTAATAGCATTCTTCCACTTAGTATGCAGAGGAAGAAAAGATAATAAATGCCTTCATTTTTTTCTTCATGATCTAATAATAAATGCACAGGAGGGGAAAAACTGCAACTTTTAAGAAAATGAAACTGTAGCATATTTTGTCTATTATACTTTAAAATTAATAAATAAATATTTTTAACTTTTGAATTGTTGTAAATGTATATGGTGGTAACACCTTCTCTTCTAAATTGCAGCTATTTTTTCACGCACTGCTTTTTAGGCTTTTTTTTTTCAAATTTAAAATGTTAATTTTTTTGCCGTGAATTATGTCTTTACAGTCAGTGTCAACATGACTACATCATCACTCCTCACTTCCTGTTCCAATGGGACAAGCTCTATGAACTAGCCATTCTCTTCTGAGTCCTGCTTTCAATCTAACTCATTTACATAAATTACAAACATTCTTTCTGGTGAAGAAATGTGATAAAATAAGGGAAAACAGGAAAGACTCATAAATTAAAATAACTGTTAGTAAAAATAAATAAAACTTTATACAGGTTCAACCTGGCAAACCCCTCCTGTTCATCATTGGTTCAGAGCAAAGAGCTCTGTCCTCTCTCCGCAGTGCAGAAGATCCAAGGCCATTCAGACAGACACATAGTGAACACCTTTGTTGTATGACCTTTGTGCAAAGGGAAAAATTCTTTCTGTGCTTTTATTTACTCTCTCCCTCCCTCCCTCCTTCTCCTGATCATGTCCTGAACTAGTGGTCATTTGGACTTGATGTAGACTTTCCTGAATCAGGAGAATTAGAAACAACAACATGATAGTTCATTTGTATGCTGTGTAGAATGCTGCAGTCCAACTATTTTCTGTTCTCAAAGAAATCTTCCAAAAGTGTTTCCACTTATCGATAGGCTTCTTAGAGAAATATGCATTCTCCAAGAAATGTATTCTGAATAGGATTAGAATTTCATATTTCTAGAGTAATTATACCTTTTCTTAGCCAAAGGTCTGATTCCTTTTTGATTAGACTTGTGCTTTTGCTCCTTGGGAAAGAGATATTTTTATCAGAATACATAGAGCTTTATCATTCTAAAGTTATATTTTGCTAAATAAAAAAAAAAAAAAAGTTGTTTTTT
>KK121096.1:318420-346647 GCA_000611955.2 Stegodyphus mimosarum
AAAAAAAAAATTTTTTTATTCACATGACTGTTTTTTTTTTTTTCCTCAGTGGCACCAGTGAAATCTCTGTGTAATCAACGCTTTGTGGATTGGCAGGCAAAATTTGAACCATTGGGTGCTAGGTGTATTCAACTAACAGGTGATACTGAAACTGAAGATTACTTTGAACTTCAGAAGTATGCAATAATACTAACTACGCCAGTGAGTAACATATTTTTGACACAAAGATTTCATTGTTTTATTTTGTTTTAAGTGGATTTCGGTAGTTAGTTTATAAATAATTTGATTCTATAAAAAATCTTCTGCAGGTATAGTTTTTATATTGTGAAGCACTTTTTAGGCTTTTTATACCATACAGAGTAGTAATTGATCAACTCTTATTTTTCAGAAATATTTAAAAAAAGTTCTCAAAAAATGTGTGGTGGCTATGTGACTGTGGTGAATTATTGAAGTTGTTCAATGCTTTGGTATTTAAAGCAGAGGCTTTGCTCATGGTGGCATCTGTGGGTCAAATCAGAAGTAAGGTGCAAGAGGCTGTTTGGCCTTGGGGACAGAATTTGTGTACATTTCATGGAAGTGAATTACTCTACCTTATCACAAAAGAGCTGTTTGGTAACGAATTCAAGTAATTCAACTTTTTCGAGTTTGCGGACACTTAGTTTGCTTCATGGTTCACCATACACCCTCTCTCAGCTTCTGTATACTAATGAGGAGGGACGATTTGTTCCATGTTTTGAGCCCATGCACTAATGGTATTGTGTACTTGCTTTGTCTAAAACAGTTTGCAGACTGAATTAGTCATGTCCTCTGATTCGTTATAGTTGAAACGATATTAAAGGAGCGACAGGATCGTTGATCCATCATCATCATCAGCATTTGGCTTGACAGCCCCTTGTGGGCCCTTGTATTCTTCAAAGCCTTTCCCATTCCACCTTTCTTCCAGAAATTGACCTCCAGTGCTTAATTTTTAGAATGGCAAAATCCTCATCCAGGCAGTCTCTCCATCTTTTCTTAGGTCTTCCTCTTGATCTTCCACAAACACGAATTGCATAAAAGACCTTAAGACCGTTCTCTTGGCATTCATTTTCAAGAGGTGGCTGCCCATCTCATTCTGCTTAGTTTTATGAGTTTAATAATGTCCTCATCTTTATTATAGAGTTTGAAGTTATACCATTTATGCTATATATTATTCATTGGCCCGTCAGCCTCCTTGAAATGGAGAGGCTTTGGTGACAGATACAGTGCAGATTGCTGAAGTCCCTTGACACTGACCATGAAAAGTTATGCTTCTTGTAATGTCAAGTAGAGCTATAACTGAATGAATTACTGCTTCTGGAATGTCAGAGTCTGTTGTCTCTCACCTTGTAATAGCTTAAACACTTAGATAGGAGGTAGATAGGTACTTAAATAGGGGAATTGCACACACAAATTTTTTATCTTTTTATGATCCCATGCAAATGGTCAGCATCTAAATTTTAAATATTAAAGTTCAAATAAAAGAAAAGAAGCTCAAACAGGAATATTTGTTATTATAATTTAAGTGTGTTTAATTTGAAAACTTTAAATTGTAATGAAAAATATTAATTTTAGGAAAATTTATTTGCTTATTTTTGTTATTTTTTATGTTGATAATATACAAGGTAACCAAAAAAGTTCTTGCCATTTTGGACAGTCAGAAAGAAAAAGTCATAAGACAAATAACAATCACTGCTAATCCTCCGAGTAATCACCATGGCCATCCAGTGCTTTTTGCCAATGAGTGGCTATCTGTGCAATGCTATCGCAGTAAAACTCTTGACGCAAAGAAGTCTGTGAGTGCCTTTTCGAGGTCTGGCTGGTTGTTGAAGGATTTCCCATGAAGATGGTTATTCAAGGAATAGAAAAAGTGATAGTCTGTTGGCATGAGGTCTGGGGAGTATAGTGAATGGGGTAGTGTTTCCCAGCTCAGTCGCTGGATGGTGTCCCTGGCCTCCCAAGCCACATGCAGCCTCACATTGTCATAGAGGAGGAGTGCATCCTTATGATTGACCTCTTTATGCATCAGTGCCTGATGCACACTTTCCAAGTGCTGTGAATACAGGCTTCCATGATGGTTTGGCCCACTGGCAGGAGCTCATAGTCCACTACCTGGCGATTAGTCCACTAGATGCCAAGCATAATCTTGTGTGGGTGGAGAGAAGGTCATGCAGTGTGAGGCGCAGGGTTCCATGGTTACAACCAATGTCTGGAATACCTGGGTGTGTGTCATACTGGACTCATTTATCACTGCTGGTGAGTACTTGATCAAATATAGATGCCTTGCGGTGCCGACTAAGCAATGACAAACAGCAGCGACGCACTGTTGCTTGTTTGCATCCGACGGTGAGTGGGGAACCCACCTGCGCTCAGCTGGTACGTATTTTCTGTGTGGTGCAAATGGAGTCTGATCATTTCATCAGATACCTGGAAGTGTGCAGCAATCTCACCGCATGTTTGGATACTGTCACTGTCTATGGGGGCTCTCAGGGCCTTATTATCCAGCGCTTGTGGCCGACTGCTGCATGGTGCAGGACTAAGAGACATATCCCCTGACCTGAAATTCTGGAACCATTGCCTAGCGGCTCGTTCATTAACAGCATTTATCCCAAAGGCCTGGCAAATTCTGCGACTTGATTCTGCTGACAGGCCCACTTTAAAATCATACAGCAAACAAATCTGAATGAGTGCCTATGACACATCCATTTCAGTCAGTTGCTATGTGAGTTATGTTTGAAGTACCGGTGCAACATGCTTTTATACTCTTGGTCGATGTCCGGACTCCCATCCTAACCACTTCATCACCAGGTTTGGCGACTATTTTTATGTTGCGGTTTGCTCTTCCAATGTCATATCAGAAACGGCAAGAACTTTTTTGGTTACCTTGTAGTATGAAAATATATTTTGGAGTATATATGTTAGTTATGTTAGTAAGTACAGATTAATATAAAATATTACAATAATTATTTTAAAGAGACCTTCAGATTCTTTGTTCACTAGGCAAAACTTGTGCAAATATATTTTTTATATTATTTTCAGCTTTGCTTTTGCTGCCCCTTCCTTTTTTTTTCCCCAAAAGATTTTTGCTACAGTTAGTACATTGGCAAATAAGAATTTCAGGAATTTCTTTGACTTTTCATTCCATATGTCTTAAGGCATTTTAAGTATTATTTCTTTGAAGTTTATTAATAAATAGATTGAATTTTAACTTTTAGAAGAAATAAATTGATAAAAGAAGTTTTTTTTTTTCCATTTTTAATCGGTTAATAATTATATGTTAGGAGTAATCAGGTTAGAAATGAGGGAATGTTTCAAATGCTACACTTCATTTAAATAGTAATTTATCACATCTCAGTTTATCTTTATGTCATTAGGTAGTTCTTTTATATTTTCAGTTTAATTTATATTTTAGTTCATTAGAGGCATCATTTGGACTTTTGACTTTTGATAAGTATTTAGAGCTGCATTATCAAATTAACTTCATATTCTTAAATATTTATAATGCAATTTAATGAACATTATTTTACTTTGATAGCTGTTTGTTGTTCCTGTCAAACATAAGACACTTAATATCTAATTGATTGCTTATTAGATCTACTATGTGATTAAACTGTATAATTTTTTAAAAACTTAGTAATGTGAGATAAATTTAATAAAAAAAGATCATAAAATTATTGTACTACAATAACAACAACTACAAAAATTTCCACTTGTAAAAGAAATAATACTGCATTTATTCTTCAAGAAAGTAAAATTCTTAATAGCCTTTACAATGTACTTAAGCAGATCTCTTTCTGCACTTTTCTATCACCACATAAATTTATATATATATGTGTCAGTAAAATTCTATTAGTACCACTCTAAGTTTTATTGTAACGAGTGGTATAAAATTTTTGCGCTATTTGTGAAGTGGAGGGAATGGAATTCTTTGCCGTATGGGAGAAAAGCGAAAAAGAGTTTAAATAGCTTAATAATGTACTTTGACATAGTTTGTGAACATTGTGTAGTATATGAAAGTCATGAATTATTTATTCATGTATTAGAAATTTTCAAAGCAGTACAATAAAAAGTATTACAAAAGTATTTCAAAGTAGTACAATAAAAAGTACTACAAAATTACAGCTACATGGATTAAAAACTTAAATTTGCATTTCATATAATATTTTTTAGTGTTTTACATTATGTTAAGCATATTTTATGTGATGAATATATGGGGATTATTGTATAGATATAATTGAATTTTTCTCATAATCAAGCATCTGCTAAAATGTGATTTTGTTGAACAAGACTTTTGCAAATTTATGGTTTTGATGTGGTGTCAACAACACCTTTTAGCAGCAATTATGTGTAGTTTACATTCAGATTTTATACTAATTTGAATTTGTAATCAGTGTAAATTATTTATATAATATTTAAAATTATTTTAATATGCATTAAAATTCAGGAAAAATGGGATAGTATTACAAGACTGTGGAAGAATAACAAAAATTTAGTTCAGATGGTGAAGCTAATTTTAGTAGATGAGGTAAGAAATATTGCCCTTTCTTTAATTAAATTTAGTTTAATTAATTTACATATTTAGGAAATGATTATTGCCGATAGTTATGTAAAGACTTCAGTATTTTGCAAAGATATTAAAATGAAGTCTAAGTAACTTTGAATTCTAAGTGCTAAAGGAAAAAGAATGCAACTTGATGGCTGTTCTGGAATGCAAGTAATGTAAATGTATCGAAGTATTCAAACTTATCAGTAAATTATCACTAAGTAAATTTCCCCTGAAGATATTTATGATTATGATATTTTTGCTTATTAAAATATTATATTATTACATATGTAAGTAAAATTTTCTTTATATCTTTTAGAAAGTCATCATTTATGTATGAGTAAAATTTGATAAATGAAATGCACATAATAGAACCAAGTATTCTAGTAAATCAAGTGGTACTTCCTGATTATCAGGAGCTCCCAGTTTCTGCATTAAATTGTTTCTTATGAAGCTGTAGTCTTTCTGTAGTTGAACATTTCATAGTAAGAATAAGTGTGAAAAATAATTTATTTGGTTAGCTATATAAATCCAATAAGTAAAATGGTATTTTATTGAACATACACAATATATCAGAGACAGTGATTTTAATTTTTTAATTCATGCAATTGATATTAGAAAGATCTGTTTTTTGGAATGATTTGTAGTAGCAGTCAGTCTAAGGTGTTCTATACGGTCATTTAATTTTTGTAGGAAGTCATTCTTTGGATTATTACTGTCGGGAGGCATAAAGAAATGTCCTGGAAGACATAATGTTTGACCATACGTCAGTTTAGCTGGAGAGCAGTTAAGTTCCTTTTTAAAAGCAGTTCAGAGAACTGAAGGTAATGCAATAGTCCAGTGTGCAAATGTATGACACATTACAGACTGTTTAAGCTATCTGTACCATCTTTTATTGATGCCGTTGGTGGTACACAGTGGTATGAGAAAGGCAATTACCAAATTTTTTAACTAGTTCTCGAAAGTGTTCACTTCAAAATTGACTACCACAATCAGTGGTGATCTGAGCAGGCGTGCCGAATCTTGAGATCAAGCCTGCATAAAGAGCTGTGGCAACAGTCTCTATGTATCTTTCAATGGCTAAGCTTCAGGCCAGCGAGTATACCTGTCAATGCATGTCAAACAGTAAGACATTCCTTGAGATGAAGGAAGAGGTATAATCAAATCTGTACTGATATGACAAAAACGTTCATCTGGAACTATAAAAGTAGTTAAAGGAGAGTGTACATGACGAGACACTTAAGCCTTTTGACATTATATACAAGATTTAGCAAAGTTTGTGACATCCTTTTTTCATTCCGGGCCAGACAAACCAGTCACTAATTAACTTCAGCATTGCTTTAGGTCCAGGATGGGAACGATTATGCGGAGCTGAAAAGACAAGTTTTCTATGACTGTCTGGAACAAAAGGACAGATTTTACCATGTGAAATGTTGCAATACAGTTCTCCAGAACTCTCAGGCATTTTTAACTTCTGTAATTGCAGAAATATATTTTCTTTGTCTAAAAAGGATTGGAATACAGTGTCACTCTGTTGTACTTGCAACATAGATTCATACTTAATAGGAACAACATTAGCAACAATTTTGATGCGAGAAAGAGCATCAGCTGGTCCATTTTCTGCACCACTCACATGTTGAATATCAGTAGTGGAATGGCCTATGAAATTAAGTTGATTAATTTGTTGAGGTGAAAGTTTGTCATACTTTTGGGAAAATGCTTTTGTGAGTGGCTAATGATCTGTAAATATTGTAGAGTTTGTATTTTCAAGCAGATATCTGAAGTATATAATAGTGGCAAATATTGCTAACACCTCTCTGTCATGTGTACTGTATTTTTGTTCTGTGTCGCTCAATTTTTTGGAGAAAAATCCTGATGGTTCCATGTTTGTGCATTAAGCTGTTGGACACAAGCACCTCTGCCTTTATATGATGTGTCGCACATGAGAGCAGTTTTCCTTTTTGGGGTCTGGGTGGACTAAATTTATAGCCTGTGTCAGAAGCTGTTTGCATGACTCAAATGCTATTTCAATGTCTATTGACCAATTTAAGGGTGTTTTGTAATTTTCCTAACAACTTCCCAACATACCATTTAAAGGAAGCTGAACTTCAGCAGCAGGATTTAAAAGTCTCTTATGGAAATTAATAATTCACCAAAATGTTTGAGTTTATTAAGAGTTTTGGATTTGGGAAAATCTTAGATAACTTTAATTTTTTCTCTTAAAGGAATGATTCCATTTTTATCAATAATATGACCTAAAAATTTTACATCTTCTGCAGCAAATGTGCATTTAAAAAGGTTGACAGTCAAATTATGACTTTTTAACTTTTTAATCTCTTAAAAAAATTCTTCGATATGAAGGATACGTTCATTGAGAAATGATAAAGTAATCAAAATATCATCTATATATATGAAACAGAAATTTAAATCTGACAGAGTTTGGTCCAGTAATCTTTGCATGGTTTGCGCAGCATTATGTAAACCAAATGTCATGTAGTTAAAACTCAAATAATCCGAAAGCAGTAACTATTGCCATTTTTGGTATGTCCTCTTTATTCATTGGTACCTGGTGAGTTTCAATTGTGAATTTATTACCAAGAGTATTCTTATCCAAAGGCTGTTTTAAACCATCTTGAAACAGAGAATCATATTTTTTCATTAAATATATGTAACGGTTGTAAAATTGTAATTTTGGGTGTAGTATCCTGGGATATCTTGCCATTTGACTTAACATTAGTCATGCTGTCAATTAATTTTTTGAATTTCAAATTAACAATAATGCCATATATACTTAAAAAGTCTGTGCCCAAAATTGGTTGTGAAACTTTTGCAATAGTAAAGTCCATGGAAAAATTCGGCGTAGAACTATGTCTAAATTGACTAAACGTTTTCCATATACACCAATTTTGGTACCATTTGCTGCAACTAAATTGAGCAATGATGTTGATTTACATCGGTCTTCTGAAGTTAGAGGCAAAACAGACAATTCAGCTCCTGTGTCCACCAAAAAATGTGTTCTTTAAGATTTTTCATGCACCAGGTGGCGACAATTATTTTGGCCTATGGTGTTCCTCGCCACACACACTTGGTCTTTTTCTTTTCTGATTTAAAAGTGCAAGGTTTGTTGCATTTAACAGCTTTTTTGGCAAACTTGGTGTTGTGCCAATTCATAGATGCATTTTCAGTTTGTTTATTCATGGGCAAGGATCTAGAATTAGAATGACCATGAGAGTGAGATCGAACATGAGAATGCAACATAAAAAGTTTATCTACTTTTTTATTAAATCAGACATTTGTTTCTGTAAATTATCTGAAGCATCACTTGTAGCTGTAGAATTAATTACTTTCGATTTAATGTCCGCCGATGAAGCTGAGCAGGACTTGTGATGTCAGAGCTTTTGTCAGCCAAAGCTGCTAATGTTTTAAGTTTGATATCAGCAGAAGCCAATATGGCTTGCATCTTGACTGGAGGGCATTGAAGCCACAAAGACTTTAGTTATTCAGTTCTGATGAGAGTTTCTACCAGTTTTTGTATTTGTAGGAGTAAAACAGATGGGCGTCTGCCGCCCAAATCGATGTCTCTCAAAAGATTTTAAATTTTTGTTCGTCAGAGTCAGAAAAAACTTCAATTAATCTTTTTTAAGAGTGTCATAAGCATCAATAATTGGAGGAGGATCAATTACATCACTTACTTGACTCAAGTTGTCTGTCTCGATGTGGCCCACCACGGTATGGTATTTTGTGATATCGGCAGTTATTCCACTATTAAAGAATTGGGTTTCAGTCTGGCAAAACCAAATGCTTGGAATATCTTTCCAAAATGACAAAATTTTTTTCCTATTTTAACTGAGATTCTGTTGATTTTAGGTGTTTGCTTTGAAACAATAGTATTGTAGTTAAGAGATATGTTCGAACGATTAAAAACATGTTCTTCTTAAGGCCGTAGTCACCAGTTTGGGGTCTATGTAACTGCTAGACACCCATTCATCAGAATAAATTCTTTTAATACCTCAAAATATGTACATAGCATTAGAATAACATTAATCTGAGTGATTAACAAAGTGTGCATATGAACTTGTAAAAAAACAGAAGGAAAAAGTTCTTTTTTGCAGTTACGCAGAGATGAGATTCTTATCACACTTGTGTTAGAAGGAGAAATTGAGGTGTTGAAGAAATGTGTGTTAGGGGGGGAGGTAAAACCCCACAAGTAGGTCTTCCAACAAAGTTACTAAGAATCACAAATCATTATAAATGTGAATTCTTTATACAAGAGGAAAGAAACATTACTCAGCCTGCGAAGAACAAAATATTTTGGAGATTTCAGAAATATTTGAAATGAACTAATAAACCAAATATTCAAAAGACATTTACATAAAACTTGCTCAGTCCTTTCAAATGTAACTTACCTTTTAGGCAGCATGCTTGCTACAGGAACATTTCGGAAAAAGATTTGATGTTATAGTGGCTGAAATAACATTGTCTTTCCAAATTTATACTTTTTGACAGACTTCTCCCAGGTTTTTTGAGTTTCATTACACAAAAATACTAAATTCTTATAAGATCTTATCCTCTAGTTTCTTTTGTTAGAAAAGATCACTTATGCCTATTTTGTTAATGATTATCCATATTATTTACTAAACTAAATGCATTGTAGTAGTCCAGCTAGAGAATGTTGGAAAATGGGTGGATGTGGATAAAGAAATTACTATTCACATTTGTTTAAAGCATGCTGCAGGAAGTGTTGGAAACATTGTTAGTTAAATTATTTGAATTTAATGCATTTTGGGGGACTGTAGAAAGCCATTTAGGGTCTTCTGTTAACCTCAGAGACTGCATCATGTAAGAAATCATTTACCAAAATAGCCCTTGAAAATAAGAAATTGGCACTTGGGTTCCTTTTGGACCCCAGGCCCTGTTACTTCAGCAATGCATCCACTTTTGTCATCAATTTGCTATTGAAGAGAAAATATCACTACACTATCCTTAATTAACAATATTGGTTACTTCTTTAGCTCTCTTTCCTGCTATTTATTTCACAACATTTCTGAATATTAGGTAGTAGTTTGCTTAAATTGAGTACATTCATTTCATTGTGTGTTTAGATAACCTCCAGACTCGAACTATTTTAAACTTGAAGCATTCATTACTCAAGAATAACACATTTCAATAAGATTTGCAGCAACCATGCAACGAACTTTTAAATTGAATGATAACTGTTTGTGTTTTCATGTATAGCAGTGCTGCAACTAAACTCTGTACTTTTCTCTCAAGTAAAGTGAACTGATTTGTTGTAGTTAGTTTTTCCTCGTGCTTATGCTGTTATCGCTAGTGTGCATGAACGCGGCGTGATATGTTTTGTAGAATGTTCTTTTTTCTCTTAGCAACAAAAAAAATTGAAAATAAATGTGATTGATTTAATAAATAATTTATTTTTGACCATACAGAACACAACCTGCCGTAATTGGTGACCTATTGACGAAAAATAAGTTATGTTAATTGGTCACATGCTTCGCTAAGCCTTGCTGTGATAAGCCTATCCCACTGTGGCGACTTCGCTTTTCTGGATAATTACGATTATTTTGTTTCTGCTCTCCGGAACTATTTCCACATACTACCGATGCCTCCACCCGATCAGCAGAGCCAAGTAGCGAAAGTTGCACTTCGCATTCCACCTTTCTGGAAGTCTAACGTGCGGTTGTGGATCGCACAATGTGACAATGCCTTCATTTACAGCGGAATTACAAGTGATGAAACGAAATTTTCTGCTCTTATAGCGAATATAGATGCGGAAACTCTGTCGCACGTCTCAGATATCGTACTAAACCCTCCGGACTCGGACAAATATGAAAAACTGTCAGAGAGACTCATCACTGAATTTGAAGATTCCGAACACCAGAAAATTAAAAAACTCCTGACTGAACTTCAGTTGGGGGATGAACGGCCTAGTCATCTCCTACAGAAAATGAAAGAGCTTTCTGGGAAACAGCTTAATGATGAATTTTTGCAAAATTTATGGATGCAACGGATGCCAGCCCATATCCAAACAGTTCTGTCTGCTTCTTCTGAAACACTTGATCAGCTATCAATTATAGCTGATAAAGTCGCTGAGGTTGTTCAACCTAATGAAATCTGTGCTACTTCTGGAACTGGAACGTCCTTGGACACCAATGCCATCACAACTGAAACCCTAGCCAAGCAGATCAAAGAACTTACACGCCAAGTTTCTGAACTTTCCCATGCTCGGTGAACAACTAGGTTCCGGAGTCGCTCAACCTCACGCTCCAGGAAAGGTAATACTTCCAGTAATGTGCATTTCTATCATAACCGTTTTGGTGATAAGGCATGCAAATGTGCTAAGCCTTGCGCATACCAACAGCAAAAAAACCTGTAACTCCCGTCATAGCTGGGATGACGGAAGTATCCAAAAAGCCCAGTCGATTATTTCTTCACGTCAGGAAGACTGGCCAAAAATTTTTGATTGATTCTGGTAGTGAGATCTCGGTGTTACCTCCTGCTCCTAAAGATAAGAGAAACTGTTGTGAAACGTTTGCCCTTTTTGCTGCCAACAATTCTAAAATTCCTGCATGTGGATTTGTGTGCAGACAAGTTGACTTGGGTCTCCGGAAACCTTTCTCATGGACATTTGTGCTTGCTGATGTAACTTCTCCTATTATCGGTGCAGATTTTTTGAAACATTTTAATCTTCTTGTTGATTTGAAATGGCAGTGTCTTATAAATCCTGAACCTTCACTGTTTACTTATGGCAATGTTGCTCACAAAAGCCAACTTTCTATTGTCACTGTTTCTGTTAATTCAGATTATGACTCCTTGCTTTCTGAGTTTCCAGATATAACAAATCCTACTCTAATTAAGCAGACTGTTCCTCATAATACAGTGCATCATATCTTGACCCGTGGACCACCTGTGACTTCAAAACCGAGACGACTTCATCCCAAGCTGCACGAAGCAGTGAAATCCGAGTTTGAATTCCTGCTGGATCAAGGGATAATCCGTCCTTCCAAGAGTCCATGGAGTTCACCACTGCATGTCATCCCTAAGCAGGATTCTACAGTTCGTCCGGTTGGAGATTACCGCAAGCTGAATTCTGTGACTGAATTTGATAGTTATCTTATTCCGTACCTTCAATACTTTGCTCATTCACTCTATGGTAAATCCATTTTCTCAGAAATAAACATCTTTAAACCATTTCACTAAATTCCTATTGCAGACGCTGACATTCCTAAAACAGCAGTGACAACCGCATGGGGTCTCTACGAGTATACTTATCTGTGTTTTGGCTTAGTCAATGCACCCCAAACCTTCATGCGCTTTATGCATGAGGTCCTAAGGGGTCTCCCATTTTGTTATGTTTATCTTGATGATATACTATGTTTTTCAAATGATGCAGTGGAGCATAAGAAGCACTTGCATGCTATATTTCAAAGACTGAGTACCTATGGTCTTAAGTTAAATGCTTCAAAATGTGTGTTTGGTGTCACTGAGCTGGAGTTTCTCGGTCACCGTATAAGCCCAGAAGGGGTTAAACCCTTGCAAAATAAAGTGCAAGCTGTCCTAGATTTTAAGTTGCCTGAAATTATTGGTAATTTGTGTAAGTTTCTAGGCCTAATTAATTTCTATCGTAGGTTTTTGCCTCATGCAGCAGACAACCAGGCTTTGTTAAGTGACGTTTTAAAGGGGTCTTCTGGCAAGAAAAACTCAGAAGAAACCAATTATTTGGACTTCACTTGCAACCGAGGCTTTTGAAAAATGCAAAGAAGCACTAGCTAATGCCGCGTTACTTGCCCATCCTTCTCCAACTGCCCCACTTGCTTTGCATGTAGATGCATCTGATCATGCTATTGGTGGTGCATTGCATCAGGTTGTGGACTCCAAATTGCAGCCCTTAGGTTTTTTCTCGAGGAAGCTCAGTACAGCAGAAACTCGGTACAGTGCTTATGACCGGGAGTTCCTTGCTGCTTATGCATCCATTCGCCATTTCAGACATTTGTTGGAAGCTAGAGAGTTTGTCCTCTTTACTGATCATAAGCCTCTGATATATGCTTTCCGACAAAAGAATGACAAGTGCTCTCCACACCAGGTGAGACATTTAGATTTCATCTCGCAATTCACAACTAACATACAGCACATTCCAGGACCTGAGAATATTCCTGCAGATGTCATGTCCCGTATAGCTGTCTTAACTCTTCCTGCATCAGTTGATTATTCTGAAATAGCTAAAGCACAAACATTGAATGATGAGTTGAAGTCCTTACTGTCATCAGACACATCCCTGCAGTTAAAAAAAATTACTCTCCCTGAATCAAACATTGATCTATTCTGTGATGTGTCGACTGGCAGAGTTTGTCCCTATGTCCCAACACAGTTTCACCAGGATGTTTTTGCCTCATTACACAACATGGCTCACCCTGGTGTACGCAGAACACAGCACATTGTGCGGTCACGGTTTGTTTGGCCGAAAATGTTATCGGATATAGCTGAATGGACCAAGTATTGCATCCCATGTCAAAAGGCTAAAATTCATCGCCATACAAAGGCACCTTTGGCAAGTTTTAAGGAGCTTCTCTTGACCATGTTCATCTGGAACTTATAGACCTTCTCCCTCCCTCAAATGGTTATTCTTACTGCTTGACTTTAATTGATCGTTTCTCTCAATGGCCAGAAGTTCAACCACTCAAGGATATCTCTGCTGAAACTGTTGCAGAAGCATTTTTCACATGCTGGGTCTCCAGGTGTGGAGTGCCCTCTACTGTGACAACTGACCAAGGACGCCAGTTTGAAGCTTCACTTTTTCGTTCTCTGACTCATCACCCGGGCATTCAGAGATCCAGGACGACTAGTTACCACCCCCAGTCGAATGGGTTAATAGAGGAATTGCACCGACCTCTTGAGACTGCTATCAAGTGCCATGCCACTGAGCGGTGGACTGAAGTCCTTCCTGTGATCCTTCTTGGTTTTCGAGCTGCTTTGAAAGAAGATTTGGGTTGCACACCAGCAGATTTGGTTTTTGGCACCATCATTCGTCTACCTGGGGAGTTCCTGGTTCCTGCTCAACAACCGGTGGACACCATAGATTTTGTCAGCCACTTACGTGCTCATATGCAAACACTTCGCCCCATGCCACCCAAGAGACATGGTGATAGCAAAACCTTTATACACCGTGATTTAGCCTCAGCTACCCATGTTTTTCTTCGTCATGATATGGTGAGACGCCCACTTCAACCTCCTTATGATGGACCGTTTTCAGTTGTTCGTAGAGCAGAGAAGGTCTTTTACCTAGACATAAATGGCAAAACTGTACCTGTATCTATTGATCGTGTAAAGCCAGCTTATGTTCTGAACAGGGATAAACCAATCGTTCCACCATCAACTTCACCTCACTGTTTGCAGCACTGTGGTACATGATTTGCCACTTAACCCAGATACCCCATCAAATGATTGTCCATCTGATGTCACAACTTCAGTACAGCCTGCAACAAAGGTGCAACCTAAGACTACACGTTCTGGGCGTCATGTTCATTTCCCTGTACGATATTGTTGACACTGGGAAGGAAGTATGCAGCAACCATGCAACGAACTTTTAAATTGAATGTTGACTGTTTGTGTTTTCATGTATAGCAGTGCTGCAACTAAACTCTGTAATTTTCTCAAGTAAAGTGAACTGATTTGTTGTAGTTAGTTTTTCCTCGTGCTTGTGCTGTTATTGCTAGCGTGCATGAACGCGGCGTGATATGTTTTGTAGAATGTTCTTTTTTCTCTTAGCAACAACAAAAAAAAAAACTGAAAAAAAATTTGATTGATTTAATAAGTAATTTGTTTGTGACCATACAGAACACAACCTGCCGTAGATTAATCATGATTAATTTTATGATAGAGCAACCCAAAGGACATAATCAGGAAATTTGGTAATCCAATAATTTCAAAATCAGTAAGAAGAGATACATTCCTTCTTTTCAAAACTGTTATGAAGCTGAATTGAAAAATTAAATGCAAGGCCAAGCTGTATCATTTGTTAATTGATAATTGAGTATCAAAAATGCTAAGTTTCAACAGCAAGCTGAAAGTGAAACTCATCTGCAAAGTCCTTTTTTTTGCAAGTACTTTTGATTCTGTTTTAAATACCTGTATGAGCCCTTTAGCTGAAATTGAAATCCTTTTCCAAGAAGCAAAATATAATGTATCAGATTTTATAAACTGTAAATTAACTGATGAAGGAAAACTTGATTTTCTTGAAAGTACTTGGGTTCCAACAGCAAAGTTGATGTTTCCAAGTTTTTTATTTGGCTATAAAAATGTAAAAAGTAAATTTTAATATGCATTATTATTTGAATTTAATTTAAAGATGAGCTGCAGATATTGCACAATATTCACCAAGGCATATGCAGGTCAATCAAATAATAAATTTTTAGGAAAATTATTGGACAAACCTTTTTGCAGTTGAAGAAAATGTAATGAAAAATTTTCTTGACTTTCTCTCCCCCCCGAAAAAAACCATGTGCACTGCTTAATATCTGCTAATACTTCAAAAATTATCTTTCTTGGCCACAAGTAATACATAGTTGATGCAGTTGACATTGCCATCACTCATCAAGCTAAAGAAAAACGAAAAAAGTTTATACAGTTTTAAAAAAAAAAGTTTATATAATAAAAGTTTATATAATAAAAACAGTGATATTCTGGGGGAGAAATGGGTTTCTATTAACATGTGTTGTAACTCCGGGTAAGCAAAAGTGAATGATAATAGTGTTGAATCTCATTAGACTGAAGGAAACTTTCATTACCGCCTCAGATTTCCAATAGATGCAGGATATGCCATGTTAAAAATCATTAGAAACCTGCAACAATAATGCAGTGCACATTTCACCAAACCAAAATTCTGAAAGGAAATCATTAATGCTTGCAATAAAATTATTTTGGAAAAGATCATAGAAAAAAGCAAATGCAAGGAAATGCTTTTGAGTTGTAATTGGTGAAACTACAGACATTTCTTCACAAAAGTAAGTACCTAAAGTATCTACTTGCATGAGATACATGGAAGAACTTGAAACAAAACTATTTTAATAGAATTTTTTTTGCACTTTGTACTTATAATGATGACATTGTCCAGAGGAATTGCGTAGTGTCATTATAGGTAGATTTGAAATACATTAGAGGTCAAGACTATGATTTTGCAGTCATATCCGAAATATTCAAGGGTGTGCAAGTTAAAGTGAGGGAAAGATGTGCTTCAGCACTCTGTGTGCATTGTGCTTGCGATCCCCTCAGTTTGGCAATTTCTGATGCAGGTAGCATTAAAAATATTCATAATTGCATAGGAGTGATAGAAAAATATTTTTTTATGAGAACTCCCCCAAAAAATCTATTTTGCAAGAAAGTATAGAGTACAAAGTCGAGATCTGGATTCTTCGGGACTTCAGCGATTCCAGATTTGGGATTTTTCCAGATATTAGATCATCAGTTTAAATCTAGTAAGATAGCATGTAGAAATTATGAAATTAAAAATATGAAATCGTAATTTATGAAATAATGAAGCATTTATGATGTAAAGATTATCAAAAATTTTTAAAAATGATATTTATTTGTTTACTTTATTAAACATTTCTTTCAATGTAAGTTGTTTAAATTGCTTCAAGTTTTGTGCTAATACTTTCACTTTAATTCTATAGACAGACATAATTTCTTGTTTGGTTACAAAGTTCCATTGTTTTTAAGACATGTAACTGCTTTTTCAAGAATTCTATCTAATTTGTCAATCGAAATTTTTTCTTTTTCAGTAACCTCTCTGTCACTTTCTTCGCTACTGATAATGGTATTTTCTGGATCTAGAACCATACTACAAATTTTGCTTTGTGTTAATTGATTGATGATTGGGGCATTGTCATCACAATGAAAATGTTCCATTAGAACATCTTCATTTATTAACACAGCTCCACATTTCTAGACAAATTCCATGAATTAGAAAATATTGTTTTTTTTTTGGCAATATCTGAAAACCTTTAAATTTGCGGCTATAATCATAAACTCATAGCATCTACTATATATTATTGGCAATGTATCGTGAGACTGGCAACTAAAGACATATTATTCTGCTAAATTGTTTCTTGCTGTATTGCACGCTGATGAAGGTAAGCCTGAATTACATTAGTTTAGTTATTTATTCTACCTACACTTATTTCCTGCTTATACTTAAGGCTTATTTGGGTCCTGAATAAATAAATTCCCACACTTATCCAGGCTTATCCAGTGCTGGCAATAGACATTTTATGGCCCAATGGAGTCTCTGTGGATCCCAAATTCTGCTGCAAAGTGCCTCCCTAAATTTTTAATTTTTGCCCTCCATAAATTTTGCATCCTGATGCCTTCCCTAAATTCTAAAAATGTTGCCATTCTTTAATTTTGTTGCTTCTCATAATTCAAAAAATTTTGCCCCCCTAAATGCTGCTGCCAGGTGCAGCCGCATGAGCTCTGGCGCTTGGGCTTATCTGGTTAACAAATCAATTGTTCTCAATTCAAACAGTACTAAATGTAATCTTTTGCCCTAAGAATATCATATACTAAATCTTTTTTTAGGGGTATGGAAAGTAATTTCTAATAAATTTCTCCTCGTAAACCTACTCAACACTTTTTTGCAGAGTTAGCTGAAGTTTGTAATCAGTATCAACATAATCTCAGTGTAAAAGGTTACCCTATTCTTTGGCTACTAATATATAAAAAAAGTTCCTGCTACTAATATATAAAAATATTTAGACATTGCTTTGTGAGACATTTCTCAAGCTGTCACATGTTAATAGTCATGCCGTGATAAAAGCAAAAAAAAAATAATGATTCATCAGGTTGCCATTGGAGATATAAATTATTCAGCTAATGTAAAATCAATGATGTTTTGATGTAGAATGATTTGGTTTGAAATGCAGGCCAAGCATGGAAAATCTTTCTATAAAACAGGTTGCTAGTGAGCTGAAGGTCCAGATTTTTTATCATTATGGATATTGAATGTCCAGATTTCGCACCTTGCATTGTATTGAATAAATATGAAATTCATTAGAATTACATTAGAAACTTTGCCAAATTGAATCATTGCTCTATCAATTTTGATTTTTTTCTATCACTTTTGAATTAAAGTATGAAGTTTGTGTTGACAAATGTCACATTATCAAAAAATTAATTTCATAATTTTTAATTTCTTCAAATATAGATTTATTACTTCAGTTTAATAGAAATATAAATTGGAGTTACCTATTCTTCCAGGCATGACTGTTCTCCATGTATGTTGAACTGGAAGCAAAATAAATAATCCACATAATAAACAGGCCACAAACTTTGGTAGACACTAAATATATATTGAAGTGTTATACAGGTTATAAAATTACTATTTACAGGATTTCATTTTTATAGATTGCATATTTATCATCTGCTGCTTCTGACGAGAGCATTCTTCACCTCCCATCAAGTCTCATAGAGTGCAAACCAGAATCAAAACTTTTCTGTCAGCTGGAGATTGAGGTGTAGTGTGATGGTTTTTAAGTTCATGAAAGTCACTAAGATTATTCTTGACACACATAGAGGCTGGTATTCAGTGAACACACTATACAGAGTATCTCATCAGAACCACATATACTGTGCAGGATAAGGTTCTTTAATCATTGTACATTAAAAAAAAAATGACTTGCACAAGAATATGCCAAAAATTATTGCACATACCAAGACATATTTGGGTACACCATGAAATTGCCCACTGAACACAGTCCAGCTACGTGGTGGTTGCAAAAGGGAATGCAGCATGAAAGCGTGTCAGTTTCTTCAGACGGCTCCCTAAAAAGAAATCCAAAACTTCAAGTCTGGCAGTCATAATGATAATATTATATATATATATAATCAGATCCCCTTGTCCAATTCAACAGGCTGGGCAGAAGACTGTAGAGACATTAGGTTATTTCGGAGCAGGAGACATGAAAAATGAGCAACGCCTTAGCCGGGAATCGAACCACGGACCTCTCGGTTACACGTCGAGCAATGCAGACCACTACACCATGAAGGCATGCTAAGAAGGGAGAGAAATACCTTATATACTCCCCCTTTTAAAGGGCGACTGGGGTTTTGGGGACCCAATCGCCAAATCGCGGTGATGGAGAATCATCATCCACCACCTTTTTTAGTTCGGGCGCCAGTGTAGAGACATTAGGTTAATTACAAGCAGGAGACATGAAAAATATGCAATTCCTTCGCCGGGAATCGAACCACGGACCTCTGAAATACCGGCTCAGTGTGCTGACCATTACACCACGAAGGCACGCTAAGAATGTGGGAGATATACCTTATATACTCCCCTTTTTAAAGGGCGACTAGGGTTTTAGGGGACCTAGTTGCCAAATCCTGGGTGTGGAGAGTCATCATCCACAACCCTTTTAGTTTGGGCGCCACTGTAGAGACATTTTGGTTTTTTTTGGAAGCAGGAACGATGAAAAATGTGCAACGCCTTCGCCGGGAATCGAACCGCGGACCTCTGAAATACTGGCTCAGTGTACTGACCATTACACCACGAAGGCACGCTAAGAATGTGGGAGATATACCTTATAAGACTAGTATAAGAGCTGAAATATGTGCATGTTCCATCATGCTGGAACCATGGACCATGTCATGTAGAATAGTGGGAATACATCATCAAGGAAATAGTCAATATATTTTGAAGAAATACAAAGTATGAGCTTCCTGTGAGTTGAAGTAATAGGCAAGATCCAATAATGCTTTTACCCAGTATGCTAATTTAGCTATTTATCCACCAATTGATTTGATAGCTATGTGGAACAGATCGCATTTGCATTCAATGTAGACTCTGACTGTATATGGTTTTCATGACTGAAGACCCTATCATCGGTGCAGCATGATTCATGTGTCTACAAGATGTGTGCAATGAAAATATTGTCAGCTTCATGTTTTATGCAAAATTGTGACTTTTGACAAACTTGTGCTACTAAAATTTAGGTATATTCGATTTCACAAATTTTCTGCTAATTCATCATTTCCTTGTACTACTTTTTGCTGCTTAAAATTTTTTCTAATATCTCGTAAAGTATGCATATGTTAATATATGTATTCAAATTAATTTATAATAAAATGTAATAATTTGTTTTTCTTAAATAAAAGTTGATAACTGGCGATCGTAGTCTATCAGTGCATGTACAGTTTTTAACACTAGTGTTTTCATGTGTTTCATCGATTGCTTCGTTAATATTTTGGTAATCTATGAATAGGATTCCAACATTTAAATTAAATTCTAGCTGCTGTGTTATGAGTAACACACGTGTTCACTATATTTGTTCGATAATATATTTTTCCAACTGCAGCTTGATTTAAAAAGTGAAAAATTTTTTAAATAATTAATATACAAATAATAAATTTGGAGGTAGTTATAATAGACTGGTGATCATTTATTGCATTGTAATAACTTTTAGAGACTTTTACTGCATAGAAAGAATGATGACACTTGCAGTCAAACGTCTGTCATTTTAGCACATTTTATTTCTGTTTTAATGCAGTTCTGTAGATGTAATAGATTCACATCATTATGGGCACAGTATGCACCTGACAATTTTTTAAGCTTACCATATCATAAGGCGGTGGATGCTACAGAGAAGCTAGCGGCAAATTGGCAGATGTGAAATTAAAGTGAATCAGTTTAAATTGATATATTATAAATAGTTACTATTTTTAGAATAGAAAGGGAAATACCCAAATTAAAATGAAGAATAAAGTGTCTACTTCAAAATTTAAGTTAGTAGTTTGCTTTTATATTTGCTATCTTACATATATAAATATATAAGATAAAAAATATGTAAATCAAAATTATAATTTAAACTAGCAAAAGCCTCTTAATTCTTCCTCTGTATTCTAAAAATAGTAATGCCTTTTTCTGGACTGTGATCAATCCATCTCATATGACTTGCATGACAATGATGATATAACTTATTCAGAACTTCAATTCAAAATTTCGAGTACTTCGAAACTTTCTCTTAATAAGCAACTAAAACCAAAACCTTCTATTTACGAGCTTCCATGTTGGATTAACTGTGCACTTTTGATTGGCGATGGTTCTCTCCATTATAATAACTTGGAGAGGCTTTATACTCAAAAACAGTCGCAGCTGTAAATTTTACACATAATTTTATTCCATGATAATTAATTTTGAGGACACATATTCTTTTTCATTTCACATGATCATTGTAGGTGTGCTAGGCACCCCACAATTTTATGCAGATTATATTTTTAATGGAGGCAGGGGCTAAGTGAGCAAACTAGCATCTTAACTGGAAGAGAATTAAATTAAAAGTGGGCAATTATCTAACATAGAAGCTCACCAAGCAAAGATTTCAGATTAAGTTGCTTATTAAAAGAAAGTTTCAGTTCTCAAAATGAGTTCAAGTTCCGAATTAGCTATGTCGTCAGGGTTATGCAACCCATACAAGATGCATTGGGCTCAAAATGACGCAGTCCAGAAAAAGGAATTGTTATTTTTAGAGTAGGATTTAAGAGGTTATTACTAGTTTAAATTATTATTTTGATTTACATCTTTTTTATCTTACATATGGTGTATATATATAAACAATAACTTTAAAAATTGAAACTGGAAAGATTGTAAAATTTGTACTTGAGCTGCTTCTCGAACTCATAGGACTGCAAACTGTATAGCGTAATTCATAGGTGGTCCAACTCCTTAGGAATAATAGCAATGAAAAATAAAGTTTTGCGAAACAAATATAAAACAGTGTTATATACCTTTATATTAATACTGGCAATTTTTATCAAGTTTTATTTTTCAGTCATTTCTCCATCTATTTCTAAAATGATTACGTGAAGGTTTATGGCCTGCATACCATATATTTGAAATTCATTCTCATGATTATTATTAATATGTAACTAATAGCCAAACAATTGAAATGACTTAAAAATGAAAGCAATACCAAATTTTTAAATAATGGAACCAATTTCTACATAATGACCAAGACTTGAATTATGATCCTTAATCTATGAAATACTCAGAGTGTCACAAAATCACATGATCACTGATGTCACATGCTACTTTTTGGTTCTTCTCTTGCTAATCTAACTCAAAAATTTCTGGCAACACTGACCTGTTGTTGCAAAGTTGAACCAAATGTCAAAATGCAGAGTTTGATATTAATGTTAATTTTCTATGTAAGTTGAATTTTTGATTAACAGAACTTTTTTCCCTGATCCCTTAGATCTGGCTTATTAAAAGTTTGACTGGTGTACTTTTTTTAGACAACCTAATTATCCGGACTTTTTGTTTATATGAATAGGCTTATGGTTCCACTTAGTGGAGATAACAGAGTTTTGTATATTACTCTGCCTTGTTATCATCTCTTTCTTAAACATTAGATTTAAGCTTTTGATGCAAGCTGTATTTTCATTAATTTATTATTTATTATGTTTGTAAAATATGTTGTAAGAATTTTATACCATTTTTGAGTTCATTCTTTTTTAATATAACCTAGCCATGTCATTTAGTGTCAAATTATATTGCCATCACACTTCTACACATAGTTTTGCAATGCAGTATTATTTATCATTATTTTTATTTATTTAATAATATATAGCTTTTCTTTCAGATTCACTTGTTAAATGAAGAAGAGCGAGGCGCAACTATGGAAGCTGCTCTGAGTCGCATGAAAACTATACATGCCATCCTATCATTAAAGTATTGTAACAAGCAAAGAACTGAACCAGGATTACGATTTATTGCTGTATCTGCTACATTTCCAAATGTAAATGATGTATGTTGATTTTATAAATAAATTCATTCTTAACATTGTGCATGTTACTATAAATGCTTATCTATAATGAGGAGAGGGAAAACTTTATTGCAAGTTCTAAATGTTCATCTTTCTGCAAGCCATATGACAGGAAATTCTTAATGAGCCTGACTGATCAGGACTTTCTTAATGGGACCGTTTCCCAGTTCTGTTCATAATTAATTTAAAAATTATTTTAATGTATTTAATTTTGAGAGAATTAATGTGCTTTTTATATTTTTGAAAATTATTATTTTAATTGTTTTGCATTTTGTATTAGTAAATATATTTACATGTAACAACTGCAAAAATACACCAGTGGGGGAAAATGGTGTGATGATCATTGCCGTTCTATATGCATTTTGAACTTATAGATATATAAATTCAGTACGCAACTGAAAATAAGTGAAATATATATTTACTGAGTTACAAGCTAAGCCATTATTTAAAATTGAAACTGTGACGGCATATACTGTGAAAGAGTGATGAAAACTTTACATTGTGATAAGAAGATGGGTCAACATATTCAGATGGAGATATGAGGATGTGAGCAGTGAGCCTTGAATGGGCCTTTGTTAATAAAATAATATATGTAAAACTATTAACCATGTGTATGCATGATTAACAAAATACTGAAATTTGGTATTTTCTATAAGGATATTATTATGGTAATTACAAAATGTGGAAACATAGTTAGTACTATTACAGTAATAAGTGATACAAGAGACTATTTCATGGCGTCTGTGCATACATATGTATGCATCTCGCATAACTCAAAAATGAGTAGCCTCAGAACATTGAAATTTTGTATATAAGATTGCCATAATATGTAGATTTGCATGTTCTATTTTGGTTGCAATCGGTCACACCAAAAGTATATGTACATATCCACTCAGCTCAGTAAGCTCAGTTTCTTTATTCTTATATGTTTGTAAATTGTCCATTTTTTTCCTTTAAAAATGATTGAATTATATTGTTCTTATCCTACGGTTAACGTTTTTTTATGCATTTAGTTAACCTGCATGTTATAGTTGTAGAATTATCAACAATTTAACAGTTGTTTAAATTCCGCGAAGCCTAATTTTTTTACCATAGTAGCCATATTTGTTTACACTTGAAACTTAGCAGAATAGTGGATTTGTTGCCATTCTAGAGAAACTAAGCTTTGCAACAACAAAGTAACATCTTCTTTTATTACTGAGAATTAAATTATGCTTAATCTATTCTGGAATTATCATTTTAAGTTATTATATAAATTATATTGACTTGGCATAGTGTCCGCAATTAATTCAGTCAGTTTCTACGTCTTCAGTGTCTCTTTGCCGAGTGAGGCCAAAAGTAAACTTTTTTAGTTTTGTGCACCAAAAAATCTGCCTTCTTGCCCACTGGCTGAATTGCTTGTGTTTGCATAGAAACTCTACTTTTAATTATAAAAGTTGTACTTTAAATTGTTTTAGTTGTATTTATATTTTATATTTTTATATGTCTTTAAATTTTTAATAAAGATATTTTGAGGTTTCATGTATTTTTGCCTTGTCGCAAAGTGAGAACTGAATTAATTGAATGAGAAATATATCTTTAAGGAAATTTAAGGAAATAAGCTTAAATGAAATGCAGGGGAAAATGCATATAATTTAATATTCTGTACGAGGACATCATGTGGTGTACCCCTCAGATTTTTTTTTTTTTTGTTTTGGTATGTTTCCTCAGTACCAAACTATACCGGTTTTATTTGAATTTTTTTTTCTGTTAATAATTGTCTTTATAAACATCACTCTTACAGATTTTTTTTAAATATTTGTTTATTAATTCATTTTTTTATTTCATGCAATGCTTATTATGAGTTAGGATTCACCAAGAAACGCACAAAGCTGTCTTTTTTTTCTTTCTTTCAAAAAAGTATGCTTCACGAAGTATGAGTATTTTCAAATAACCACCTCCTGAAATTAAAATGTGACTTTAAACCAAAGTGGCAGTGCAGTCTTCATTCATATTGAGAAGGAAAAGATGTTGGAACACAAACATAGTTTGCTACTCTAGTTTCTTCAAACTAAACATACTATGCAAATTAGCAATTTTTAAAAGGGTAGTTGTATTTTAGCAGCTGGAATTTGCTGTGGCTGCATTTAGCAGTTTGCAAATATTAGGTGTTACTGCTAATCATGAGTTGCTGTCTAAACACATATTTGATCAGTTGGTCATTGAAGATGGTTGATAATGAATGCATACTGGCAGATGCAATGTAGGTGGAGAGCCAACAAAAGATGCCTTTTATTCTCTGTGCTGCTAATAGTTCGATAAATTCTTAAAAGTGGAATCAACTCCAACAGTTAGTTGTTCTTAGAACTGTGCCTTGTCACCCAAGGGCTGTCACTTCAACTCAAGATAGGTGCTCTGAAAAAAAAAGGGGGGACAGTTCTATATCTCCCATTCTACTGGGGCCGATTGACAAAATTCAAATTGTGTTTTCCATGTCTTGAAAGTGCGACTTAGGATATATGTTAGATTTATATATAGCATTGTTTTAATATAGATATTTTGACACAAAATCGGACTTTTTCTGAAATAACATGCCAATTTTTTCCCATATTTTGGTTCAGCAACTCAAATTATGCCTAAATATTAAATTTTGTAAAATTTGGTGCAAAATTTACAGAGAAATTTAAAAGTTTATTTTGAAGCACTTTTTTTTTTTTCATTTGCACCAAGAATGGTGAATTTCTTAATTTATAGCAACCTATTTTCCTTTCCTTTTTTTTTATTGTATACGAGCAGAAGAAAAGCCATGTTCATCACTTTCAAATAAATTTTAAGAAGTGTGTAAACCACATTTGGCATTATTATCGCTTGTAATGAATATGCCAAATTTCAAAACACTCCAATACATAAATTCACTTATATCATAGGAAATTTTGAATAAAAACCTCTAATTTTTTGCAAGTGTGCCTAGAAACACATCTACTTAAACATGATGTTAAATATTTTATAAGTTACTACAAAATTTTTTTTGAAAAATTTATAAAATTATATAAAAATACAAATTTAAAAAATAACTTATATAAAATGTGCAAATTATATTTGGATTAAGTCCAAATTTCGAATTCTGGAAGAAGGAATCAAGTAAATTTAATAAAAAAAAGAGATATTAGTAAATATATATCAAATTCAATTAACATTGAGGAGCTAAAATTTTGAAAGCTAATTTTTTAAAAACTACTCATGCGACTTTTACAAAATTTGTCAGCTTGGCATAATTTGAGTCGTAGAATTGAAATATGGAAAAAAATTGGCTTGCCATATCGGAAGTCTGAATTTGTGTCAAAATACCTATATTGGAACACTGTTATACTTGTGTATAAATCTAATGCATATCCTAAGTCATGCTCTCAAGACATGAAAAACGCCAAGTTGAATTTTGTCAATAGGCCTAGTAGAAAGGGAGATATGGAACTGGCCCCCCTTTTTTTTGCACAGTGTTGATTGCTGTAATAGCCAAGCAAAGCTGAGAAGCACCTCCACAACTGTTATATCCACTGTTGCAGCATCAGTTGGAAAGGCAATATCTGCTAGTACTGTGTGTGGATCCTTATCAGTTTGTTTTGTTAAACTATAAATGCTGTTTAGGCTCTGTCTGATGAATAGGAGTTTTGCTTCTTTAGCTCTTTTGAAAAACATAATTTTTTTTGTAGAGTTTAAATATTTGTATCCTCACCATTCTTGGTGAAAAGGATTGTGCTGTCTATTTACAATGGATGAGACACGTAGATAATGAATCTGTCTTACTTTTTCATATTTTTTGTCTTTGACCAAACACTCTGTATTTTGTTTTTAAGTCAAAAATTCATCTGCAAGGTGAGCTATAAACATACAGCTTCTGCACTGAAGAAAAAATCAACTTTTTTAAAAAATAAAAATGGCTGCAACTAAACCAATATCTGTTTGAAATACAGTTTATCCGAATCTACAGGTAGTAGTACCATATCAAAAATATCAAAACTGTGCCATTTCTGCTTATGGAAAAAATCTGAATGTGTGAGAAACGGAATGTATAGAGATGTTGAAGAAGCATTTTTGAAATGGGTCCTCATTCAAGGAGACCATAAACTGCCAAAATCTGGACAAATGCTTCATAGAAAGACAAGTTAATTTTACAGACACTTTAGAGAGAGTGGGTGAAAAATAACAGATTTAATAACTGGAATTAAATGTTATTATTATTATTATTTTTAAGTTATATTTATCATTCACTTCTTTAGGTAGATGTGACAATGTTAATAAGCATTTTTATGGTTCTTCAATCAATTTTTACAAATTTTTGTGATATAATTCATTTTTTCCCCATTGGATTAAATATAGCGAACCAAACTTCGGATCCCCTTAAGTTCATTTTGTAAAATTGAGTCATAGACGTAAGAAAAGAAAAAAGCTGAAATATGGCAATGGGATACCAAAAATGCATGGCATGGTTTTAGCAGAAATGTACTAGCTAGAGGGGCCATAAAATTTTTGTGGAGAGTTAACTGCCACTGTTGTAGCATCACTAAGATCAGAAGGGGTCATCTAGATGGTAGTTCTCAACCTTTTTTGCCCAGTTTCCAACCCTCTCATACTTTAACTGCCCTATAGTTCTCAACCTTTTTCACCATTGCTAGAATATTAGTCCCTTCTTCCTTTTCAAAACTTGAACAATGCATATGTACATATATTTAGATTTAAATTATTCTTTAACATATTTTATAAATTAAACAAGAAGCTTAGAAAATGTTGGTAAATACCAAAACTTGAGTAAAAGTAGTTTTCTGTATTCATGAACCAAAATTAAATACTTAGTGAAATAAAAGCCTGATCACATTCCCCTCCTCCTGAAACTATAAAATTCATCCCTGGTTGAGAACTTCCGGTCTAGAGCATTCTACTAGAGAGGGGAGGGAAGAGCAGTCAAATAATTATAATGTTAATAATATTTTTTTTTTTTTTTTTACTTAAGGTCAACAATGAAGATTGGTTGTTTGCTTAATTTTTCTATCAGGCTATATATTTGGCAACATTTATAGATCTTCAGTTAATCTATATCAATCATCTTAACTGTTTTAATTTTAAGACTTTTTTTTTAAAGTTCAAAGGGGCTTTGTCCCTGAGGGACTATTGTTTCCGTTTTGCGATTTTGCATCGAATCACTCTGAATATCCGTTTCACTTTTCAAATTGTTGCCACCAAATATTATCGTATTGTATTATATTTGAAGAAATTGAATAATGAAGAATCTGCATAAATGTATGTATGTTTCTCTCAGTGTGATAAAACAATGGTACCTAGAGCCTTTAAATTTTGAATAACATAATCCTACTACGAATATGGGCATCTAGAAGCCCAAATTTGAAATTTGGAATTTATTATTGATTTTATATTTTGTAAAACTTTTAACGAATTTTTTAATTAACAAACTCAACAATTTCAAAGTGAGCAATGGCAATGTTGTGCAGAAAAAACATTTTATCTCCAGCGCGTAAGACAGTGTATCAGAAATTCTAAAGATATGCTCAATTTAAAATTATTTTGCGAATACTGATCTTGAACTGAATTTTATCCTTTAGGTGCGAAAAACATGATATTTAATAAATGAAGGTAACACAGAAAATGTTAAAAAAAAAACCCTTTGGACAAAATTTAAAATCTGAAAACTTTCAGATTTTTGCTTTTTTAAATTTTGCAGATTTTTGCAAAGGTGCTAAAAATTGTGCGAGTTTGTCAACAAGTTTGTATCTGAAGACATCCTCTTGGCATACGTTCTTAATTCGTACTATTTACTGCAACAAAAATAGACCTTTTTTTTTTTTTTTT
>KK121096.1:346704-391182 GCA_000611955.2 Stegodyphus mimosarum
ACAAATTTTTAAAAAAAAAAAAAAAAAAAAAAAAAAGAGTCTCAAAATTTTTATTTTGTGATTTATAGGCAATTTTTTTAACAAATGCAGTAATGTTATTGCAAAATAGCTAAAATAATTATAGTATACTAAAATTTAAATATATAGGAAAATAACATTAAAATAAAATTATTTCCAATGTGTAATGTTTCACATAAGTGTCTTTGCTTTTCATTTTGGGTAGATTTGAATATCTTGATTCTGAAATTTACAAGGTAATAAATGTTATAAAAAAGAATTTCTGAATTTGTTTTTAGCAAAAGCAAAAAACTTCTGTAATTATCTCAAAGTTAATTTCATTTATCTAATTTTTCTCTGCTACCTTTTTTATCTGTGTAGTTCTTCAGAATATTCAGATACATGTTATCTTTGTCTATAAAATTTATTTTATGCTTTTTTCTGAGTTTTTCTCAAATATTTTCTGATTTTTATTTTTACAAGGTTGGTAGATATTTTATTGGCTATAATTCCAGAAAATGCTTGTGACAGAATGGAAATTGTATTAACTCAGTTGTATTTTACAGTATGATTGTGATGAGTTTATGATATTATTTGGGGAACTTTTGGAGAAAGCTCTGAAAACAAAGTTATCTGAATTTATCATGTACTTCTTTATTATTATAACCTTTGTTATTTAAAAATGCCAAGAGCCCTCAAGTTTATGAACCTTACTTCAGAGTGAATGTTTACTTCTTCATGCAGAAGTCAGGTGGCTAACACATGGAAAGGTTTTGAATTGTATGGTTGCTTTTAAGAAATGAACTGCTGGCTTTTTCAAAACAGGGAAATGTGAAATTTTTGAAAATCTGAAAAATGATAATTGTGGCAATAGTTTGTCATATCTGGCTGTAAAAGTTTTGCTTACTTCAATGTTTTAAGTATAATTATTTAGGGAGAAAATGAAAAGATTCTTACATAAACTAACAAATTATATATGCAATGAATAAAAAAATAACTACGCGAAAGGCAAGTAAGAGAAAGAAATGCAGAAATGTTGATTTCTTTGCAGGATACAAAAGAGGCAAAATCAGATGTTTAATAACAGCAGAAGAAAATTTTGAAAGGTATTTTCCATTGTTAAACACTGAACAGTTTGATTGGAAAAGAAATCTATCTGTTTCTTCTGACTTCTTCAGTTTTACTCTGAATCAAGAAAAAGAGCTGATTTCACTTTTTGCAGGGTTGTGAATTAAAACTAAGTTCATTGAAAGTACTCCTGAAAAATTCTAGATTTTTGTTAAAGATGAATACTTGGGTCAAACCAAAAAAAAGCACTAAACCCGTTATTATCATTATTTTCCATATTATAATGTTATGAACCAGGATTTTCAAAGGTTAATTTTAAAACAAAGAAACACGAGAACCTGGGAAATTTTGAGAAGATGTAAATGGTTTTATCATTTATTCATCCCTGAAGCAGAAGTGCAGAAGCTGCAAGTATCACCAAGCTGATGTATTTTATTAAATTTGAGATTTTTATTTTAAAATACTAAAGTGAATGCAGCCAGCTTATTCATGGTGTAATTTTTTTTATATATATTGTAATTTCACTGATTTTTAAATAAATATATTTGCATAATCCAGTTTTACTGGATTATGCAAATATATTTATAAAAGTACTAATACTTTTATAAAAGCATCACTTTAAAGCAGGGTTGGCAAACTCCATGCCTGCATATCGCTATAAATATCAGTATTTTATTCTAAATATTAGTATTTTGTTCTTTTACAAAGTAATTTAAAACAATAATGAGCACATAGCTGCAGTACAATTCCTTTCCCACCTCTTCAAATGGATGTATTTTTGTGAACAATGTCCTTTTTTTTCATTGTGCCCTTGATTTAAAAAAAAGTTTGGGATCCTTGCTTTAGACCGTATGTTGTATTGCAAGTGTTCCATGCAGAAAAAGATGGTGTTTAGTTTTCGTCAACTTCAGAAAGATTGAGAACTAAGAGTGTAGATAATTGCTTTAATTTATTCAATTCTGTTTGTTGATAGGCTCTTATTTTCTTCATTAATTGTTTTAAATTGTTTAATTTTCATTTAAAGAAATGAGTATGAACCCTGCACTAATTTTCAGTGTATATCTTTATGAATAAGTTCTAGCTGTTTACTTGTAGCTATCAGAAAAGTCAATGTTATTTATTTTAATCATTTTATACATATCTTATGTTTAGCTTTCTTCAGTAGTTACTCTGTTAATTGTTGGTTTCTCCTGATCAGCCTCAGTGCCCATTTTGGATTCCATTTCTTTACAATTTACTTTTTGTGTATAAAATGTTTAAATTCTTTAACTACAACTGACTAATGTGTCTATAGTCTCTGTCCAGAAAATTTGGTGAATGAGCCTATAATTACAATAATTGATTTACGTCCAAGTCAACAATTAGCTTGTTGTCTTACATAAAACAGCTGTTACTCTTCTTCAAAGTAATCCCTCTTGGTGGTGATATACATCTGGGAACAACTGTACAAGTCCTGAAGATTCTTGGCATATTCATCTTTAGGGATGGCCTTCGGCTGGCTTGTAATATTACGTTCAATGTCTGAAAACCTTCAACCCTTCAGGGCTGATTTCAGTTTGGGGGAAAAGAAAAAGTCTGGGGAAGACAAATCTGAGAAGTAGGGTTGGTCACTCAGGAACACAACTCCCCTGTTGGCTAGGAATTCATGCAACAGAAAGGCGGAGCTGTGGCTGGGCATTGTTGTGAAGCCTTGCTTTGAATACTAGGGACATACCCATTTGATCTATCAGGCAGACATATCAGTATTTCCGCATAGGTATCAGCATTTAACATTTGTTCTAGTGTCAAAGTGTGGGGCATGAGTCTGGAGCAAACTTTGTGTTTATCCAAATTTTGGGTCGCTATGAGGTGGGACATCTCGTGATGAATTCCTACTTTTTCTGCTATCATTTGCACTGTCACAATTATGTTACTTGTAATATCAAGCAAATCTGGGCCAAAAGTTTCTTCAATTTCTGTGCATTGACCGGGATGCATGCAGTTTCAGGCCAACTGCTTCAGGGGGAGTCTTCAGTGGTGTCCTGCCCTTCTCAAACCACTCTCACACACACACGTGACAGCATATTATTTGTAAATTATTATCAGCATTTCATGAGTCTCTTTCACTGATTTTTCAGTTTTGAAACAGAACAGCGTATTCCTTTGCTGATCCATTTTGTGTTTTGACTGCACGCACAATACATTCACTCTACAATATGCAGTTTTCTCATGTTAAACATGCTCACAGTGCTGTTGCTCTTTAACTGGTTCAGGCCAGTATTGACCTAGTGTGGGATGCACCGATTGCACAATCTTATGAACATGATCACTATGATGTTATTCACTGAACTTTTTGGTTCAGAAAGTTCACTGAATGTGTCTATGGCCTTCAGGCCTATTTGTCTATAGTCTTCACGACAACCTCTGTTCTGAAGTTAACTTGTATATTATTACAGTAGGAAGGTTTATAGTGTAATCTTGCATAATTTAAACATCAGATTTATAAAGATTTTTTTAGTTTACTGTTAAATTGAGTTACAGTTTCTAGTTTACTATTAAATTTTGTTTTGCCCTCTTATTCCCCATTTTGATTATATCATGTAATTAAAACTTCTCCTTAACCCTCTGGACACAGAATCTGTGAATAATGTGTTCATTTTTTATCTTGAATACACATGGGGAATTGTCACTGCATCGGCAGAAACAGATTTCTGCTGTGGTCAATTTCACAGAAGGAAAAGGTATGAACCTTTTTTATGCTTATATGAATTTTGTACCAGCAGTCAGAGGATTAAATTCAATAATAGTTTTGCAACCATACCTGACTAAATTATTTTGTGCTGTGCTATTCCATTTATAGTGAAATTTATTAATGCAGAGTCTGTTATTAGTACAGTTGTGAAGCTCCTTCATGCTTATAAGACATTCCTTAGTGATTCTTTATGCTCCATTCTACAGTTCATTAACATTTCATGACATTGGGCAAAATTCCAGTCTAAATCAAATTCATCAATACATCTTTCAGTTTATATTATATTAATTTTTATTTAACTTGTTTCAGTTTCGATAAGTATTGAATTATAGAAATGAAGTAAGTTTATGTAGATATATTTAATAATTCTGCAACATTTTTGAAATTTTTAATCAAGTAATATTTTAAAATGGATCTGTGTTAAATGCAGAAAGGATAATTCTAACATAACTAAAATTAAATGACTTTTTTTTTTAATTTTTTGGTATACTGCAAACATATTTCACAAATGAATGTATTTTATTTTCCATTTGTATAGATTGTGCGTATATGTTATTATTTTTTCTCTGTACTGCTGATTTTAGGCAATACTTATAATCTTCAGTTTTTCAAATTACATTATCTTGTACAATATTTGCATTAAATAATTTGAAATCTTTCAACTGAGAAGAGATGTACTCATACACATCTACTAATAATTTTTTTATTGGAATATCCAGAATAGTACATATAGTTAACAACTCATTAACAGAAAATGGCTGCTATGTTTCATTTTACTTTACTATATGTCATAGCTTTAAACAAAAACCTTTAAAATTTTAAATTCAATTTTGATTTCCCTATCAACTTCAGTTTAGAAAATGAGTTTGTATAAAGTTTATACTCTATAGTAAAGTACTCTGGAAATTTGGGAAATATGCTGTAAAACCGTTCTAAACTAATATCAGTAATGCCCACTGAGCTTCAAGAAAAATGACATTTTAAAAATATCTGAAGCATGTGCAATCCAGTAATGTTTATCAAAGTCACTCAGCATAAAATCTGTGAATCCTATTAATATAGGGTGAAAATAATAACCATGGGTTTTATATTCTTACAACTTATTTGTTTTTTGAATTTGCCTTGCTCTTTATTTCTCTTTCAGAATTCTTCCTCTCAGGAGTAAAGCATAACTAGAACAGCAGATGTGAAATATCATTTAAGTTTAAAAGAAACACTTAAATTCACAAAAAAATAATATGGGAGGGGAGCAAAGTCAGTTTTAATTTTGCTGTTGTTACAATTGCTGCAATTATACACTCTTTTATTAGTACTATTATTATTATTATCTATTATTATTGTAAAAGATTTTGATTTTTTTCCCCTTTCTTTCTAGGCTGCCGAGTGGCTGAGTTCATCAGATATTAAAGGCATTGCTTACAAGTAATATTATGAAATTTTTAAAGCTGTTTGTATTAAAATTTTTATAAACTTTTGCTAGATTTTGTGTAAATATAATAATCACGAAAAATGTGCTAATTCTTCGTTAAGTAATTATATTAAAAAAAAAAGAAGTAAAAACTAAATTTTTAGCGGTTGGTATTGCAAAATTCACAGATATGTAGTAGTACACCAGAGAGCTGTTTTTCTGTGTTATTCAATCCGATAATAAGTGGTCTGATGTAATTGCTTTGTGTCTGATTTAATGTTTTGCTCAAAAATACCAAGGGGTGCCCTATTTGTGTTAAAACTGCACCCACAGCATAATCTAATAAAAAATTCATTAAAGTTTTACAAATTATGAAATCTATAATAAAACAAATTCCAAATTTTAAATTTGGGCTTTCAGATGCCCATATTTGCAGCAAGATTACGTCATTCAAAATTCGATGGTCTAGGTACCGTCATTTTATCACAGTGCAAGAAACATATGTACATTTATGCTCAGTCTTCATTATTTAATTTCTTTAAATGTAATACAGGGCTGCAATATTTGGTGGCAACAGTTTGAAAAATGAACCAATATTTAATGTTTCTGACGAAAAATCGCAAAACGAAAACTGTAGTCGTTCAGGGACAAAGCCCCTTTGGACTAAAAAGGCGTTGGATTTTTACAAAATATGAAATAAATAATAAAACAAATTTAAAATTTGGGCTTCTGGGTGCACGCGTTTGAGTGGAGGACTATGTTATTCAACCTTGATGCCTCTAGGTACTGTTGTTGTTTCACAGTGCGAGCAACATACATACACATAATATGCAGATTCTTCATTATTTAATTTCTTTTAAACATAATACAGAGTCATAATGTTTGGTGGCAATAATTTAAAAAGTGGTATCCTGTTTATACAAAGTAATGTAAAATTCCATTTTGAGATTAAAAGTCTCTTTTGGGCTAAAAACTTGACTTTTTGTTTTTATTATTTTAGAATCATTCAATTATTACACCTTAAAAATGTTAAATGTGAATTCTCTACAAATACAGAATCAACAGAAAAGATAGATTTTGAATTTAAATAATTTTATGAGAAAAGGTATTTTAAACAGTTAACAGTTCAAATTTGCAGTTTTAAAATTTGCATTTTTCTTTCAATATGAAGAAGAAATATATTTTTTTTACCATATAATTAAGTAAATTTAAATATAAACTGTACTGATTGCCCTACATCCATACAGTTCCATCTGCTTATGCTAGAAAATGTCTAGTGTGATTCTAGCAGTGGCACCTATTGATCATTTTGAAAAAATGGCTGTGCTCCATAAGTTTGCCAAAAATTGTGTGAATATTTATAACAGTTTTAAGCCCTGCATATCACAGCATCAACTATGCTTTTTTTTAGCACAGTTACCATCTTCACGCCAGCTGATTGGTGAAAGGCGAAAGCCTCCTTACTGTTGAGCAGCTTCTGTATGTGTTAAGGTTACCTCACTCATCCCTATAGTTAAAACTTGAGCACTTTCTAATTATTTTGATGTAAAAACTAAGAATATTGAGTTACAATAAAGCATGATATGGTGATTTTATACCAGTTGTATCTTTTTTTATGATCGTGTGTGCTGGATGTATCTAAGGAAATCAACATATGAATATTGAGGCTCAAAAATAATTTATCAGATTGTATGAAATCACATAAAAAAATTTATTTAAGTAACTCTAGTACAATGTAAAAGCAGGAACAAAGAAATAAGTGTAGAGCTTGTATGAAGTAGAAGTATATAATCTGTCTATAGTGTAATTTTATATTCCGAAGTAAAAAGAGCAGTGCTTGAAAGATTAAGTGATGGTAGTATTGATGATGTTTAAACTAAGTTATAAAAAATTTGGCTGGTTTCAAATATCAGAGATTGTCATCTAGGGAAATTTAAAAAGGGTAAGTTATTAACATGCTGTCATTTACCTCTTATTAAAAGAGTCATGTTATTAATGTACATAAGTTATTGTATGTTGCTTGTCTTAGTGTGAAAGGATTATATGTGTTGTAGCTGAAAAAGAAAGATCAAGATATGGCATTATGCTTAGATGATTCATCTAATTTTTTATTGTGGAATTTCATATGGGTTCACAAACATAGTGAAAGTCTACTTTAGATTTACATACTCTTTTAAGTTATGTTTATACTTTTCTGCAGTCATTTATTGCTCAAACTAGAGCTTAATTCTTTTCACTGTTCTGTCTTCTCTCTTAATTTAAAAAAGACTTCCTTTGATTAGCAAAAATGCTGTTGTTCAAATCCTAGGGAATTGGGCTGGCTGCACGGCCATTTTTGTGGTTTTCGCCATGTGTAATATGTATAGAAGTCTGTAACTCATAAACTGTAGTTTCAAACCTCTGTTATTTCTTCATTAGTGGTACTAAATACTGCTAAAGAATATTTCATAAGAAAATAGTTATCATTTATTTTATTTTAGGTTAAAGGAAAATTTACGGCCTGTGCATTTAAAAAAAGTTGTTATTGGTTATCCATGTCCTGACCATATGTCAGAATTTCGTTTTGATCTGATGCTGAGCTACAAGTTAAGCTATGTTATTCATTCATACTCTGAAAAGAAACCAGCTTTAGTGGTAAGTTGTTTAACATAAATACTTCTTATTTAAAAATTCATTTGCATTAATTTTATTCTATTATTTTAAGATAGGCAGTTATAAACAAAAATTTACGAAACTTTTGATGATTTCCATTTTTATGCTTATTCTTACCCCTTCCTTGCAAATTTTTCTGTCCTTTTCTTACTTTTCACCTTTTTCACCCTTTGTTACTGAAGAGGTAACTCAGCATGTTCATTATACAGTCTATCTCGTTTGACAACACCCCATTTTCTTGTGTTATTATGCAGGAAAATTACTATTCATGGATTTTTTTAAACGACTTAAAAAGAACTCCATTGATAATAAAAAACTGATGCATTTCTATATGTGATTCTTTTGTAACTGAGACACTTTCTAGTTGATAGTTATTCATACTGAAAAAAGCAGCAAGTTGAATTCAGGCTTGCAAATTATGGGATATAATCGAATTTTCATAGTGTAAATAGACCTGTGTTTCCATGGGTCAAAATAAAAATTTTATACATGGCATTTGTCAAACAGAATGACATGCAATGCATTGCAAAACTAGACAGTTTTCTAGTGAAAAATGAATTATATTTAGACGACAGGGTTAAAAGTTATATAATGGAGCTCTTTTTTTCATTTGAAGAAAATTATAAGAGACTCTTTCTCAGGAGAGAAAACTAAGTGTAACTGGATAAAATGTTTGTTTGTGTACTGTGATAAATCAGAAGACTTGCTAGTGAAGTATAGGGAACAACTTATCAACAGATTCAACTTTTAAATCTAAATTTAAGGAAGGGCAGCTCCAAAGTTTTGGTTGCAAACTCTTGCAGAATACCTAGAAGTTTTCCACTCTGCTATAAACATTTTAATGCCATTTTGAACAGCATATTTAAGTGAAAAATCTTTCTCACCATATGTGACAACAAAAGCAAAATACAGAAGCAAATGAAATGCAGAATTTGAGATGTGACTATGCAGATAACATCAATAGAGCAAGACTTTAACAGCTTATGTAAAAAACTGCAAGCGCACCCCAGTCACTAAATATAATGCAAGGGTAAGTGACATGTGGGGTATGAATTAATACTATTAATATGTAGCATTAATTTTATATTAAAGCTCTTTAGTAAAAAATACAATACTTTTCTTTAATTCTCTTTACTTAAAGTACCTATAACAAATTGATCTACTTTAAATATTAAGATATATTTTTCTAAGAGTAGAATGTAGTCTCTGAAAAAAAAAATGGCACAGACTATCTTTTACAAAATTTGTTCAATATCCAGTGTTTCTTATATATCTATATGTATTTTGCTAAGCAACACTGTTTAGAATTCTCCTCTGAATCATGAAGTCAAAAGTATCTTAAAATAAGCTTTAAAAAAGGTCCTTTGTATTTAGATGATACTATTTTAAACTGCTTGGGGCTGTTGCTGCATAAGTTAGTAAATCTTATGCTAAATAACCTTTAAATTAAATAAATGATTTAGACAGATGAGCATTGCATGTTATTGAAAAAGGCAAAGTGTCAATTATTATTTTTTGTTAAAGTTTTTAACTAGAGTACTTTTTAAAGGTATATTTAAAACATATTGAAAATTAGAGAGGCACATGCAGTTAAAAGAAGTTAAAAATTAAATAAAATTCCAGGTTGTCATGCTGAAACCATATTTACACATTAGTAAAATGGGTTTTTGTAGACAATTTGCCTGCTTTGCAGCTTGAGCTGGAATGAATGCCTCGATCCAGTTGCTTTTTTTTTTCATAGTTTCCTGTAGGATTGCTTTACTTTTCAGAACTGTTACCCTGATATATGTTGAATTGAAAGGAAGGTCTCTCTTGTAATGAAGACTAGTAGTAATTTCTAGTGCTTCTCTGATTTTAAGGCTGCATTTATGTCAGGGTTTGCTAATGATTTTGGCAAACAAAATTTTCCATGTGTTTCATATAAATTTCAGACAAAATCTAGGTTATTGACACTTCCATAAAGAAACAGTCTTGCTGTTTGCAAGTTTGCGAATACTGTAAATTTTGGTTTGAAGTGGAAGACATAGTAATTGTTCCGTATAAATTTGGATGTAATTTTTAGTTTTTTAATCAAGATTTTCACTAAAATCATTTGAGATTCAAATAAAAAACTGGATGGAAGCGAAGATTTAATATGAATAATAAGCATGATAACATAATGGTGGATTATTTTTTAAATTTGTGCATGAAATTCGCAAATATCATATACAAATGCATGAAGGGCAATATATCAAATTGCAGGATTTACATTTGATATATTGCCCTTCATGAAAGTGAAGTATAGTTTGAGAAGCTCTTTCTCAAATCTGCTTGATGGTGAAAATCTGTAATCTGATTTCTTGTAATCTGTTCATGCATAATTTCTTTCACCAAGATATTGAAAAATGCATTTTGTAGTTCATTGATGCAGGTGCTATTATCAGGATTTCTGTTTCTTCTAGTTGATTTTGTAAATGTAACTGGAGTCCTGAGTAGGAACAGGGAGCTTATTAAAAGCTATGTTCGTGTGTGTGTAGAAGATACAACAAAGATAAGAAGGGTTAAAATTACCCATTTATTTGCTTATCGATTTTACAAACATTCCCCCACTTTGGGATACAAAGACCAACCACTTGTGGTCTGAACGTGAAAGAATATAAGACTACTAATTAACTAAAATTTAAATAAGAGTTAACTTTTAATATTTTACACAGATGACTCGCACTAAGACTGGCCTTTTAAATTACTACATCTGTAGTATGCAAACTGCGGAAAACTACAATACGTCTATAACTTTCAAGAGGATTTAAACTCTGGCTGTAAAGGCAGACAGTAACTGATGGCAAGCTCACATGAAGCTTCGTAACAAGAGGGCTGTTTCTCCTTCTACTCTACTTCTGCTCTTGGCAAAAAGCCACAACTTAAATACTTAAGCGTTAACAAGTACAATTTGTATAAACATATTCACGCATTAATTCTGGCCGGAAGTGGAAAATGAGAGATGATAGTAAAGTTTTTTAAAATAAAATAAATGTTAGTGAACTTAAAATCCTTACACTATCTCCAGTAATGCATTTTGCATCCTGTAACTAATACTGGACTTAAAGCCACTGTAGCCAAATTGGAATTAAGAGTCTATATTTTATAATAAGAATTGAATTGAAGTACTTCATTACTTATTTTCCACAGACTCTTAATGAAAATAATAATTACTTAGGAAACAGTGAAAAAAAAAGGAGACATTTTAAGAAAATGAATTTTCTTGTCAGAAAGATACACTTTTTAAAAAGCAACACATCCATCTGTGTTTTCAGCAACACAGAATGTAAAAAATGCCATTAATCTTTGAAAGCCTGGAATTCCAATATATATCAGAAAGTTCCTTTCCAAGGGTCCCATTGTTCTTCAAAAACAGGAAACAGTGCTAAGCAAATTATTGCAAATATTAGAATGGTTATCATATATATTAGAAACATCAGACTTTCATATACATTAGAAACAAAATTGCTTTTATATTATTGGAGAATAGGGAAACTCCATCTTCTAAAAATAAGTATAACATCTGCAAGATGAAAAAGTTCATTGCGAAAAACAATATTAGGGCGTGCAAGTTGGATAAAAATGGATAACTTAAAAACCACAGACAAATAAGAATTTGTCTGGAAAAGTCAAGGAGTATCTGCAAAATACAAAATGCATTGTTGGAGGTAATGTCAACTCTGGCAAACTATTTAATGCATTTTGCAGAATATCTGACTATCCTAACATAAAATATTATCTTGGTAACATTAAGCCTATCCAGATAACAACACCAAAACTTTTCATACATATCAAAACTCACAAAGAAGATTATCCCTCCTGACATGTGGTAAACAGTGGATTGTCACGACTGAGTAATTTGAGAATAACTTGCTAAACTATACTCCACTTTCATAAAGGAGTTACCAAGTATGTACTAAGAATGTGCAGTTTTACCATGTTTACTGTTGATGTTAAATCTGTTTGTTTCTATAGCTCTCTTTGTTTGAGTCTCAAATTATTTTGTTGAAAAACTAAAAATTACCCCAATTTTTTTCTATTCTTTGTAAAGCCTTCCATTTCATCTTCAGTTTTACAGTGCTTAGAGCCAATGGACAAACCTATCAAAAACATGAAGATCTCTTTATGGGATTCAGAATTTCATCCATTTTGACTGAAATTTATATGCAATGTGGGAAACATTTTGTTTTCACTAAGTTCCCCTTCGCCAAAAAAGGTTTGGGGAAGGGGAAAATATTTGTTGATATCTTTGTCCTATAGGAACACTTAACAAACTTAAAGAATTGCTTTCATTTGTCTCAGTAAACTTGCCTAACCTACAATTTACAACTAACAAAGAAATTAACAGCAGCATTAAATTTCTTGATCTCCTGATCTTAAAAACTGAGGACATTCTTCCAGGCCATAACTAGAGACTTGGATGTCCTGGGCCAATAGATAATACCCCTCCCCCCATTATTGTTTCTTCCAACCTGAATCACTTTTTTCCCCTTGGTTATTGTTGATTATTTTCTTTCTTAATTAAAGCTGCTTAAATTGAAATTAAATTATATGCTTAAATTGAATGAAAATTTTATTTTAATTACATTTTATTTTTCAATAAATGTATCATTTTTGTATGCCAGTGTTTCCCAAACTGTGTGACGCAGCACCTCAGAGAGCCATGACCTCTTTACAGGGGTAAAACATGTTGGTAAAACATTCTCTTTACATGTTGTAAAAGCTTCATAATTTATTCTGCCTAAACATTTGGCCTAACTAAACAAAAAGCAAAGTGAAAAGTTTAAAATGTCTATATTTTTTCTGTGGTTTATTTTTACTTTACCCTGTATAAAAAAAAATCTCATGTGTCACATGACCTTTCTTTTATGGAATATTAAATTATATTCACTTTTTCATGCCTTTCATTTAAACGTATTTCCTCAAATTTCATTAGAGATATATTTCTCATTCAGTTAATTCAGTTCTCATTTTGTGACAAGGCAAAAATACATGACACCTCTAAATATCTTTATTAAAAATTTAAAGACATATAAAAATATAAAACATAAATACAACTAAAACAATTTAAAGTACAACTTTTATAATTAAAAGTAGAGTTTCTATGCAAACACAAGCAATTCAGCCAGTGGGCAAGAAGGCAGATTTTTTGGTGCACAAAACTAAAAAAGTTTACTTTTGGCCTCACTCGGCAAAGAGACACTGAAGACGTAGAAACTGACTGAATTAATTGCGGACACTATGCCAAGTCAATATAATTTATATAATAACTTAAAATGATAATACCAGAATAGATTAAGCATAATTTAATTCTCAATAATAAAAGAAGATGTTATTTTGTTGTTGCAAAGCTTAGTTTCTCTAGATTGGCAACAAATCCACTATTCTGCTAAGTTTCAAGTGTAAACAAATATGGCTACTATGGTAAAAAAATTAGGCTTCGCGGAATTTAAACAACTGTTAAATTGTTGATAATTCTACAACTATAACATGCAGGTTAACTAAATGCATAAAAAAACGTTAACCGTAGGATAAGAACAATATAATTCAATCATTTTTAAAGGAAAAAAATGGACAATTTACAAACATATAAGAATAAAGAAACTGAGCTTACTGAGCTGAGTGGATATATACATATACTTTTGGTGTGGCCGATTGCAACTAAAATAGAACATGCACATCTACATATTATGGCAATCTTATATACAAAATTTCAACATTCTGAGGCTACTCATTTTTGAGTTATATGAGATGCATATATATGTATGCACAAACACCATGAAATAATCTCTTCGTAATCCATTTTAAATCAGTTTTATAATTTTTTTGGAGAAAAAGAGTCCTTTATTTTGTCATTACGTATAGATGTCATGCAAAAACATCGTTAAATCGCATTCGATAGCGATTAAAATGGATATTTTTATTGAAATATGATACTCGTAATTTTTCGTGATTACAATACTTCCTTTTTACTTCATACGAGGAAGTAAAAAAGGTCGGCTGATGCAAAATTTCTATTTCATATGTGTTTTAGAGACTAATTTCTTGTGATCTGGAAGTTCTTATGTAATGGACTGTTCTGGAAGATATTGCTGAAAGCGTATCAGCAAGCTTTGCCATGTTGATTCAGTCAACCGGTTTATAATCTAAAGAGAAATTAAACTCAGTGTTTCATTCAAATAAATAGTGATATAAATTGGGTTATATAGTATAGTTAGTGTTATATTAGCTCTTGTTTGTTGTCTTAGTCTGTGATATTTTAGTGTTATATCTTTGATGATGGACCGATTTTTGAACAGTAGTAAATGCAATAGTACAGATAAAGAAAGTATGCCTTCAACTAATGGCATGACTATGAGCAAACAAAAATATCATAAATATGGTTATTTAGAGTTTGGTTTTATGTCAACAGAAATGACTAATGAAGAGAGACTACAATGTGTATTGTGTATGAAAATTTTGGCAGTGAAGCACTATTTAGGAAGCTTATCACCACAGCATGGCTGTGAAACCCTGTGATATTTTTGCCAGGAAGTTAAAAAAGCAGAAGAATAAAAAATACGTTTTTTAAGATTGCATCAATACCAAACAATGCTTTGCTAGCATCTTACAAGGTCATTTACAAAATTACAAAATGTAAGAAGCCTCATGCCATCACAGAAGAACTTTTTGTACTGCCTGCTGTAGGTATGGTGAACATCATTGTTGATAAGTCTGTTGGGAAACTCCTTTGAAAAGTGCTTTTGTGTAATAACACAATTAGAGAACACAACATGCGGCAGAGGATATCAATGATCAATTAATTGAAAATATTAAAAGAGGGGAATTCAGATTGCAGCTACATAAGCCTACAGATAATATTAAGGATTCTCATTTGATATGCTCTGTATGGTATTCATGTGGTACTAATATTAAAGAAGACCTTCTGTTTTGTAAAAATATCACTGCAGATGCAAAATGCTCTGGACCTGTTTTAGATTCTTGATGCATTCATATCTGAAAATAATTTGCATTGACTTAAGTGCTTTTTGGTGTCTTTTCTAAAGGAGCTCACTCCATGTCTGTCTGCTGTTGAGGATTAGAGGCACTCATTCGAAGCAAATCACCAAATGACACTGAGGACATATTGCATTATTCATAGAAAAGCCCTTACATCAATGCGTCTAAATCCTGAACTGAATCAGGTGTTAGAATATATGGTTAATGTGATAAATTTTATGACATCTTGTCCATTGAAAGCAAGATTTTTTAAAAAAACTGTGTGAGGGTATGGGAACTGAACACTTGTCTTTGTTGCATGGTGCACAGTGGCTCTCTCTTGCTAATATTTTATCATGTACCTATGAATGCAGCAAGAAATTTTTATTTTCCATAAAGGATACGAAGACGCAGAAGATTTTGCTGGGTCAGATTTTTCAATAAAATTGGCATATTTATGCAATATTTTTGAAAAGCTGAAATCTCTTAATTTCTCTCTACAGGGGAAAAACATACACATTTTGAAGGGAACGGAAAAAATATCAGCTTTTATAAAGGATTTCAAACTATAGAGAATACAGTTGAATGATGATGTATGCAAAGATTGTTTTTTAATATTTCAGCAATTTTTTATATCAAATGAACTTGATCTTGCTCAAGATATAAAAACCATGTTTGAAAAGCATTTATCACAGCTAATTCATCAGGTTTGAGAAGTGCTTTCAAGATGAAAATTTCAATAGGTGTAAATGAATTGAAATCCATTTAACACTAGTGCTCTATCTGATCTGAATTTATTTCTGCTGTAGAAGAGAATCTTATTGAGTTATCTTGCAACAATTTGAAAGCAAAATTTGACAGCATAGAATTGATAGAATTATGGATTACAATAAAAGATGAATATCCCCTTGTAAGTGATAAGGCCGAGGGATTTTAATTCCATGTTCGACATCATTTGTGCAAAGCAGTCAGGGCAATTGCTGTAGTAAAAAGCACGTATAGAGCAAAAAGCAATGTGGGAAAGGAAATGAAGGTAGCTGTGTCCAGTTTAATTCCACAGTTTGCGAATATGTGCAGTGGTTTGCACGATCATCCATTATATCAATTATTAATTTAATGTTAATAAAGTAACATTACAGTTTTTTTTACGTAAATTAAAAAAAAAAAAAGTGTTAAATCATGAAGATACATAAATTTATTTTTCTCTCTTACTTTTACTTAGGGTAGGCGCCATGAAAAAATTTCAATTGAAGAAAGGCGCCATGACTCGGAAATTTTAGAAACCACTAATGTATGCCATTATATATTATTTTTTGTTCTGATTCAGCCCTGTTAAATCAAAAAGAATATAGTATTCAAAGCTATTTGATGTCATACAGAGCACAATATGAAACATATATAATATAATTAAGATAAAACGCTTACCTGCAATTTATTTAATATACATTATTTTTACACTTGGATTACAAAAATCTCTGCTTTCTAACTGTTGCAGAAGCAAATTCATTAATTGTTTTATCCAGGTTAATGTTTTGGGCTCAATTATTATCTCTTTTTCATTTGCTTTCATACTAAATTCAGGTTGAATTACGTGGTAAGTATAAAAAACATTCTTTGTACCTGGGAAAGGATGAAAAAGCTGGATGCATAAAGTGGCTATCATTGCATAAAATGCAGTTATGCTGAAATAAGTTTTTGGTTCTTTTAATTACTCATCTTTGCATAATTCTTCATGATGTTTTTTACTTCTCTAACTCAACGTTTCAGCAAAACTCTTTAACTATTCCTCCAAGGCTCGACCATCTGTGAAGTAAATGACACCTGATCTTCAAATTTTCTGTGTGTTTTGGTAATTTAAACAAGGCATTCTCTAGTAATTTATATACTGGTAACAAATCTACAGTTTCAGATTGCAAAAAATTTTAAACCATGTTTAGGAAGCCACACTGTATAACTCTCAGTAAGACAAATCGAAATGATTCAGTTTTTTCTTTATTTGTAGCACTTCATTCTTTCCCTTCCTTTTTTTGGCTAGTCAAAATTATGTGGTTGAGACATTTCATAACACCACCAAACCTAGGCTTTAAGGCATGCACTGCATCATATCTCTTAACCCAACTAGTTTCGTTTAGAACTTTTAATGCAATTTTTGTGTTTTGCTCATGCTGGGACCAAAATAACAATAAAGATGTCACAGCTGCAGTCTCCTTTGTTTTACCAAAAGTCTTCTGTGTGTTTCATCATATCTCCTGGTTTTAATTTTAATTGAACCAGAAATTTATTGAATTAATGAAACATAATTGGCCAAATTTCAGTCCCCTACCTCTCATGATTTTTCAGAATAATTTTTCTTGTTAAATTTTATTTCATCTGAATTGTATTTTTTCTTATTAAATTTCATTTGATTTGAGTTATCTTAATTTACTGTAGATATTTTAAGATTTTTATATGAAGATTCAAGCAATTTAATCAATAATATTTGTATTTATTGGAAGTGCAAATAAGTATCTGCCTTTTGAAAAAAAATGGCGCCACCAGTAAATTATGGTTGAAGTTGTTTGTTAGGTTAGACATCTGCTAACAACATAACCTTGAAATATTAGCAATTTTATATCAGCATCATATATTCTTTCAAGCGGGAATGTCAAGTTTTGAGCCAAATGAACCTCATTTGCAAGAATTTTTGATTTAGTTCTTTAATTTGAAGAAGTCTGTAGCGGAGGCACATTAATTGCTTGTAGAAACATATGGTGAAACTGCTCTTACAAACAAAAGGGTTTTTTGCATTTTTTAGTCACTGGTGATGACAAATGGATCCTTTATGATACCCTAAAGAAGCAGAAATCATGAGGACCACTTGGGAGACCTCCACTCAGATGAATCAAAATTATAGTTATCAACCATGAAATGTGATGATACATAGTTAACATTATCTTGTGAATATTAGATTTCTCATGCCCAGGATGATAAGACTTTTTCTTGAATTTCTTCTCTTGACATGCAACTTCTTCTCGAGTATCAGTGCAGTATTAGACCATGGTCACACCTGTGAATCACGAAAGTAGCCACTGTCTGCTTCCATGATTTGTTGATATATGCTCTGCAGAGAATTGCATGCTAATATTCTTGTGAGAAGAGTTCCTTTAAGAGTGAACTGTTAATTTTTCTGGTTACAGTAAGCTTGTGAACATAGACCATGGTCTGCAGACTGGCAACAGGTCATGTTTTCTAGAGTTCGATTTTAACTTGGATTCCGGTGATGATGCTTATGTATTTTATAATACTGTGTTGCAGGCCATGTTCAAACATGCAGTTTTAGAGCATTGCTCTGGAAGAACTACAAGCGCTATGATGTGGGACACCATTTGGTGTCTTGGATGATTTTGTCAATTGTTAATTGATTTTGTCAATTGTGTCAATGTTTTGTCATTATTAAAATTATTAAATTATTAAAACAGCAAAGTTGTAGAGGTTGAGGTTATCTCTTCTCTTAACAGATAGCTGGCACTATATTCCAACAAGATGGTGCATAATCACATGTTACCTGAGATGTTAAAGTCTTCTTAGAAGAGTTCTGCTACTTTCCTGGTTCATCCATTTCCCAGATATGTCAGCGATTGAACATATTTGGGTTATGGCATTTGGCAACTGGGTTAATAACTCTCCTTTAGCAATCAATACCAGTGAACTGTAAATTCAGATCAGAGAAGCCTAAGTAGGCAATAACCCCAGGAACACACTGAAAGCCTCTTTGATTCACTACCTTGATGTATACAAATTTTTGAGTCCACTGATGACAGCTTCAGAAAAAAAAATGTGAAAGCTAATAGCATATCTTGAGAATTTTTAATAGACAGTCTAGAGCACTGGAGATAAAAATGCATTATTCCCTACAGTGTTGCTAATGCTTGCTTTGAAATTGTTGAGTTTTTTAATCAAAAATTTCTTAAAGTTTTACAAACTATGTAAGAGACAGTAAAACAAATTCCAAATTCAGGCCTCCAGGTGCCCATGTTTAGGTGGAGGACTGCAAAATTTGATGATTGTAAGTACCATTGTTTTTTCACAGTGCAAGAAACATATATGCAATGTTTCCTAAAAAGTGTTCACACACTTTAAAAATTTCCAGAAAAAGTGCTGTAACCCAGAATTGAATTCATATATAAAGTCCAGTATTTCTTCATGTCATCTCAATGTGATTTTGAATAAAACCAAACTTTTAAATTTTTAATACTGACTTATTTTCTTTTTCTAAAGTTGAAAATGTAAAGTGATAAAACATGCCACAAAGTAATTGTATACCAAAACATTTTCATAAAATTTCTTATATAAAATTATTGTGTATCACTTTTTTGTTTTTGCATTTTGGTGAAGTTTAAAAAAAAAAATTTTTTTTTGTGCTGTTTGCTTACTTTGTTATATTTTTTACTTAATGTTTAAAAATGGCTCATAGTCATAAGGAAACAATGAAAACTGAATGCATTCAAAAACTGATCTTTTATCTTAAGGATGTAAATTTTATTTAAGATATCACTAAATTAGTAAATTTATGCTATTCTATGGTGCAGTATGTGATAAAATGCTTTAAAGGAGAAAATCAGATCCAAAATAAAGTAAGAAGAGGTTGTCCAGCAAAGAGGATTCTACGTGGCTCAACGTGATCAGAGATTTACAGTTAGCGAATATGTGAAAAATCCATGTTTGAGTGTTGTAAAGATTTCTGCAAAATTTACTGAAAAATGTTCTACTTCAGTTTCATTTAAAACTGTTAGATGAGTGCTCAGATCAGCTGGATTACATGACACATGACCCTTGATGTTCAGCTTTTGGTTGACTATAATTGTCTACAAGTTCTGAAGACACTATCTCAGTCACCAGATTTAAACCCAACAGAACATATTTGTTGAGAATTAGAGGTTAGAGTATGAAGACACAATATTAAGATTAAAAAACGAACTAAAGACCGTAATAATGAAAGAATGGAGGAATATTGATGCAGATATTCCAGAAAAACTGAGGATTTCTATGCCCAGACATTTGAAAGCTGTCATAAATACTGCACGATATACGACAAAATACTAAGTGCAAAAATGCTACAGTATTTACTAATATGTGCAGATTTCTTTAAAGCATACAAAGACTTTTGTGAGGTAACTTTTCTGTTATTTTTTTATTATCGATTTTCCAAAAGAATAATTTTAATATGTTCATAAGATAATTCTTGTAGTTTTTCTAAGATGTTATTAAAAATTTTCATTCTAAAATATCTGGTTATAACAAAAGTTTTCTGCCAAAAAACATTCTTAATAAAATTAGGAAAAAAAAAACATGAAAGCAGTAACTTTAGCGCTTGTAGTAATCACCACCAAATCTATGATTTGCTGCCAATGTTTTGGAAGTTTTCAAAGCGTTTAGCCCAGAAACTTGACGGCTGCGATTCCTAAAACAGATCAATCTCATTTTGGACGTTCTGTGCAGAATAGAAGATAGCACCAGCAAGATGTAGCTGCAGCTGTGAAAAAAAGGTAGAAGTCTGAAGGAGCGATGTCAGGGCTATAGGGTGGGTGTGGCAAAAGACAGCATTCAAATCCATATAGAGTCCGGATAGTGAATGTAGACACATGTGGTTTTGCATTAATAATTGCCTTTTTGTGCCGGAACTCTAATTATCTTGATTGAGTATTACCTTTTTATGCCGGAACTCTGACATTTTTCCTTGATAGCGGCATGAACACAAACTAACATATCTCTGTGCACCTTACTGTCGTGATTTTTATCTTTTTCCAGGCACACTTTGTGGATGATACCATGGCAATTCCACCAGCTACAAAGCATGATCTTTTTGTTAGTCAAATTGTGCTTTGTGATGCTGCCGACGGACTCACTGGGTGCAGACCAACCCACTTTTCATCCTGTGTTGTTGAAGTAAATCCACTTTTCATCACATGTGACAATTCGGTCCAGAATTTTGTCCATACGTTCATATTCGAGCAGATTAGTACGGGCTCAAGCATGTCTGTCCTTAACTGCTTGATTCAGCTCATGAGGCACCCAGCAACTGAACTTGTCCATCAAGTTTATGCAATGCATAGCGTGACTAATGGGCATGGCGGTAACGTCAAGCTCTTTAGTAAGCTCTCAAGTGGTTGCATACTGGTCTTCTTCCACAAGTCCTTGGAGGCAGGCCTCATCAATATCAGTAAGCTAGCCAGAGCACTCTGCTTGTCATAGTACTTTTTTTTTTTTGTCATAGTCCCTGTTTTTTGAACTTTCAGTACCAAATCTTCACAGTGTCATATGATGGAACATTAATACCTAAAACTGTACACATGATTTGGTGACATTCTGTAGCTGACATTTTGCAACACAGCTGATGAATGATGAACAGTAAATTAGAGTTACTGAGAACAGTAAAGATGGTTATAGTCTGGAAGCATGATAATTCCATTTCAGACATCTTGTACTTAATGATAACAGTATTTTTTTACAAATTTCACAACACAGTGTTCTAAAGCAAGTCTTTCTTTCAAATGCCAAAATTGTTTGACAAAATATGATTAAACACGCCATCACGAACTGTTCGTGAAGACAGTATTTACAGTGGCAGGAAACTTTCATTAAAACCTGATATTAATTTTTGTTAACGAATAAAGTAATATTTTGCTGAAAGTCGTAAGTATATGAACATTTGTGGAAGCCACTGTACGTTTATGCAGATTCTTCACTATTTAGTTTCTTTAAATGTAATACAGAGCAATAAAATTTATGGCAACTTGAGTAGTGATACATCGTATTTAAATGATTCATCTCAAAATGACATTTCGAAACTAATCACCCTTTGGTCTAATGCCCCCTTTGGACTAAGAAAAATCATTTATGTATACTGCCATTAGTAATATGTGGAATTTCTTTTTAATTTGATGACTTCTTCATGATGTTACAATTTTCCCAAACATAAGTGTATATAGTAATACAGTAAAAAATTTTATTACTAAAAAAAAAGTTTGGTATTTTTGATTTAAGTGGTTTACTAAATTGACATATTTGCATTCAAAATATTTTAGTTCTGTGCTACAAGGAAAAGTGTTATGCAGACTGCTTGTATTGTTTCTAATGCCTCAAAATTTGTTCTTAATTCTCAACACAAACAAAAGTTAATCGATGCAGCGAATATTTTGCATGACAGTAAACTTAGAGGTAAAGTTGTTTTTATCATTTATATTAATAAATAATTTCATGAATGATTCTCTATTTGCAAGATGTGTTATGGCTTTTCATATTAGAAGTAAAGAATAAATATTCAAATAAAATGATACTTTAAATTTTAGTATACAAGATATTCATTAACTGTTTCTTTCCATAGTACAAGGTTTCTCAAAGTATGTGCCGCAGCGCCCTGGGACACTGTGATGTAAGGCCAGGGTGCCGCAAACACGAAGAAACAAGACTTGTGTTGAAAGCTCAGCCATATTTTTTATTAATTGTACTTTCATTAATATTATATTTAAAATATAAAATGACATTTTTAACATTTTTATTTCTATTTTTAATCTAAAGTAATTTATACTCTCAATATAATTTTTTAAAGCGCTAACTTAGTTCTTTCAGTTTGCAATAATTTTACATTGTGTCTTCAGATTGTACTCAATTATTCTCATACATTTTTGCACTTATGACTTCCTGTCACAGGTATTTGGCATCTTAGCAGTGACATCTGTTGGTGCTTTGTTTATTTGCTTGCGATCATCAGTAGGAAACTCGGGAATGGATGGGGAAGTTTGTACAATCTTATATGTCTATGAAAAAGAAAGTTGTGATCTCGATGAAATATTGCAATAAATTGACGAATCCATACTGATTCTTTATTAAACAAAAAAAAATAGATAGTAACAATAGTTCAAGTTTGTGTGACAAGGCTTCAAACTGACATGGAATAAAAGAGGCAAAAATGTCATAGTTACAAGGAAAGTTACTTTGATTTTGCTTTTACTTCAACTTCAGTAGATGTAAACAAGGATGAAATACAATGATGACAGATGTATGCACTCAAATAAGCTAAAGGGACATCTTGATACCATTCACCATTACTTGGTTGACAAATCTCGCATGTTTTTTTTTTTTTTTAGTAGGAAGTTGCAACATTTATAAAAGCAAGGCGGTGTGTTCATGAAACAAGTGTCAGTTCCAAGTAACTCATATCAAGTTAGCTCACAGTGTGATGAAGTGTAAAAAAAACGTGCACTATCACAGAAGAGCTTTTATTGACATAGTTAATATCATCATACAGAAACCCATTTCTAAGGTACACTGCGAAAAAAAAATATGGGACAGCTCTACATCTCCCATTCTATTGGGCCAATTGATGAAATTCAAACTGCATTTTCATGTCGCAAAAGCACAACTAGGATATATATTAGATTTATCATATAAAGCATTGTCCTAACATAGGTATTTTGACACAAAATCAGACTTTTTCTGAAATAACATACCAATTTTTTTACATATTTTAACTCTACGACTCAAATTATGGCTAAATATTAAACTTTGTAATATTTGGCGAGAAATTTAAAAATTTATCTTAGCGAATTTTTTTCAGTTTGCGCCAAGAATAATTCACTTAGCAAACTTCTTAATTTATAGCAACCCATTTTCCTTTTCTTTTTTACATTGTCCACAAGTGGAAAAAAAGGTCACTTTCATTACTTTCAAATAATTTTAACAGAGTGCATAAACCACATTTTCGTTATTATTGCTTATAATAAATCTGCCAAATTTCAAAACTTGTCAAAATGTAAATTCACATGTATCTTACAAAATTTTGAATAAAAAAACTCTTAATTTTTTGCAGGTATGCTTAGAAAAGCGTCTACTTTGAAATGATGCTAAAAATTTTCTAATTCAATTTTTTTTTCAAAAAATTAATAACAGTTATTTAAAAATACAAATTTTAAAAATAAATCATAAAAAATGGGCAAATTTTATTTGGAATGAACCTAAATTTCAAAATATGAAAGGAAGAGTCAACTAAGTTTAATAAAAAATAGATATTAATAAATATATACCAAATTCAATTAACATTGAGGGGCTAAAATTTTGCGAGCTAATTTTTTAAAATCTACTCGTGCAATTTTTACAAAACTTGGCAGTTTGGCATAATTTGAGTCGTAGAATCGAAATATGGAAAAAAATTGGCATGCCGTTTCAGAAGAAGTCTGATTTTGTGTCAGAATATTTATAGTAGAACAATGCTATATAAATCTAATACATATCCTAAGTCACGCTTTCGAGACATAAAAATTACAAGTTGAATTTTGTCAATTGGTCCAGTAGAATGAAAGATATAGAAATGTCCCCCTTTCTTTTGCACAGTGTATCTGTATGCAACAACACTATTATAATTCAATGAATAGCTCATATGTATGAAGTATTTAAAGAAAATGAGCTTGGTCCTCAATTAGATGAGGCTACTGACAGTAATAAAAATGCGGGACTTATGCATTAAGTACGCTTCCTTAATGATAATGTTAAAGATCTGTTCTGTAAGAGCATCATCGGAAGTGCAAAATTTCAAGACTCATTCAAACTGTTTGACAAGTTTATGGTGGAAAATGATTTAAATTGAAAAAATTACATCTGCATATGTAGTGATGCTACTCAATCAACGTATGGTTGCCATGCAGGACTACAGGCATTTATTTGCTGCGAAACACATGCTGTGTGGACCCACTTCATTATTTACTGAGAGGCTTTTGCATCGAAGTCGCTTAATCCTCAGTTGAGTAGGGCATTAGAATGTATCATAGACTACATAAAAACTAGACTGCTGAAAGTAATTTTTTTCAAAACCCTATGCAATTATATGGAAGCTGAATACATGGCTGTGCTATATTATTGCATTTCATGATGGCTTTCGCATGACAATGCCCAATCTCATGCCTTCAGACAGCATCAAAAATTTCACACTTTTCTGCAAAAGGAAGGTCATGTGATTACTAAGAATCTTGCCAGTACAGACTTTTAGCATATTAATTGTTTTTCTACATTGTACCGATACACAACTTCTAATAAAGTTCTCATTCTATAGGAATTGTTGTCCTTTTTCATGGAACACCTTTGAAAGCTCGCTGACTGGTTTGCAAAATACTTTGCTGAAGATAATGTACAGAAATTTATGTTGGTCCAAGATCCTTTTCATTCATAAGATGAAGAGGGTTTAACTAGAAGTTTTGGATTTCAATCAAAATTTAGTATCTAACTTTAAGTTCTAAAGCTTAGGGATCCTCATTCCCTTTGCGACATCCTAACTGTGCCAAGCTTGATTTTCAGCTGTTGCTCTAATAAAGACTAAATATTGTTCAAAAATCAGCGTGAAGCAAAATGAGAATAGCTGTCTGAAGTCATCTTCCACATTTTGAAAAACTGTATGGGCATCTAGAAGCTCACTTGTCACAATGAGTTTCTAATTTGTTACTGAAGGTTTCTTTTATTTTTATGTTTTCTTATCAATTAAAATTATTAAACCTAGGCTTGGAAGTTAACAGTGAGAACAAGGAAGATTTGCAATAAGATCACAAAAATGAACTCAGAAGAACTGGAACAACTTCTGAGGCAGCAATAAAAGGCACTGTAAAGGAAACATCAGAAGAAGAATGAAAGGAAGATGTTTCTAATTATTTGCCCTAAGAAATTTGTACAAAATAGGGTTAGTTGCAATGCCTCATAGAGTATTATCAATAGTAAGAACATGATAAACTAGTAGTAATTCATGGCATAAATATTTGCAATGACAATGCCATGTCTTGCTTTAAAACAAAAACATAAATAAATCACTTAGATAAATTTTTAATGGAACTAAAGTCTGGTGATTCTCAGTTAGAAAATGAGATATCGAGGGGGCGGGGAACTTCTCAAAATAGTAGCTACCTTATATGTTTATGGAAAAGAATTCCCTTTCAAACAGTAGCATTTTGCACCTTTTGTTTCTGTGCTATTTTCTGCATATGCTGTAAACTTGTACAGATATCATAAAATGTTTCCAGTTTTTCTTTTTCTTAATAGTTAGTACAATAAGTGTTCTTGTTCCCTCTGTTTGTTAATGTTATAAATTTAATTAATTCCATTGTTTTTGCGTTACAAACTTATTGTACAAAGTATTTTTTTAAGCAATCACTTGGACTTCATAAATAAATTAATCCATTTTGCATTATTTTCTAAGGAAAAAATTGTTTTGGTTTATGAACATCTGTCAACTGTCTTCAGGAACAAATTAAGTTCGTGAGCCAAAGTTTCGTTACATTATATTTTTTTAAAGTTAAAATTTCATTTGAGATCTGTAAATTTTAGATTCTAAAAAATGTGTTTATTAATGATCATGATGCAATTTTTAATAATATTAAGGTCACTTACTATCATGGCTTTTGCCACTTCCTCATTCCTTGTTTTGTCATATTTTACTAGTGTAATGTAGCTAAGACACAATCCTGTGCTTCTCACCATCACAAAATTATGTTATGGCATTACTGTCAGACAAGTAGGATAAGTCATAACAGAAATATTTTAGAAACATAAAATTTTCACTATTCAATATTTTAAATATTAATGCTACAGTAAACTAATATTTCTAATGATATCTCCTTCAGTAATTAAATTATAAGCTTCTTCTTAAATAATTTCCCTCCTGCAAATAAAATAGCAAGAACCACCAAACCCATTTTATTAGATATGTATTAAGTATGAAATTATGTAAAATTTACTGAGAAATGAAATGTCATTTAGTTCTATAAGATCTCTCTGAATATTTTCCTTGTGAACTTCAAGCATGTGACATAAAGAGATAGAAGAAATATAAAAGAAAACTTTTTATCTTGATTGATATTGAAAATAAAATGTACTGCTGATAGCAGCTTGAAATAACTGGGATAAAATTCAAGATAGTGTAGATTTTTCAACTTTTATTTTTACTGAATAGATTTAGTTTTTACTAGAAGTATTAGAGAAGGGCAAATTCAAGACTTGAAAGTTTGTTGTAGTTGATACAGTTAAATTCCAAATAGTAATTTTTCTCTTGAATTTATTTCAGAATGCATTTTGAGTGGAGTTGGTTTTCACCATGCTGGGCTAGATGCTTCTGACAGAAAAGTTGTAGAAACCATGTTTGTAAATGGGCATCTTCTAGTGTTAAGTATATAATTTTTCTTGTAAAATTAATATGCAACTATTTCAAAGTGATTTTGAAAAATAATTTAAGAATGTATTGTATAAATTGTGAGTTAATTTTATATAAAATAAGAAGCTTTCTATATGAAATTTTGAGTAAGAAACAGGAAGAAAAAATTGTTAAATAACATCATGTTTTATAGCTGATAAAAAATTCCATGTAATAAAGTATCAGAGAAAGCATTTCTCTAATGCAGTTTTGTTTTTGACTCTATTATATGCATGAGTAAGTGTAAATTTGGCCAGACTAGTATATAAATAATAGAAAGTTTATCTTCAGTACATTTTAGTAATATGCAAAATATCAGATTATTTTATGTGTCAGGAATATGTTGCATTTGCTTTATACTATTTTCTTGTATGAAGTAAAGGAAGTATTATCATAAGCTATGATTTCGAGTTATAAACATATATTCACATTTCATAGTTCAAGAAATTAAATCTATTAGTTTAAATGTTATTTTAATTTTAGCTTAAATAATATTTACATTTTAATTATAATATTCAAATGCATGATAGTAAAAATTCTGTATTGTAGTTTTAAAAAAGCATGCAAAATTTAGATTTTAATGTCAGCCATCATAATTTTTTTTTTTTTTTTAAGTTTCAGAAACTTTTACTGACATAACAGATGATCAATTTGATCTTGTGCTTACTTCCATAGCGAATGTTCTTTCTTTTACTATTCCATTCTCCCATGTAATGAAAAATAAAAATTTTCATTGGTTGTTTCAACAGCTGTGAATTTTCAATTACATGATATTCTAAAAAGTGTTTCAAGTAAATTATGGCAACCTTGACCAGTACAATTGATTCAGATCATTTGTTTCCCTCTATGATTAAGTAAAGTCATGGCATCTGCTTATCTGAAAAATGATATGGACATCAATAATGATTTTGCGAAAAAGTTAGGTTTGAGATTAGTAGTCCTTTTTGGCTGAAAAGATCAATTTTAATTCAAAAGATGCATGGAAAATGCACTTTTTTATAGAGCTTGATTCAGTTGTTTGAATGCTGGGAAAACTTTTGTGTTTTATTTTCGTAAAATAAATATAAAAGGTCTAACATATTAAGTTTAGAAAGTTCCTGAAGTTGGTAATCAGCTCATAAACATTTATAGTAATAGATAATAATAGTAATACTGTAATGGTTGCTACTATATAGCAACAGGTAGTAGGTAGTGTTACTCACGTCCGTAGCAAACTTTAAGCTGCACGTGCCTTCTGGGTAGTGCTAAATGAGTAACAGTGTTCTGCCATCAGTATGCCTGAAAAGAAATGTGATCCAGTTCCTGATGCTGTTAAAGCTTTTTCCTTAGGAGTTATAGCTACAAATAACTGTAGCTTTGAGTGGATCCGCATTTATACTGATGGCTGTGCATGTGAGGAAAATACTGATGCCAGGTTGTACGGTGAAGGATAACTTCGATGCAAAATTTTTTGTCATGGGAAAAGCAATTTTAAATCTTCTTGGACTTAATACTAACTTTAGCAAGGCAATTATATTTGTTGATGCCCAGGCTGCAATTATTTCAGCTATCTACTATATATTTAGTGATTACTTTCTTGTTGAAGCGACTAAGATAAGTGTATCCAAAGTGATTGCCTTTGGCTGGGAACTTGTTTTTCAAGCTTGTTTTCAGTAGATCCCCAGCCACTGTGAGGTGCCTGGAAACGAAAACAGCCGATCTTTTGGCTAAAAACGGCGGTAAGCTACTCCATTCACACTTTTCTCTATCCAACCATCAGTTTGGTTCTGATGTTAAGTGGAAAGTGAACCAACTCTTAAAACAAAAGTATAAACTCCTTTTAACTGATAAAGTGTGGAATACTCTTGTATTTTTGCTTTTCCCAAAGGACTTGCCCTCAGCAGTTTTTACTGCAAATTTTCGATTCTTGACAGACATGACTTTTTATACAAACACTTGCACCACATTGGTGTAGCTGCTGATGATGTCTGTCGGGTGAAACCATGGATTTTGTTCATTTGACAACTTGCACTGCACTTGATTTTAGGATTTTTAATTCTGACAGCTTTACCATTGCTAAATTTTATTGGGCTGCCAGAAGTCTCATGGCAGATATCGCTGCAGACTACATAGGAAAAAAAAAAAAAAAACTTTTCCACAACAGTATGTAATATAATGCTGTAATACCAATAGCAGTATTAATACCATGTGTTGTAATAATAAGTTGCGGGTACTATTGGGCTCTTTCTTTTAATTCAAGTAACAGAACATAAAACAAATTTATGCAAAAGGTTTATATAAGAAACAGGTGAAATTAGTTAAAACTAAATTAGGCAAAAATGTTAAAACTAAATGATATTATATCAATGTCTTCCCTACTTTAAAGAAGATTTTGAAACTGGAAGATAACTAAATTGAAAAATGATGATAACAATAGATCTGGAGGAAAAAGAACTTATCACTGAAATCAATTTCTAGAAAAAGTAAGCTTTCTAAAAAAATTTTTTTTGAAGTATTTCAGTTACTTAATTAATCTCTTCGTTCAAAATTTGGAAACTATGAATTTAACAGGTTTGTGAATTGCGAATGTTTGCCACTCACCTACATATACTTAAAAGATTCCGATCGCAAAATGATGCACAAAGAATATTAACCCTCTGACCGGCCAGGGTTTTAGCTAAGAAAGCAGAAATTTCCCAAAACTACTACCAGAAAAATTTATTTTCTTGATTTAATGTAAAAACTTTCCTGGCATTTTATGCATGGATTTATGTACTTTTAATATATTGCCTTAATTTCTTTAGCATATTTTAATATGTATGTATATATATGTTCGTACAAATATCACACAAAATATTCTAGGCCATATATATACGGCCTTGCCGGTTAGAGGGTTAAAGTTTGCTAAGAGAAGTGACTAAAACAGCAATAAACAATAAAATATGATTTGACATTTGAAGGAAAGAGATTTGCTTTAGAATACTGTATGGGGAAATTTGTAAAAAAATCATTAAGTTCAAGAACTAACTGAAATGGAACTATCATGCTACCAGATTAGAACCATCATTTATTTCCAATCTATTGCAAAAAGTCAGTAAGAGGATGTCATGAAATCATGTGTACAACTTTAGGTACCTACTGTTGTATCATAAGATACTGTGAAAGTTTCTTACCAAAAGTTTAGAAACAAGGACTATGACATTCAAGAAGCAGATTGTTCTGGCAGGCCTACTGATGTTGATGAGGCCTACCTCCAAGAACTTGTGGAAGAAGATCAGTATGCAACTACACGAGAGTTTATTAAGGAGTTAAACGTTAGTGCCATGTCCATTAGTTGTGCAATGCATCTCATAAATTTTACGTTTAATTTCAATCACTGGGTGCCACGTGAGGTGATTTAAGCAGATAAGAACAGGCGTATTTGAGCCTGCATTAATCTGCTCGAATATCAACTCAAAAACAAAATTCTAGACTGGATCGTCACTTGTGATTAAAAGTGGATTTACTTCAACAATACAGGCCAAAAAGGGAGTTGGTCTGTGTCCAGTGAGCCCATCGGCATCATTGCAAAGTGCAATTTGACTAACAAAAAGATCATGCTTTGTATCTGGTGGGATTGCCATGGTATTATCCACAAGGAGGATGTAGAACAAGGTAAATCCCTCGACAGTAAGGTGTATAGTGAGATGCTAGTCTATGTTGATGCCATTATCAAGGAAAAACATGGAACTGAGTTCTGACACAAGAAGGTAATGCTCCATCAAGGTAATGCAAGACCATATGTATCTGCTTTCACCCGGTGGAATCTGTACAGATTCAAGTGGGATCTTGTGCCACACCCACTATATAGCCCTGACATTGCTCATTTGGACTTCTATCCTTTTTTCACACCTGCAGTTACATCTTGCTGGTCCTGTCTTCCATTCTCCACAGGACGTCCAAAATGAGATTGAGCTGTTTTTGGACTCACGACCATCTAGTTTCTGGGCTGAAAACTACCAAAACGTTGACAGAAATTCACAGATTTGTGTGGTGATTACTACCCACACTAAGGGTACTGCTTTTATGTTTTTTTTCTATCTTTATTAAGAACGTTTTTTGATGGGAAAACTTTCATTACAACCATATATAATAAGATATATTCATTTCTGTTTCCCTTTATCTTGAATGTCACTTGCTCTTTTTATTTTTCATTGTTACTCCATAAGCTTTAAATCATTCAGTGCTGCTGGAACTGCCAGGCGCATAGCCAGGGGCACCCTCCTGCTTCACCACTACTTATGCTTAAAAATACTAAATAATTTTCAATAGATCAGCCTTAAGTTTAAAACATTGCTTTCCAGCTTCCCAAAAAATTCATATGATTAACAAAGGTTGATTGGAAAACATACGATTTTCCATTTAGAAGTAAAATTCGAAAAAGTCACTCCTCCCCAGCAAACAAGCCGCGGCAAAGTACTCTGAAGGTTATGTAATACTTTCAAGTCGTAAACTTTTGTTCTCTTACAGCTTTGAATAGCCCTCCTTATCCGGTTCCACTTTCCCTCTAGCTATCAAGCTAAATGTTACTAAAGAAGAAAAGCCCTTTCATTTCGGACCAAGCATCTAAAAGCAAATTAGGTCTGTTTCCACAATTCCTCTTTCCACAGTTTTCAAAATTCTTCCTGTTCCCACGAAATCAGAGGATACAGTCAGTGTGTTGGTACAGTCCCCCTCCCACAACTCCTCAGGAGGTGTCTCAATGAAGGATATTAAAAAGAGCTGGGCAGTTTCTTCGTTAGATTAGGCTCCCCTCAAAATCTTCCGTTTCATTCTATTTCTAATTCTGCTACAATATTAGCTGTTATTTTATGCTACAATATTAGCTCAGTCAGTATGGATGTTTTAGACATTATTGAAACTAAAAGAAAAAAAAGAAAAAAAAAAAACCTTTAGCCCTTGATCAGTATCAAGTTCGGAATAGAAATAGGGAAAATTTAGTTTATTGGATTTACATAAGTGAAAGAATTAAAAGCTGCAAAGGTGCAATTAAGACCAAAGAAGTCATTTTAGAAGAAAGAATGTCATTTTAAAACTTCATTTCAGAACGAATAGAACGATTGTGAAAGATTTTATTATAACTTACCTTCATGCAGAATTTTGGTAAAAAATTGTTTTTTACTTCAGGAAATGATATTCTAGTGCATTGCCAAAATCATCGCAGAGTTTGAACATCTATCTCTCTCATGCAAAGATCTGAGATCGTAAATATTTTTTTGATTATTTCTTTAAAAAATTCTTTTTTTTTAAATGTAAAAATTTTTTGCTTTCCTACATTTTACGGGAGGCCAAGGCCCATTCAACCCTCCACTATGTACCCCGAAAGGGTGGGCATATTAACTTTAATGGTAAATGAAGACTGGTGATTTCGAAAAACAGAAACGTTTTTGACAACCATGGAAACACGAATCACGGAAACAAGAAGACACCTTTAAAAGCATAATGGTTAAAAGAAAATAAGCATTAAAAAAAAGAAGAAAGAAAAGAAAGGAAAAAAAATAAGTTGTGGTATTTAGTTTTAAGAATTGCTACTTATTATCTAAATATTGCACAAAAGAGGGAAGGAGACACAGTAAAATAATTTTTAATTGATTGTTTTTTGCATTAATTTCAAATTTCAGTTAAGTCAATAAAAAGCAAAAATATTAAACTTTTTTTTCGAATAATATAGAAAGCACGTCAGCTTCGATGCTTTCAATGTTAAAAATTTTATCTTTGTAGTCATCTAGCAATTTAAATTCTTGTAATTTAAAAAGATTTAATAGGGTAGCTGCTAAATACAAAGATAGTTAGTTCATTCACAGCCATATATTTTATTTTATTATTTTTATTTCATTTTATGTATTTATTTTGTGTGCGTCTGTATTTGAGACAAATAATCAGATAATTACCGATTACAAGGAAGTATAAAACAAGAGAATTTAAAAGAACGCAAAAATTACATAACTGCCATTAGTGGGCACAATGTATAATATTGCTCAACAATGTTAATTCGACGTGGGTTAGAATATCAGTGAAAAGAGCTGAACAAGCTTTTATGCTGTTCCTTATATATAATGTAAATACAAACCAGGTTCCCTTAGAAAGTCCTCCACAATTGGGATGCCATAATATTTTGAAAAAAACGATGTTCTACACTATAGTTTTAATATGCTTACCAAAAACAAATGTATTTTACTTTTTGATCATAATGCAAAACAGAGAAGTAACAGAAAAAAATTCAGTATTAGTATTAAAGGGTATCACCATTTTCTCAGACGGGAATGCCAAAATATACTTCATTTTTTTCTGGTTCATTAATATCATATAAAAGTTTAGATTCATGGCCTAAAAAGCTGCCTAAATTAAAATAATAGTATTCATTTTTAAATTCTGTTGTGTTGAACATCAATTTTTGCAAAATTCTTGAAACTGCATTTTTTGCAGTTTTAAAACTTCTACTCTTTTTTTAAACAAAAAAGTAAACATCTAAAAATAACGCAAAATGTAGGCACAAACTCTTTGCACTCTTCTTCTGTTTAAGAACAAAGGCTTGCCGAAGAATAGAACTGAAGCATTATACTAAATTGCTGGAATCACTATTAGGAGGTCTAGTCAGCCGTTAGCGATAAACTACGAGGGGTTGAGCCAAATTGATCATGAGAAAGTGAAAAGTAAAGGATCAGATTTAACATCTTCAAAAGTTACTATGTTTTTCTACAAATTTTGCCGGTCTTGTTATTTGTGTTGTGTGACCAGAAATAATGTTTTAATTTGTGTTTAGTTAATATAAATCGCTTAAAATTGGATGCCCTGAAAAAAAAAAAAAAGACATGGCTTAGAAAAAAATGCTAAATAGTGTAAAAATATTATTGAGAGTTTCTTTTCTCCAAAAAAAAAAAGCTTCTTTTCTCCAAAAAAAAAAAAAAAAAAAAAAAAAAAAAAAACACTTCGTTGATATTATTGAAGCCCTCGAGCATATTGTGTACTCAACCAAACCAGATGCTTATGTGCATAACCAGTGGAGCGCGCAATGTAAGCGAGATGCTATGGTTCTGCTGAATTCAATAGTTTTGTCTCCTTTCATTGTAACTTTCATAACAGTGTATCATTATCTGTCTCATTTAGAAGGAATAATAGTTAAACTTCAGGGATGACCTGTTGATATTGTGGAAGCCTATAACATGGTCCAAGAAATAATAGAGTTTTATATTGCTAAGAGTGAAAATGTAGAAAAGAGTTTTGAAAGTATTTTTGATTATGCTGGACAAATGTGTAAAAAATTAGATGTGAAGCTTAAAATGCCATGCATCATTCAAAAGCAAGTCCATCGAAATAATGCTCATTGTGATTGTGTTTAGTTACTACAAACTACTTTAGCAATTCCTTTACTTGACCATCTCATTTTCCATTTAAAATCTCAATTTTCAAATTTAGAAAAGACTGCATCATCCCTGTTTTGCATACTACCAACAGTTTGCATTGATAATGTATATGAAACTGCTGTAAATGAGTTGAAAGTCACATATAAAGATGATTTACCCTCTCCGGAACTCCTAAATGAAGAGATGAAACGTTGGCAACGGCATTTTATGTCTGTTCCCAGATACACCAGCTTTGGGTTTAAAAGCTTCAAATAAAAACTTTTTCCCAAATATTGATGTGCTTTTGCACATAGCAGCTACACTGCCGATAACATCTTGTGAATGCGAATGTTCCGCAAGTGCTTTGAAAAGATTAGAAAACTATAATAAAGAGCTACTATGACGGAAAAGTGCAAAAGTTCTTTGACATTAATGCATATTCATTATACCAAAGAAATATCAATTGACAAAGTTATTGATATATTTGCCAGCTTACAGCCACAAAAAATGGAATTTGGGAATATTTTAATTGCTGAACCAAAATGAAAAGCCAGAAAAAGGTTTGCCTTTTTTTTTAAATTTTTATTTGCAATTTAATTTTATGTTTAAAATAAACAATGCATTTACAGTTCTTATATATTTAATTCAATATCTTTGTTATGTAATTATACAGAATAGAAATATAGATTTTATATATTTATTTATCTTTATAGTTGTATTATGAAACCAAAGTAAGATTAATTTCAAAATTATTTTAATATTTCTTTGTATATGTGAGTGTGTACTTTAGAAATAAAAGTAAAATACTAGAAGTACTTTTACTAGCATTATATATTTTTGTTATTTATTATTTCCTTTATAACGTTCTTTAAAATTGCTTTAATAAAGGTTAAAGTGGTTAAGATGAAAAACAAAAATATTAGTTATGCACTAATATGTTTGTAGGGTAATAACTATAAATACAATAATTAAAGGCAATATATCCATAATTTAATTACATAATTCTATTATTAATAAAATGTATAGTATAATTATTATTTATATTAAGATCACTCATTAAGATAATATATTCGTCCCGTAGTAATTACCTATATAATTGAAGATCCTGTAATAGGTAGTATAGCCGTTTTAGTCATAGCGAGCACCCCTCCCCCCATATTTTGAGCTGGCTATGCCCATGACTGCTGTGTCATTTGCTACAGCTTGCAAGTTATCATCGTTGTAATCATCTTCGTTATTTTCGGTCTGCCTTTCCCCACACAATGGTTTTTGCAGCCATAAAGATAATTAGATACCCTGTTACCTTTGAACTTCTTCACTATAATAACTTCATAAGTCAGAGCCCATACAGCCAAAATGTACAATCAAATCAATAAGTATGGCAAGAATAACCACTACAGGGAGAAATACATTTTAAATTTTAGGAGAACTCGCTTTCTAAATGCCTTGAGGAAGGAGAAAATTATATGAATATTTAAAAATTTTCAGAACTTTGTGCTAAATAGCTATAGGGAACTACATGAGTAAATGGTATTTATTTATTTCATTATTTTCTTCATTGTAATGAGTTAATTTATTAGCATAAATATTGGATCAAGGATCAAGGAAGTGCAATTTACGGAGTTCATAGGCAACTACGCCTTTACCTCCACATCATCACAGAAATTTAGATCACCAAAAAGAGGGGATTGTCAAATAAGGTAAAAATTTTGATAAGCCGAATGACTTGGAATAAATGCCTTTGCATTGAGAATAAAGGTAAAAACTCATGAAGGTCTTAATTTTGCACCTAAATAAGGGCCAGAATAATTTAGAATAGGGGCAGTCATCATATAATTTAGACTAGAAAAATAAAAGGTGAAGTTTCCTTGAACCTTGATAATCGTGTTTTGCAAACAATAAATATTGTATCTGGTTATTCATAACCTGGGGTTATGAATAACTGTTGTATTACTAGTTGTCATAAAATATGAAATGATGAAATATTATCATGCCTACTACATTTTATTAAAATTATTTTAGTATCTACAAGCACTCTTTCTATGGGAGTCAATTTTCCTGCTCATCTGGTTGTAATAAAATCTACTGTGCAATATGCTGGTGGCTGTTACAAAGAATACTCTGAGACTCAAATTTTGCAAATGATTGGAAGAGCTGGAAGACCTCAGGTAGCTTTAATAAATGATTTATTTTTTAAGTTTACTTTTGTTATTTTTCCTCCGATTCCAGATTTCTTATTTCATACATTTCTGTTTGTTATGCATTGAAGTGTAGTGTATTGTTGTATATTAACAGTTCACAGATCTTTTAAATAAATTGGCCACATTAAGAGAACCTTTGCTATATCTGTAAGTGAAGAAAAATAGAGAAAAATGTTAAGTAAACTGAAACCAAGAAACTAGCAGAATGGTTTTATGGATCTGTTAAAGCAGAGACATCTTTAGCAGTTTTATTATGTTGCCATCTTATTTGGTGAAATTGCTGAAAGTGCTTCTGTTTTCTTAATTAATATGTCAATTTTTTGGTTTCTTGGATTCTGCTGGGTTTCATAAGCAAGTGTTTTCAAAACTGTTTCTATTAGATGTTCAAACGTCACTGAACCACTACATAATCCAGAAAGAATTACTTTCTGGATTATGTATTGGTTACTGAATTTACATTACAGTGAGTTTTAAACTGTGGGTCATGACCCTAAGCAAGGTAAGCAACATGTGAGGGTCACAAAAATTTAATTGGGATATATATACTTAAAGAAACAATAGTCACAATCCATTCATTATCTTTAATATATTATATTTTCTGAACAGTACTATTATAAATTGTAGTACTGTTCAAGTTGAGTTGTGAATTATATTTATATATTAAAAAATACCACTGAGTACACCGTAATAGTAGTGTCACATTGCAGTTTCAGCATCTTAAGTTATTTCATAATTAAAATTACTGCAAACACACAGTACATAACCTTCTGTGCTAAGCAGGCATGCCGAAAATTAGATTGAAGCTGCTGTGACTAGTGAAGTGATAGTATTTTTCCTGTGTAGTTTTCAGTTGTTTCTGTTTCATGGCAATATGTATGTTGCAGGAACAATACAGTATTGTGCTTTATTGTTTTGAGTGAAGTTTGTATTTATTTGAGTAATTATTATAGTATACTCTCCAAGCAGGCTCTAGTAATCAGGAACACACACCTAAATGCAATAAAAGAAAATATAATGAGGTATTTCTGCAACTGGGCATTACTTTCAGCAGTTGTGATGGGAATGAACAATCCCATATTTAATTTGCAATAACATTTTGGCAATGGAAAGTATGAAACCTTGAAAATTTAAAGGCATCTTGAATACATGCATTCTTCATACATTAATAAAACAAAAGAATATTTCAAACGACTATTAAAATCTTCATATAAAAAACAATATTTTTTCAGACAACTATGAGAGTTAGCAAAAATATTTAATTACATCACATGGAATTTCATATCTAATTGCTAACATTAAAAAAAAAAAAAGCCATACATAATTGAAAAACATCTTATATTACCTGCTGTTGTTCAGATGGTAGAAATACTCCACAGAAGTAAATATGGCAATGAAATTTGAAAATTTCTTTTGTAAAGTGACACCTCAGTAGAATTTCTGAATTACAATCCTGCCAATAAAATTTCTGGAATTAGCCAAGGTCAAGTAGAGCAACTACTAGACTTAAAGAAAGCTCAAAATTTACAATTCGGTTGAACAAAACAAATGATGTTTAAAAAATAGCTCAGTTGTTAGTATATATCAGATACTTTTATAAAGAAAATATTGATCTAAAATTTTTATTTTATCATTGTTTGGAAATGGGGAGACATACATAATAAAGATGACTATTTTTTTTTTAAACTGAAAGTTGAGAATGGAAAAATTGCATTGGAGTATACATAGATGATGCAAAAGCCATGAAGGGCAAAAATATTTGTTTTAAATCCTTTGTTAAAGCTGCTGATAATGATCATGTAACTTTTACACACAACCTAATACATTAAAATGGCCTTGCAGGGGGGAAAAATTGAACGATGTACTTGCAGAGTTATAAACTCTGTTGAAAGTCATGCCCTTAACAGCCAAACAACCATTTATTTTAAAATCGCTGTAAAGACGTAAACTCGGAATACAAAAATGTATAGAGAAATAAAATAGATATCCAGCTATCAAAGTTGAAAAAGATTATTGTTATCAAAAAGCAAAATTATTTTTTTAATTTAATCTGATTTGCTGCTCTTTCTCAAAATAACTTATATGGCTTCCAAAGCTGTGTTATTTGTCATTGAGAAACTAAGTGATCTGTTCAAGGAAAAAAATAGTGATATGTTTTTTTTACTTCGAATGAAAAAATTGAAAGTTTTGTCAAGAAGATCACTCTTTGGAAGACTATGCTAGAAAATGATTTATTCAAATTGTTTTTGACAATTGACACTTTTATAATTGAAAAAAATAACTGTAAAACTTTAATTACAAAAATTTTCATAGATCAGTTAAGAACCCTAGAAACACAATTTTGCAAGTACTGTATATCAGATTTTGATTTTAAAAAGTTACTAGATACCTATTTTTGATTGACATTAAAGAAATTAATCACCTGCCATATAAAAAGCCCAAGAGGAATTTGTTCAGCTATCTAATGACTCAAAACTTGTGTCTTCACAAAAACTTCTTGACCTTCACATTCAGCAGTGTCAAATGTTGCACCAAGATTTAATTTGCTATGGAGCAAAATGTAAGCATGTCTGTCTCCTTAATATGTAATCTTCTTTTATTAATTACTACTCATTTGAAACAAACCCTAAAACTATATCTTTTCATGTGTATACTGTTTACCAAGGAAATAAATTTTTATGGGAAAATACTTATTTTTATGCAGTCGTGGACACTTAGCTAACAGGACATTTAATTGGCATGGACACTTGAATTTCTTTGAACCCTTTCATAGTAACAAACATTTTTCTTCTTTAGTAAATGACATTAATTTTTCAATGCTTTCAAAATTTTAATATCTTAGCTTTTTCATGTTTATTATTATTGTTTTGTATGGATAACGTTACATTTGTTTTTGATTTGCTACAATCATTTCGTTGAATGTAAATTGTTTTGCTCTTTCCAGTCTCTTCTGAAATATAGAGACCAAGCATTACCCACTGCCGAGTGGTAAAATCACTGAATACTAGTAGTTAGGTCCAGCGTTCGAATCCCGGCATACACTGCGCGGATGCTTTCAAAGATAGCCCCTGAATTCTTTGTCATAATCAAATAAACCAAACCAAACTGAAACCTATGTCTGATTACTTTAAAAATCTATGCCAAACTAAAGTTGTTTTTTTGTTTAATTTTAAAATCCACAGTTTCTTTAATATTAAAGTCCAAATTAAGATACTGATTATAAACCATCTCATTGGGTACTCTGGAAACAGCCCTTTTTTTCAGATAAATATGGAGAAATTTCACTAAAAAATTGTCGCATGTTTTTTTCTATCTACATTTATTACTTTCTATCATGTACATGTTATTAACTATAAACGTGCTGTAGGCTAAAATGATCTATCAGCTAAGTGTCCTGTCGACTAAATATCCATGTCAGCTAAATGTCCTGCTGGCTAAATATCCCTGCTGGCAAAATGTCCATGTCATTTAAATACCTGGTGGCTAAATGTGCATGTCATCTAAATGTCCCATCAGCTAAGTGTCACAGGCCCATTTTTATATCTCTACTTTATGTCTGATATCTGAGGTTGCTGGGGGGGAGTTTGATGGTAAAAAGATATCGTGTATGAGAAAAGTTTAAGAAGCATTGTTTTAAGCTGTCAGTTCTTTTGTGTTGTTAACACTCTTTTCATGACTTTTGAAGTCTATCCACTTACAATAAACCACTTTTGTAGACCAACTGAAAAAGTTGAAAGTCACTTATTTTTATAGAGAGTATATCAATATTTATAATTCTAGTGAAATGATAACTAACTTTTATGTAATATTATTTAAATAGTTGTAACAAAACAATGTTGAGCTATCTTTCTTCTGAACTAAAATAATAGATCATGGCTAAAAGTAAGAAGTACTGTTCCTTAACACCAGCTCCCTGAAGAGATACTACAGGAATGTAGTGCATTGTTACTTATTTTTAATAATTTTTAATAATTCTCTTGTTATTAGGGAATACTTTAAACGCTGAGCATTGAGCACTAATGCAGACTCAATTAAAATGTAATACAAAATTTTGAGCTCTAATCAGTTTACTAACTCTGACTATATTTATATATGAATATCATTGTTGACTAAAATAAACAATGTCTTATTTTTAGTTTGATTCTTCTGCTACAGCTGTTATAATGACAAAATCAAGTTTAAAGGTAACTATTATAATTTATTATTTCCATTTTGCTTTTCCATCTGCATCATAAATATACATCCCCTATTTTTAGTTAATGAATTTTTGTATTCTAATGAATACACTGCATGATTCTGAATATCATATTTTTCTTTTCCACTTTTTTACATTAGACTTCTTGACTATTTTTAATTTTAAAGTATATTTCTCAAAATCAAATTACATTCATGAATTATTAATGACAAGGCAGATATATTTGTGAATAATAAAAAAAAAAGCAGGAATCACAATATGTATAACATCTTTATCTTCATTTGTATGATTTTAATTGTGTAAGTCAGCCTGAAATTCCTTCTGTCCTTTGAATTAAAAATTGATCATATATTAATCTATTAAAAAATTTAGTTTATCCATAAGTTTATGAAAAAAAGTATTCAGTTTCAAATTTATTTTTGCTTCCCCTTCCCCCAAAAAATTCTGATTTATTTATGTTAAAAATGTTAATTACAAATATTTTTGCAATTTATTATAGAATACCAGTTGTAGAAAAATTAGTTATTATTTTGTTTCCTTTATACCAATCAACTGTTCTAATAACTCAAATAATTTCTAATTTATTCAACAACTTTGCAAAAATACATACAGTTGAGACTTAAGTTATACTATTTAAATATTTACTTACATATTTCCTTCCTTTCTTGCTTATTTTCTGCCTAAGCTTTTTTGGCAGGTGAAAACTTCTGATTTATAGCAGCAACCTGCAATAGTCAATATATAGCAATCTACAGTGTATAAGTAAGAAGGTTAGTATTGAAAGCAATAACTGACGAAAACTATTTTGAAATACAATAGTATTAATACATCTAATCACTTCGGCTTTCTAATCAGCCCAGTCCTTCCCTTAACATATCCCTTACATCATATAATTTTCCTCTGTTGGTTATCAAAATGTTAAATTAGTAAAGCCAGGAGAGGAATACGTGAGTAAATATTATATTTCCGATAAATTTTTGCTCTGTATGTTAATTTGTTATGCAAATGTTGATTTCAAAGTTTTTGTGGTTTTTCTCAAATCATGTTATGTGTATGCATAGACAATGCTTTTACAATATGGCAGTTTCTTATTGGCTAAAAATTTATAGGAGAACTTAAATCAGTTCAACCCAAACCCCTCTTTAAGCAATGCTGTATTTCCTGGGAAGTAATATTTTAAGTAACTGAATTTCTTTCAAACTTTTTAAGTTTCATTATTATGTTTGACTTTAAAATTGACTCTAAAAATTCATGATCTATGTTCAAATATGACTTAGATATTTCTAATTTAGGCAGTTTACCAGTAATTCTGTCATTTTGATTCTGTAAATAACTAACATCTGAAATGTCAGAAATTACTTTTTACAAAATACTAAGATTCTGTTCAATATTAGAATGCAACTTCATGTTCTTTTTCAATCTTCCTAGTCATTTTATTGTTTAACACATATAGTCTTGGCTATGAATGCTGTCCTGTTCCAATTCATATGAATCTGATTCTCAATTTTACTATCTAGAATTTTTATCTGTTGATAATTTCTTTAACTCATTAGTAAGACCATTTAATTCTTCTACTGAAAGAAAATATCAGTTAAAGGCTGGTTCAATGTAACTTTCATTCTGGAAGTTAATATAGTCATTAATTCCCTTACAGCTGTCTATTTCTTCTTTCTTCTCATAATTGCAAGTGGTATTTCAGATTCTGCCATTTTCATTAGCAGTTGAACAGGCTTATCAAACAGTTTTCAAGAAGTATTTTTCTGAAGCTGTTTTAATCAAATGCCTCCCTGTGTAAAGGAAACAAAGAGCTGGCTGACTTTCTAATTTTCATGTCTTTCCAAGGTGCAAATCATGTCTAGGTCATCAACAGTGTAGTTATAATTCTTAAGTTCAACTCCAAAATATTGCAACTGGCAAAACCAAGAAAAACCTCCTTCCCCCACTGTTGAATAGTCATTTATTTAATACTGACATTGCTTGCTTAATTATGGAATTGGTTAGTACAAATGAAGACATCATTAACAAACCAGCCACACTTTATGAAGTAGAACATAAGAAGTAATAACATGGATCATTTGAAATTCTTAAAGGTGTGTGGTATGTATACTCCCTCTGAGTTAATTAGGCAATAATTTTGCATAAATACTCTGTTATGTCTGTTTAATTACTGATTCAAGTGATGTGGGCCAGTATTATGTTTGTCTGTTGAAAAACAAATATAGCAAATATATGTAAAGAATTTAACAGGAGAAAAAGGAAAGGGCAGATGTAAAAGTGCATAAAATATGTATATAAAAAATAACTTGTTTATTACCTAAGCGAAATTAAAGTATTAAAATTTTTAAAGCATAAAACATCTTAAACTCTAGAAGATTGTGTTTTTAATGTTTGGCATTTAATGCTTGCCTGTAATTAATATATGCCTGTATATTTTCCTTTTAGTATAAAGTCTAATTTTAATATCTTTTGAACAAATTTTAGGAAAAGTATGAAAAATTAGTTAATGGAAAACAGTTGATAGAAAGCAGGTATTTTTAATTACATCTTATAAACAAAGAATTCATTTTTATGTTTTTTAAGCTTTGTCTTTTTTTTATACATTGTAAAACTTTTGGGTCATCATGCCTTCTTTTTAAATTCTGCATCTTAAATCTGTAATTATCAAAGCTACATGCATATATTCAATAGAATTTTTACCCTTACTTAAGAGCATATATTTGTATCTTGAAATGTACCCAAACCATTATTATTATTAAACAACATACTGCTTCAAAGATCCTTTTCGTTTAGAAAAGTATTTTATGGTAGTTTGTTGTAAATATGTCAGTGTTGGAGGATTTAAAATATTATGCTTTAATTTTGATTAATTTATTTGAAAATCTACTTTAACTGATAAATTAAATTTTTCCTGAAGTCTTTCCCAAACATTAGAATCTGTTTTCATTTTTAAAGTTGTACTTAATTGTTATAATAACACTTCTTTCCTTTTAAAAATACCAAAAAAACTCTTATTTCATAATTCTTTCATTTCAAATTTTTTTTCAGTAAATAATGCTTCCGCTATCACATCTTTATTTATTTATCAATTTTAATCCAATCCACTTTAGCAACAGATTTCAAAAGAAAATCATATCTGTCTTCCTCAAAATATGCTGAGCTTTTGTCTAAAGCTAAGCAATCCCAGGTCAAATTATGTGGAAGACATTGTTGTGAAGTTTTTTATCTTTTAGATTAAATTTATATTTTGAGAATAATAATAATCTGGGTAATGATAATCAGAATTATAGTAATTAGAGTTTAATGAATACTTCAATTTTAATGATCGATTTTGAGCAAAAATGTGTGTTGAAAGTGTCCTTCTTTTCTGTTATGACCGTTGTCACAAATTTAAGTATTATCTCAGATCTTGTTGATTCTTATTGTGTCTCAGGTCTAGTTTATCAGTGACTGTCTACACTAATATTTTATGATAGAAAATACAATATTATAATTTTTTTGTCTGTGTTGATGAGTCGATAATTCCATATTCACCTAAATGTTAAACGAAAATAAATGCTTTTGAAATTGAGATTGCTGCTGTCTTCATTTGAAGCATAAGGTAGAACTGTATGTAAGGAGTTGCTAGAACCAATGCTTTTTGGCCTTGCAAAGCACATTTAATTCCTGC
>KK121096.1:391206-468633 GCA_000611955.2 Stegodyphus mimosarum
AATTAGTTCTTAGAAGGGTACAGAAAAAAGTGAAATTAATTTATTTAGGATTTAAATAAACTTTAAAACATCAAACTTTGGATTCCTTGTACAAAACATTATTTTGTATCTCTGAATTTATTCCCAGACACTTAAATGAAGAAGCCCAAGCATAATTTTAGTAAAAATAATTTTTTTACATTGTGAAGAATTTTTTAACAGTTAATGAATTTAATTTTGAATAAATTATGCATTATATATAGAACTGAAAAGCAAATTGTTTTATTTGAGTATTGAGATTTTAATTCATGAACGTAGCAAGTATGGTTAAATATTTAAAAATATTCCTAAATTTAAATAGATTTATAAATATTTTACCTTGGGGTATTGCTTGTTTGAAAAGTTTTGGTTTTAACATTTTTTACATTTTTGTAACATTTAGTGGATTTTTTTAAATTTATTGATTATAAATTTCAATTTTGTCATTGTGAAAAATTAGTCCTAAATTTCTTACTTTATGTCTTTAATGATAAGTTTTCAGCATCTTAATGCGTGAAAATACTAGGCATGTTTTTATTTTGTTTTTTAAAAAATTGTTTTGTCATTATATATATATATATATGTATTAATTATAACCTGAAACTAACTCACACACTGAAATATGCAGTAATGTTAATGGTAATCATTTTAAATTAAGTTAAAGCAAATTCAGAAATTAGGAAATAAAACAAAATGGTTAGGTATAAAAAAAGTGCAAACAAGTGTTGTTGTTATTACTGGTCCTAACTGGTTAGCCAGTAGGCTGGACCACATCCTTGAGTCCAAAAGTAGGTCTTTTCAATGGGTTCTGATTTACAATTCCTAAAGAGGTGAGAAGATATCCAGAAGTGAAATGATTAGTATTGCATTTCCTATAGATGAGGTAGATCTTATTTCCCTGGTCAAATTTAAGGCATTTCAGGTGTCCACTTAGGAGCCTCGTCAAAGTAGTCAGCTGAGCACGATTACTTCCAAAAGCAGTAGTGCCTTCTAGCTGCCTGCCAAAATACCAATTATGAGGGGAATGCCAGGATGAGGTAACAGTAGATTTAACTCTCGAGTAGATCTCCAAGAAGGTCATGGTGACAGTGGTCATTGTAATACCATCCTTAGCCAGGGCATCCACATTTCCTTACCACTTAGGCCAATATGTGAAGAGATCCATCGCAGATGTACATTATGACAGGAAGAGAGCTTTTACAACAAAGCCAAAATAGAGAGTGAAGTCTTACCACCAATACATGGCTAGTTTTGCAGATGCTGGATAGAACTGCGACTGTCAGTGAAAATCCAGATATCTTTCTGGGCAGTGCAAGTGTGTGCAGCCTTAAGGCCCTCCTCAATTACTATAAGCTCAGACAGAAAAACAGAACAATTATCAGGTTTTCTAAGTCTTAAAATTAAAGCTATAATAGGTGTTCTAATAAAGACTCCACTACTGTAATTCTCATGTTCATTTTTACTGCTATCGGAAAATCTGAAGGGCATTAAAGGAAATGCCATTTGAAGTTTCCAGTGCAATCTGCCGAAGATAATCTGGTAAATATATATATGTAAATTCTAATTAAAAGTAAATTAAAAAGCCTCTGACTTGTGCTAAAGCTGCAAAGTAACATACCAATAATTCATAATAATTTATAATAAAAAAACCTTCCACATACCATCTTCAAGGAACAGAAATTCAATTTAAATCCAAAATTTTTAGTCAGTGTTTAATTTGTATTTTAAATTAGTATTTTCCAGAACTCCTTTGCTAACATAAAAGTCTTTAATTCCAAAAATACCAAAATCAAAAGTAAAAATTTTAAGTATTGGAAAAGTAGCTTTTGTCATTGATCTCAGATTAATTGACTTATCAAGGAGAATAAACCTATGTAACATCAATTAACAACAACTAAATTAAGAGAGAGTGTTTCATCTTACTTCCAAATAAGCATAAAAATTTTTGCTCTATCCAAATCATAAGTCTCAAATAATACTAATCAAAATGAAGACATTAGCCCATTTAAGCCAAAAGAATTCTGTTAAACAAAATAAATAGCAAGTAATCTTCAAAATTAAAATTGCTCACTAAAAACACAACTAAATCAGATGCTCACTTTAGAACAGAGTTTTTTAAACTGTTGTGATCCCATGGGGTGTTGCAGGACCTGCAGCAGGAAGTTGCTAAAAATTTTAGCAGTTTTGATATTTCTTTAACTTATTATAAATAATTTTACAATTACCAAATATTTTTGCACAATGTATCTGAAAATAGATAAATATAAGACAATACAGACAAAGGAAAGAGCAAAGATGTTTTGATGCATTTTTTTTTATAATATAAACGTTCATTTTACTTGTTTTACGTGTAACACTGTCATTTCGTGTGTTACTTATTTAAAAATTTCACATTGTTCTATGTCTTAAAATTAGATATTAAAGTTAACGACCTAAAACTGCAATAGTATATTACAGTACAAGTGAAAGATTGACAGTTTCACTCACATGTATGTGTCGGATTTGTGCAATGCTTATAGGGTCCCTCAAAATTTTCATAAATATTATGGGGTCATGAAAAAAATCCCAGTAATAGAAAGGAGTTGCGACTAAAAAACGTTTAGAAGCCCTACTTTAGAAGATATATCCCCTACACTCTCAAACTCAAATACAAAAGTAAAAACAAAGGTATACATTTCAGAACATTAAAAAGTAATTCAAAATCCAAAGAAGATAAAAAAACGATAAGACTCTTTGTCAGGATCCTTTGACTTTCAAACATGCCTAAGTCTTGAACAATTCAACTTTGTCGGTTCTTTATATTCCCTTATGAATGTTATTTGTCAACTCCACTCATGGCAAGGTAAAAATGGCACACTCACGCATGTTTAGAAAAAACAAAATAAGATATATTTTCATTCTTGAAATACAAATTATCTTTTCACAGAGTTATTTGTTTGTCAAAATTACCTCAAATGCACTACTACTACATTTTAGTTTCAGTTACACAGAAACCAAGAAAAAAAAACAGAAGATAAGTGAGAGGTCTTCCACATGTGCATGCTGTCATTCTCTCCCCCCCCCCACTATTTTTTACATTGCCGGGTTTTTCCTCTCTACTTTCAGATAGAGGTCATTGGCTTAATTGTTCTTCTGGCAGTGCTGTGTTCGTAGCTTCGCCTTATCAAGTATGTGCATGACACTCCTAAAAGTTAAAGTTTAAAACAAGCAGTTAATTAGAGATTTAAAGATCAAACTAGAAAGTTAAAATTAGCTAACTTGCTTGCAAAATTTTAAAACTAAATGGCTGTAAATGCAGGTGTTAATTGATGGAATGTAAAATGGTTGTCTTATTAAAGTGTAGCTCTCTATTTAAGAAAGTTAAGCCTTAAATTGGCGAGAAAACTGGAAAGTTTCTTGGAGATAACACATAGAGAGTGAGCTGTTACTAAAAGAGTGCTAAAAGCTGCTACTAGTTAGAATATAAATTCTAAATAAATAAATAATTTAAGTAATTAAAAGTAAATTAAAAAGCCTATGAATTGCACTAAAGCTGCAAAGTAATAAATCAATAATTCACAATAATTTATAATAAGAAAACTTTCCATATACTGTCTCTAGGGAACAGAAATTAAATTTAAATCCAAAATTTTTAGTCAATGTTTAATTAGTATTGTCAAGAGGTGTATGGAAAGTTTTCTTATTATGAATTATTGGTTTATTACTATATATGTATTGTGTGACAGAAGAATATATGCACCGAGAAGGAAATAAACTACTATCACGAAACTTAAACACGTATACAGTGCATGAGGAGATAAACAAATGATTACAAAGTCAGAACAAAAGATCATTTTATTAAAAAGTTATAGCATGAAAAAGGTTGCAAATCAATAAGTAGTATAACCACCTCTTGCAGCTATAGAAGCCGAAACACAACATGACATTGAATCAAGTAGGTAACGTATGACCCCCTGCGGAAGATCATGCCATAATCTTTGCAACTGGGCAGTTAATTTACTAATATTCCAGAATGGTTGCAGTTGCTTTCCAAGCATGCTCTATTGGCGAGAGGTCTGGTGACCTGGACTACATCATATCCTCGAAGACATTTTTGGGAAAGTCGCATGGTATGTGGACGAGCATTGTCTTGCTGATAATTGGCACCTGGGCAACTTGATAGTATAGGCACTACATAAAATGTCATTCATGTAACTGTGAGCCATCAATATTGTCTTGAAGGATGACTAGAGGTAATTGTGTGTCCCAACAAATCACTCTCCACACTGTCATATCTTATACAATTGCCATATACCACTCGATAACAAATGCAGGCTTGGGTCACTGACCTGGCCGTCTCCATGTGCATTGGTCATCAGTGCTGAGACTGAATTCAGATTCAACACTGAAGATCACATGCCTCCAGTCAGTCCCACTGCAGCTTGTCTGAGTTCATCAAAAGTCGACACTGCCTATGATGTGGGGATTAGGGGTAGGTGACTTAATGGACATCGGCAGCATATACCAGCACTGATGAATTGTCTCCAAATGGTTTCTCTTGATATTACTGTATGTCTGGAAGGTAGTAAATGGTGGCAAATCGATGCTAGTGACGTTGCTGATGCGAAAATGGCCATTCTTATGATTGCACGATGCTTGCACTTATTTGTGTTCCTGGGACGCTTGACCTTACTTGACGGTAGACTATCCTTTCCATAATCCATCATTGTCAATGTTGAGCAACTACTATAATGCTTCAACTGAGGTGACAGTACCTCTGTTCGACCAACACGTACCCCTGTTCGACCAACCTGCTTCTCTGAGGCCTACTATATGCCCCTTCTCAAAGTCCAACAACTGTTCGTTCTGCCACTGATTATGTGTCAGAGGCATCTCTAGTCACAATATCATCCATCCAAGTTAACAGATTCATTTGAATAGTCCAATGGCATGAGCAATCATGCTTTTAAACTTTTCCAGCTGCATACCTCATATGCACATAACCCGTTTACTTTTATCTTATCGGCATCGAAATTTAAATCAGTTTCATTCTCTTACCAGACTACATTCCTGTTGAGTTTTATGATTGTGAATTTCTTTCTGGGTGCATATATTTTTTATGACTGAGTGTATATTATATTTTAGAACACCCTTTATTTAAATTTAAGACTGTTTGTTAGTTGTTAAATTTTAAATTTTCTCAAATGATATTATTTTTTCTGTCATTTCTTTCTCATTATACATTTCTAAATGCAGAATATATAAATTAATTGAACTTCAATGCTTTTGCAGCTTGCATAAGCATATTGCCGAACATTTGAATGCTGAAATTGTTCTTGGGACCATAACTGATGTTTCCATAGCTGTAGAGTGGCTAAAAGCTACTTTTCTATATCAGCGGATTTTTAAGAATCCAAAACATTATGGTATATTTTATAAAGCTATATAAATTGTAATTTAAAAATAAAAAATGCCATTATCATTTAATGATTAAAATTGTTAAAAACTGGACAAGAATTTGTAAAAAGAAATTTTTATCTATGATCGTAATTATATTTTTCCATTCAGAGAGATATAATTAAGTGCATAATTCAATTTTTACACTGGGTCATAAGTCTTGATTAGTCAATCACAAAATCTTAATTCATAGTAGAAATCAATATTACTACTACTACTGTATAAGTATTTGAGTATTTCTTTTAAGTTATACTGCACATATTGCTATGAAATGAGTTTAATCCAAATAAGGATGAATATTTATTGTAGTTCCTTTATAATAAATTAAAATAATTTTATAATCCATTCATAATCTGCATGCTTATTTGAGTCTAAAGTTGAAAAAAGTATAAAGTATGAGCTTTGTTATATTGTAAGTCTACATTATTTTGGCTTCTGATTATCTTATGTACTATACTGTTGACTATTAAAATTGCTACACCATGAAGGCAACATGTCAAATTTACATGAAAAGTACTACATGTTGTTATATGCAAAAGATTAGCATTCTAGCATATGTGCACAAAGCAAGTATGAGTAGTGCTTGACTATTAAAATTGCTACACCGTGAAGGCAACATGTCAAATTTACATGAAAGGTACTACATGTTGTTATATGTAAAAGATTAGCATTCTAGCATATGTGTACAAAGCAAGTATGAGTAGTGCCATCTATATAGTGTATAAATGGGAAAACTGTACAGTGAGTTTCTTATATGGAAATTGCAATTGTTCATTGATCCTTTGTGTAAGGGTCATGCTTTGCCTCTTGAAACAAGGAGAAACACCTACCAACAGATATCAGAATTCAGTCATGGTCTATCAGGATTATGGTTTATCATTTCGCATTATTGCTGCTTGTGTTGGTTGGTATTCTGTGGCTCTCAGGCAAATATGGAATTGATGAAGCTTGGAGGGCTATGCCAAATGCGATGCAAGAATTCAACACCTGAGAAGACAGATGTATTGTTCTATCAGCCTTGTGGGATCATACAGCCACATCACATATCCAAAGTCAAGAACTTTGCTCATGTGTAGGAAAACAAGGGTGTGCACAAATGTGAACTCTGGGAGAGATGATTGCTGACCCCAATGAATTGGGTAAGTGTTTCAGCATTAGTGTCCTCATTGTAGTTGCCTTCTATTTGCTGCTCTCAACCCACAGCTGATCCTGCAAATCAGACTGCATTTATGTCAAAAATCAGCTAAAGTTACAGAGACACATTTGATTTTGGTCTTACATCAAGATCTGGTTACATATTTAAGTCAAATACATTATTTGTGGTACATAGTGTTAAATATGTATGTACCACAAACATTCCAGTTGCTTGCTTTTACTGGTTACATTCCAGTCGCTTGCTTTTACATTATTTAGGTGCCTATGTACGTGTTTCAGTACATTATGCCTGATACAATAATTGTTAGGCTAAGTGCTAATTGTAATATGATGCACTATGCTTTCCATAGATACTTGATTCCTTATACAGTATGTTTTCGTTTTGTTTGTATAGTACATTGTGCTATTCAGTGTACATTATACATTATGTTATTCAATGTACATTATACATTATGTTGTTCAAGGTATGCCACCTTTCAACAAGATAATATAGGATCACCTGTTGCCCATCCTGTCCTGACCTTCCTTGAAGGAGAGTGTGTTTGCCTGTTGCCCTGGCCAGCACATTCTCCAGACCTCTCTCACACATCAAGAACATTTATCATAGGTTGAGAGACTGGCATAGAGTTGAAGCTGTCTAAAAGTACTCATATTTATCATCAAAATTCAGTTTAACTGCATGCGCAACCAGATTGCAGGCATTGTTGCTGCCAAAGGTGGAGCTTTGTACACTGAATTCTACATGCTATGTATCCCAAACTTCTTGAAAATTTAATCATATCTTTTTTTATTTATACACTATATGTACAATAAATATGATTCTGCTATTTGCTTTCGTTCATGGTGTAGCAAATTTAGTGACCAGCAGTGTATTTAATCAGACATTCTAGAGAAATCTAATTAAACCTGTTATTATTAGTGCTATTTTTCCCATACTTTTTTGTTTTATGCTATTTGTAACATTATTGCCAAGTGAATCATCCTTGAAGAGCATGAAGAGCAATCCTGACAAGCATCATAGAGCCAAAACTTTACTAATCTATTCTAACAGTTCACATATGTCATTTATGTGTGCATTCAGTACATCATTGTTCTTAAGTTGTTGCATAATTTTTATTACTAGCACTATAATCTAGGTTTTTTTTACGTATTTAAAATTTCAAATGAAAAATCTGAAAAAAAAAAGGGCTTCTTACCAATTGAATAGAAATTTGAGTCTTTGAAAAGCTATTCAAGGTAGAATTGATGTTTTCTAAAGAAAATTAAATAAATAATAATAATAAAATAAATTTTAAAAAATTCTGATTTGGTCACTGGTAAAATTTTTAAGAATTTGGGGGGGGATTTAATGATCACCTTGTCTGTGCTTTCCATTGCAAGAATTTTTATATTGTAGGCTAAAAAAGATAAAATCATGCACAGATTTTAATATACAGTAATATAACTGTGCCTTTTACTGAACTAAGTTTGTAATAAAATATTTTTTGTTCATTGAGTCTGTTTTAATAATTCATTTTATCTAGTATTTCTGATTATTCAATCATCATTCAGTTTTGTTCATAATGAATAATTGAAATTCTACCAGATATGAAAAATTAAGTAGTAAAAAAATTGCTAAATAGCTGCTTTTAGAGACTGATACACAAATGTGGAACAGCTCATAAAAAAAAACTCTTTAATGTGACTGCATAAAACGAATTTAGGGTATGAAAAGCAAAAAGGAAATATATCTATATTATGTCTTTCTATTAAAAAATCCCATACTGTTCATCAGCTACGTTGAAACACGGTTAATTACAATACATTTGTGAAGTAGTTTTAGATCATCGTAATATATTATCGGCATTTAATCTTCTATAATTTGCATGACCAAACTGTGGCTTGTGAGCAATATTTGGCCCTTAGCAAATGCAATTTTCAAATCATTTTGAAGCAGAAATCATGCAGTGGCATAGTTCTTTGCTTAAATTTATCTTAAAATCTTTTCTTAAATTTTTTAAATTGCTTTATGTGTTTCATACATGATTTCAAACTGTCTGCTGCGAACTAATCAACATTCTAACAAACAAAGGATATCTGCTTCTGTGTATTACTTTCATGATCATACTGGTTTGTAGTAGGTAACTGCCTACACAACACCACAAAAAACAACTACCAATATATAATTTTAAATGGTGTGTGCATTATAATGAATTTTTTGTACTCACATTTTATTTTGCTTCAGGCAGTTTTTCCATATAATTCCCTCTTTATAATTTTAATGCTTCTCAAGAGATGAGTCCAATGTTTTTGGAATTTTTTCTATTGCTTGTATTCAGGCCCTCATTTAGCTTCATGGCCCTGAAAAAGAACTTTCAAACCAAAAACATCTTCCATGCAAGCACTCTTTCAGTTTGAGGAAGAGTTTAATGTTTTGTATAAGCATTATAATGGATGAGATAAAATTTAACACTTGTACATGGTCAGCACATCTACCATGACCGCCCTATAGCCTGTGTGCATTAGCATTCAAATGAAAATTGCCCCTTTTCAAGCAAGTCTATTGTTTTATAAATTTTCAGCATGAGTTCTACAACATCTTATAATAATATGTCACAGTCACACATTTTCCACACGTAACTTTGTTTTTTGTGATGATTCCTTGGTAATCCTAGATAAGGATAGTAAACTAATGGCACACATACCTCTAGGTGGCATGTCACAAGTACTTATTAAATTACTTTTATTCACTGAAAAGAAAAAAAAACCTCAAAGACCATCAAAAATGGATTCAGAACTGAGCACGAGCCTGGGCGCCATTATAACATTTTCCAGAACAGAAGGGTTATTAGTGCCCCCCCCTCCACCTTGGAAGTCCTTATAGGGGAGACTGACATTTTCTTGGACCTTTTCTTGGCTTTTTCTTGGAGACATGAGTCATATGAGTTGTAAAGAGAGAACTCAGACTAAGTCGCAAATTATGACATAGTTTCATTTTTGGTTTCTTATACGAGGGCTCTTTTTTAAGTAAGGTTCGTTGCCGCATATAGTTTTTGCGCATACGCCACAATGAGTTGCTGCATCACTAACCAGCATCCTTTGAGAATAAACTCACGGCTGTTTCAGCTCAGTAGTAGTCATGTAAGCTTTCCTGTGCGTCTTTAAAATGTTTAAGGTGATTGAATCACTCGCCACATGTGAGATACAATCTGTTATCTGTTTTTTGACTGCTAGAAACATATCAGCTGTATATATTCATTGCCAGATAACAGAAGTTTATGGCAGCAATGAGTGCTAGTAAAGTCTGAAAATGGGTCAGGGAGTTTAAAGGTGGGCGTATAAATGTCTATGACAAAGAACGCTGAGGTTGGCTCTCTGTAATCACTGATGATTTGGTGCATGCAGTTGAAACAAAAATTCGTGAAAACAGGAGATTCATCATAACCACTCTTTCATTGGAATTTTCCCATGTTTCTCGGTCGGTGGTGTACAGAATTGTGACTGAAAAAATAAACTTTAAGAAATTGTTTTCTCGGTGGGTACCCAAACTCCTCACAGTGGAACACAAAAAGAAGAGGTTTGCCAGTTCATTGTACTTTTTGATTCATTACGAGGAAGAAGGGGATGACATGTTGATTCAAATCGTTACTGGAAATGAAATGTGGGTATCCTATATCACTCCTGAATCCAAGCAACAGTCGATGGAATGGTGGCAACATTCTCTCCCATCAAGATCAAAGCCAAACAAATGCTACCAAACCACAAGATTATGGGAAGAGTGTTCTGGGACCTGTGCTGTGTTTTGCTGGTGGACTTTATGCCACAAGGAACGATGATCAACTCAGGTGCTTACTGTGCAACTCTACAGAAGCTCCAAAGAGCATTGGAAAAGAAACAGCACGGCATGCTGCCAAAAGGAATTTTGCTCCTCCATGACAACGCAAGGCCTCGCACTTCTCGAACGACTCGGGACTTAATTGAATCTTTTGGCTGGGAAGTTTTGCACCATGCATCATACAGCCCCAACTTTGCTCCCTGGGATTTCCACCTTTTCATGCACCTCAAACACCATCTTGGTGGGAAGTGCTTCAGTGACAACGAAAACTTGAAAGCAGCCATGGCTGTCCAAGCAGGTGGCAGACTTCTTTGAAGAATGTTTTCAAAATTTAGTTTTACTGTATGGCAAGGACATTAATAAACTAGGCAAACTATGTAGAAAAGTATGTACAATCCTAAAATAAAGGTCTTTTTAAACAAAGCCTACGTATTTGATTATGAAGAAGGTATGCAACAAAACTGATGTTTTGAGGTATAGCAGAATGATTTTTTTGTGAGTGAGAGCACCTATGAATGCTGTCTTCTCCTTTATTAATTCAGAGAATTTGATTTTCTAAGTATAACGATCTGAAAAAGTAAAGATAAAAGATAAAATATATACAAGATGAGATAAAAGGCTTCTATATCATACAAAAACTGAGTTTTTAAATAAATGTCTCATAAAATGTTTATATTAGAACAGTGGTTCTCACACTGTGCCAAGGGGACAAAAAATTTTGAAAATTAAACATTTTTAGGTAAATTCGATTTTTTGTGTCAGTGTGTGGAAGAGTGCAAAAGTTTGAAACTTCTGGTTGTTTACAGGAAAGGGGCAGAAATTAATCTCCTGTTTATAACTACATTAAATATCTATTCATGGCTATCCCATTAAATGTTAAGATTTAATTAACTTTTTTATTAATGTGATAAAATTAGTGACTTCAATAAACGCTTTTCTTTCATTTATTTTTTTAAATGCATATACAAATAAGTGAGGCAAGGAAGAAAAAAAGGAATAAATTATTCTTATTCATATTGAGCAATCTTGCTTGAAATAGGGTGTGCCATGTCCAGAATATTCCAAAGTGTGGTAGTTTTTATTTACCCTCACCTCCCTTTGGTGTCATTATGAGTAATCATAAAAAAAATTACTAAGCTTGCAAATATAGATCTGGTGCCATATTTCTGAGCTACAGACAGTTTTTGTGTTCATTTGAATTAAATAATTTTAATTTGTTGGTGTAGGTTATTCTTGGTGTGGTTTGTATTAAACTTGTTAGTTCCCCCCTCCATGTAGTTCTGAACGTGAGCCTTCCAAATATGCTCCTCCCCCCCTAAAAAAAAGAAGTTTAACAAGGATAGTGGTCCTTTCAAAGAAGAGTGAAAGGAGACCATGCAATAAAAGAAAAGAACAATAAAATTCTGTGTTTCATGTGCTGTGTAATATTAGTATCGTGCACATTTACTGTAAAGTGTCATTTGAAGAGGAAGTATAAAAATGTTTGCTGTATGCAAAATGAAGAAAGAAAAGAGTTCATTGCATGAAAAGTTAAGCAATATGCAAAACAAACAAGTTCTTTTTGTATCTCTTTTTAAAGCCAACAAGAATAATATCACTGAACTGAATTTTCATATATCTCATTTCGTAGTTCATAGTTGTTTTTTTCTAATGGTGGGCCCTAAGCTGACTTCGGCTTGGCCACTACTAAGACCAGAAGTGGTGGTCACTATACAATGGAGGCACCTAATTGGTGGGCCACATTTGCCTCCTATGAAGGGACGAACAGTTACAACCATACCTTCTCCATGATTCGAACTCAGTCCCTTTGGTATCACAGTCAGCTCCCCTTACCACTATACCATCTGGGTTACTGCTTTCTGATGGTAAGTTTCTGAAGATGGCTTTCTTAATCACATCCGACAAATTATTTGGAAATTTTCCTAACAAACATTCAGTACAATAAAAGAGAATGTGAAGGATAAAATAATAAAGATGAGTGAAGATATTTCAAAGCAATAAAGTCTGATTTAGATACAGTACAAAGTCCGTAATCCGGACTCGTCGGGACCTCGGCGATTCCAGATTAGAGGTTTTTCCGGATTATAGATCAGCAATTTAAATCTGGTAAGATGGCATGCAGAAATTATGCAATTAACAATATGAAACAGTAATTTATGAAATAAAGAGCAATTATGATCTAAAGGGTATCAAATTTTACAAAAAAAAAGCTTAATATTTATTTGTTTACTTTATTAAACATTTCTTTCAATCTAATTTGTTTAAGTTGCTTCGTTTTTCATGCTAATATTTTCTCTTTAATTCTATAGACAGACATAATTTCTTGTTCAGTTAGAAAGTTTCACTGTTCAAATCCTGGAATTGCTGTGTCAAGAATACCGAACTTGTCAATTGAAATTTTTTAATTTTCAATAACCTGTCTGTCACTTTCTTCACTATCGAGAGCGGTATTGTCTGGATCTAGAAGCAGATCTACAGATTTCGCTGTCTGTTAATTAATTCATGATTGGGGCATTATCGTCGCAATGAACATTTCTTTATATCATCTTCATTTATTACCGCTTCTCCACATTTCTTTACATAATCCAATAACTGGAAAATTTCACCTTTAGTTTGCGATGTCCGAAAACCTTCAAATTCAAGGCTATCATCTTCATCGTCCTCACCATGAAATATGGTAGTTGGCCATAAATTATGCCAAGCATTTTTTAACATAACTGGAGACACAGCCTCACACAATCTTGCGATGCTCCACACAGCACATTTTATGCTAAAATATTTCAAAAATTCTTGAATAGTCTTGCCATTGTTCAAGAAATTTAACATAGATTTTTAAAATGCTACTGATGATGAAAAACGATGAATGATGATGAAAGCACTGTTGTAACTTAATAAGCAAGGTTAGCTGCTTCCATTCGATTTGTTTGTGACAATGTAATGAGAAAGGAACTAGATGCATTGCTGAGTTTATCAACCATCACCTACTGGTGAAGATACAATGAATGAAATCAAACATGAACGGGAAGTAAAAACGGGGCTTGAATTACAAGAAAATTGTGTCTATAACAACTGATGATGCCCAAAATTAGGTAGGAATACATAATGGGTTTGTAAAATTTTTGGCTGAAGAAGTTCAGCACCGCATTGTGCAGTTTCATTCCTTTTTGCATCAACAAGCACTATATGCAAAGGGTAGTATTAAGTCATTTCCGAGTGTTCTATTTGTAATAACTAAAACTGTGAACTTCATATCTACATGTGCTCTAATTGACAGTCTCGAAGTTGTTACAGGAAGTGGAATCTGAATTTGGTGGACTTCTTATGTACAATATTGTTTGCTGATGAATCGTGGACAAGTTCTTCACAAATTTATTGAGTTTTTATATAAAGTTCTATTTTTTGTAACAGAAAAATAACAAGAATTTCTAGAACTAATAGATCTTATTTGGTTGTGTGTTTTTCAGTGACTTTACAACACTGTATAATGATGTAAATAAGAAATTACAAGAAAAAGAACAAACTGCATCTAGATTGTTTGAGATCATAAGATCCTTAGAGTGCAAACCTGAAATATTCTGTAAAGATATTGAAGCAAAGAAGTTTATATATTTGCCTTCGCTTAAAAGACAATTGGCGTCGAGTTTTGCTGATAAATTATCTTCTGAAGACTGAGAAAATATATTTAAGAGCTATTTGGATATTTTAGAAAATTCAAAGGAAATAGTATTGGCATGATTTTCTCAGTTTCGGCATTCAGAGAAGACGCTCTTGTTTATTTCAAGATTTTGCTAAAATGGATGAACTTAAAGTAACATTTTTCGAGTGGTTGGATATTGACAAGTTGAAAATGGAATTGACAGAATTTCGTGAAAATTTTACATGGGTGAACAAATTTGTCAAACTTGGTGAAGCATTAGAAGAAGTGGAGTGTGCAAATTCCAAATATTGCACCCAAAAGTCAGAAAACTTAATCCTTAACAATGGAATGATCTCCCACAAAACTTTTCAGCCATGAAAAAATGTGCAATATCACAGCTTATAATTTTTGGATCCTCATTTGCTTGTGAGCTAGTGTTTTCATCATTGAAGTCTATAAGACTGACTGTAAGAAATCGCTTTGGTTCAGATTTAAGTAAATCTTATGTTCTATTAAAGACAACAAGTTATGACCCAAACATAAATGACATGTTTAATAAGATTCAACAGCAGATTTTGCCCTAAATGGGATTAAATGCATGTAGTTTTTGAATGTAATATTGTAGCATTTGTTTATAATATTAATCGAATGTATTTTGAAAAATAAAAAGTATACTAAGTGTTCTTAAGAGGATAGCATTTTTTTTAAGTGAAAAATTAAAGGCAAATAATAACATATTGTGAATAGTATTGATAGATCTATTTTTTCTAGTATAAAAAATTGAAAACATCTATCATTAACTGTCTTTATTTTTTTCACTTTTAATAAAGGGTGTCCTCTTTAGAGCACTTTACATTATCTTAATTTTAAATACTGTTTATTCAATTTACATTTGATGCAAGATTATAACTGAACAGCAAATATAGTTGCAAAATATACTTTTATAGTTTGAAATCTAAGCAGAGGTTTAAAGAGGATATTTAAAAGGAAATATAACAAGCGGCACTCTGGACACCTGAAAATAATGAACTGTAATTTAACTGGCACAATAACAAAAAAAAAAAAAGGTTTGCCATCTCTGTTCTAGACAATGATCATTTACTTCAATTATGATTGTTTTTGTATCTACCTTGTGTAATATTCCATTCACAGTATTCGCATTTATCAAATATCTCTGTTGCTTAATGAATCTGCAGTATAGTTGACGATGTTAAAGAGACACTTAGGCTTATTGGGTTTACCATATGCTGGAAGTAAATAAAACAATTCATATCACTGAATCAGTAGTTTTAATTGAATTTGTTACTTAATGACTACTTGCAAAGCTTTCAAAAGGAGCTTCTTCTTCAAAGACTATTTCTAACCATCATATTAGAAGGCAAAATATTTAATTTTTTGGACGAATTCTCATCAAATGAAATACAATTTGAAAACTCTGCAGATATATGCCTTGATCATGTAAAAGTAATGGTGGCTTACACAGCTGAAGCTGCTGTTAAAATTAAAGATGAGACAAAGAAATGTAGCAGCAACCACTGTAATCTTCATTGATGCACACTAGTACAAAAAAATGCCTTCTGAAGTTATGATAGTGTAGAATGACTATAAAAATAATAATATATAAAACCGTGACTACTATTAATAAATATATAAAACCATGACTAGACCATTAATAAATATATAAAACCATGACTACTTATAAGTAGACTCTTGAAACTAATATATGAAGATCTGGGAAGCTACAATGAGTCTCTCCTGCTGTACACTGAAGTAAGGTGATTATCTCAAGGAAAAGTATTGACGCGTTTGATAATATACATGCAGAGGTAGCAGCATTTTCAATTGACTGTAACTCTGATGGTAATGATTTTAAGTGATGAAGCCTGGATTTGCATACTACCATGTTTAGAAAAATGACTGAAATAAATCATATCATCATAAAGAAAGAATGCAGCAGTTTTTGATGCAAATGTCAAAGGATCTTCTTTTAAGAGAAACTTGCATATTAGTTAAAGTGCATCGAAATGGAAAATATTGATTACCTTACTGTAACAGAAAGCTTTTTGAATGAAAATAACATAAAGATTCAAGAAAAAGCAGAATAATGTTCTGACGCATCACAAAGCTTTGAAGGATTTATTTGAATATTATTGTCCTACAGTTCAAGAAAATGTTTCATGTCTTTAAATAGGTTCTGAAATGATGCTTGATGTCTTTAAATGGGTTATGTTCAGCATGAAAGCAGCAGAATACAAGATCTTTCAGATTTGACATATCACAACAAAAAATAAGATTTCAAATCCAGTGTTTACTAGAGTTTTGGATGAATTTACAAGATAAATTCAAAATCATGTCTAAGAAAGCAAAATTAATATTTCTGTCTTCTCCTTAGTATGTCTCAGTGGGACAGGATTCTTCACCTATACAAATACTAAAACAAAATATCTCTTTTTCTTACTAATCCATCTGATCTGAATCAGATCAGATCCAAAAGTTCATTCCCCTTCATGACTTCCAACACGAAATGAGGTACAAAGTACATAAGTCACTTAAATGCAAAATCAGACATTTATCTCCAGTTATCATCAGTTGAATCTAAAATAAAGGAATTGTGCCAAAATATGGATTCTGGAGTGGATAATTTGTTCCATGGGCTTGTAAATGATGCTGGTGAGGTTCTTACATTCTGCCCAAAACGGCCCTGACGTTTATTACTTTTCATGCAATTGAAAGTACAGGAAACTGCAAAAATAGAGGATAACAGAGATAATCTTTTACTTTAAAATAGGCACTTGGAGGCCTTTTCGTCTGTTCTCCATTTGTGATGATAACACACATAACTATCACCATGCAGCACTCATTTTTACCATTTCATTTGAAACTGTAGTTCAGATCAACTTTCATTTATGCACTGTTTAACACACTTAATGCAAATGGAGCAAGGAAAACACCTAATGATAAACAAACAATCATTTGTTCCTGCTGTAGATACTACGAATGCAAGCCAAGCAAGAGAAAATGACATTGAAATGCCTATTCTAATGTAATGGACTATAGTTTTGCCCTGCACAAAAATGCATTAAAAAATTGAAGCACTTTTAGCCAAACCATAACTGCTTAGAAATAAAATAAAAATGATATCCTATAATATCAAAAATTATACAAGTATCACAAGTATATATATGCCACAAGTTATATAACATGAAGTTAACATAAAAGCATATGTTTAAGATATATTTCATATGCAAGTAGAAAAATGTTTGAATCTGTAGATTACATAATGTGTAATGATAACTATTAATTTAAAAGAAATGCTGCTGTAATGAATGCTTAATTTTGCTAAGAATTTTATTTTTAATGTCTGTTCTCTCTAAGGGGTAATTTTTTTTATTTATGTAAATTTAGCCTGATGCAATTCTTTTAAACATGTAGCAATGTTTCCTGTTCTGTTTGATGTATTTAGTTTTAGGAAATAAACATTTTTATGAAAATAATTTCAGGAATAAATATGGAGCTACCAAAAGAAAAGATTGAAAGAAAACTGCAAGGTATAAAATAACATTTTATGTTTATTGAAAAACTGAAACACTATAAGCTCTTAAAAATTGTGAATAAATAATTAATTCACATTTGCAAACTTTTTATGAAATAAATCATATCTGCTGTCCTTGTATGTATTTCATAAAAAATATTAATAATATTAAGCATGTGAACACATTTTAATCAATTTAACATATAATTTATCCTAAATTTTGAATGCAGAACTTATTTTCTTCTTTAAATAATTTAATAAGTGAATACATGTTTTTTGTTTAGCCCCTGCAAAATAAAATATTATATATTTTATTGTACAAAGGTAATTCTTTCTTCCTTTTATGGTGCATATAATTGAACCGATTAACTGTTTCATATTTGCCCCCAAATTCGATCCAAAAAATTTTCCATTTTTATTGCATTTTTTCCGTTCATTTTACATTTTTAAGTGGGGAAATGTTATAATAATTAACATTTCTAATATTTGTAAACATTTAGAACAACTATTTTATGGCAAATAAAATAATATTTTCCTTGGAAATTTTCTTGCTACATAAGCATCTAACAGGGAATTTACATTTGCAATTTTATACATGAAAAATACAATTACTTTGCAATTATGTTCAATTAAAATTACTGCAATTAAATTTGCCTGTTTTTTCCAAAGATTAGGTTTAACTTGATTTATCTTAAAATGTCTTAAAATAAAGCAAAAGCCACAGTCCGGATAAAAATATAATCCCTTTTCTAATTCTTCTGCTGTTGTCATTTTCCTTCAGTGAACACACATAGCACTGTCTTGCGGGTGTTTTTTCTACAAATGCTTTTGGACTAGACTTAGTGAAGCTGGTAAATATCCAGAGAAACATTTCTTTTACCTCCTGTTGTTGCATGCCTTTTATTCAGACAAATCATAATATCCAGTGAAAACTGTAAATTTGTGTCTCTACCATGTTTTCTATACTAGTATTGATGTCATTCAGAGAAAGGGTGGCCAACAAGTCGATCACGAGGCTAATTTTGGTCGATCTTCGATCACTCGCAATGACTGGAGTGGAATTCCATGTACAGTGGATTGGGATGAAATGTCAAAGTTGATGTCCCTGGATTCTTAACCAGTTATCTCTTTCAAAGGCTTTTGTGTTATATAAATTTTCCTTCATTGAGGAAAAGCATCTAAAAGCCTAGTCACTAATCCCTTCTTTTTGTATAAAAAATTCACCCCACTGAGAATCCATTAAACAACGCACAAGGGTCTTTGTTGCAAGAAGGGAGTGATTTCTTAAAGGCGGGAAAGCATTAGGTTCAAAATTCCCGTCTTTTCAAGCCTCTTACAGCTGCCAATGCACCCTGTCCTCAAAAGGTTAATGCATTCTGGGAATTTGCCGAATTCATAAATTCTTAGAATTCTGACAGCCTGACACTGTGATCTCCACCCAGCCAGCACAATACATTTTGACTTATACTTATGTTTTACACTTGTCATTGGATGCAATGCAACTGTTAGGGCTTGACTCATCGAATAATACAGTCAGTTAGCTTGAATATTTGGTAGTGTCATATGGTAGCTTCTTTTCTTTTGTATTAACAGTATTATTATTAATCAGTATTATTTATCTTCAATGAGCACTTTGGGTTTCAATTGTTCTTCTGTTTAAAATGTAAGTACCTTTTCTTTGTTTTAAATCAAATTGCTTTTCTTACGTATCTATTTATTTGATAAGTGAGCATTCTCAGCAACAGATCTCTAATTATTACACTGAAAGTTACTATGGTTATTACATTGAGAGAAAATTAAGGGACAGTATTACAAGTATATTAGGAATAACAATAATTCTATTTAAATTATGATTTCAGTATCTAAACTGTAATAAATACATTGTAACTTTAACATACTTCTTGTAAATTTGAATATATCTTTATTAGATTTTAATACACTTGTATTGCTGTGTCCGATCATAGTATGCAGTATTGTTATCATTTTTCTCATTGTAATGGAGATAATAGTCATAGTTCATGAGTTTTGAGTTTTCTAGAAAAATATTTAATTTAATATTTATTCTTTAAATTGTCGTAATTCTTTTCATTCTAGTATACCCATGAACATGAGTAGTAAACAGAAGAAATCGTAAACGTATCACTTCAATGAAGAATGGGAACTCGATTACTTTTTTACAATGTTGAATGATAAATGTTGTTGTTTAATATGCCTTACCTCAGTAGCCATTGCTAAAAAGGGTAATCTGGAGAGACATTTTTTAGCTTTACGTAACAAGTATCAAACAGATGATCTACCAAATTTTGAACTGAGAAAACATAAAGTTAGGGATCTTAAAACTGAATTAGCAAATCAACAAAGTGTTTTTAAAAAGCCAAGGTTGAATCACAAGCAGTAACTACTGCATCATTCAAAGTTAACAAAAAAATGTAAGCCATTTTCCGATGGTGAATTTGTAAAGGAAATTTTTTTAGAAATAACAGATTCACTTTTTAATGATTTTAATAACAAGAGTAAAATTACTGCTGCAATTCAAGATCTACAATTGTCTCGAAACACAGTGATGTGACGAATTGAAAGGATGAGTGGGAATGTCAAAGAGCAGTCATATTAATAGATGTTCTTGTTTTTGTTCGTATGGTTTTTAAGAATTTTGCATGTAAAGAAGAATTGTTGGGTAAAATTTCTTTGAAGGAAAGGGTTAGAGGTGTAGACATATTCAAAGCCCTTAAAGTCTTACCCAATGATTTGAAAGTACCACTTTTTAAATTAGTCTTAATAGCAATGGATGGCACAGCTGCAATGATACATAGCATAAATGGATTTATAACCCTATGTCAAAAGGAAGATGAATTTCCTGCCTTTCTAAGCTATCACTGCATAATTCACTAGCAAGTGTTAGCTAGCAAGAGACTAAATGCAAAAGAAGTAATGGACATAGCATTTAAAATTGTTAATTCTATTCGAGGAAGTTCCCTCAAATGGCCAACCTGAATTATTATAGTATACCGATGTCAGATGGCTAAGCAGAGGTAATTTTTACATCAATTTCATGATTTATTGCCTGAAATTATAGATTTTTTTCACAAACAAGATGGAACCTCTGAAAATTTATATGATGAAACTTGGTTTAGTGACTTAACATTTCTTATTTGATTTTATTTCAATATTAAGTCATTTAAATTCAGAATTACAAGATAAAAATAAGACAGTAATTGATATGATCAGCTCATAAATGCATATAAAACAAAATTTATTTTGCTAATAGAAGATCTGCAACAAAATAATCTGAATCATTTTCCAAATATGACAGATAACCTACAAAAACATAAAAATATCAATTCTAAGATCGATAAATATGTCGCGGAAATCCAAAAGGTAATTTAAGATTTTGAGATAAGATTCCAGGATTTTGAAAAAATTAAAGAAATTGTGAAATTCATATCTTTTCTTTTAAAAATAAATCGAAGTGTGAAATGCATTAGCCAAAAAATTTCAGACATATTTCATATGGATCAAAAGGCATTAGAAAATGAAATTATAATCTTACAAGCCCGAAAATTTGAAGATTTTTGGAAATATGTCAACCGAAAAAAATATCCCAGTATCACCAAATATAGCGAATATATCTATTCTTGTTTCGGAGCTATATACCTGTGCGAATTAGCATTTTCAGGCTTGAAACTAACGAAGACTAAACAGCATTCTGTCCTGACTGATTCCCATGCTGAAGACTCATTATTATTATCTTTGTCAGGATACACACCTAATTATGATTCCTTGGTTAGGGACTTGCAAACATTGATGCTAAGGCAGCAAATTAAATTCTAAATCTGTCTTTATCTATAGCTACTTTGAATCAAAAAATATTGTTAATAATTATTAATGTTCCTTTTTTTCCTTTGACATGAGTTTTTGAGATCTTTAAATAATTATTGTTTTCTTATGTAGGTAAAGATAAACCTTATATCTGTATTTAAGTATGAGGTATGCTCAGCGAGCTATTGATAGTTTAGCAAAAAGTAAGCCATGTTATTCTTTCATGATAAATTCTCCTGGCTCAAAAAAATGCAAAAGTGAAATATTGAAATGAAATTATCAGACATACTGTGCATTTTTATAACAACTTTTTAATATTAATGAACAAATAGTACAAGAACTTATACACAGCAGTAGATAAAAAAATTAAATTGCATTTTAAGTTAGTAAAAATCTATCTTGAAAAAGTGTAGGAAAATCGAATTTTTAGGTACTGCATGTACGGAATGCTGCTATTAAAAGTCGGGTCTGGAAATTTATTTTCTTCATGAGCCTATATCTCGAAAACTTAATAAGTGGTTTAAAAAATAGTTTTGAACATATATTTTACTTATCTACCGATACCTGGCTGGAATACACCTTATACTGAAATGCAGTGTATAAACATTGTATGTATTTTACACCCCTCTCCTCCCTTAGACTACACCTCTGACAACAAGTTGATCGTGACACACTTGTAAGATAAAAAGTAAATCTTATATGCAAAAATGTTGGCCACCCTTGATCTAGACCATTTTTCTTTCTCCCAAATTCATTTATAGACATTTCAGATTCTGGTTCTGAATTGCAAGAAATTAGCAGCATGCATTCTGAATCAGCTATTATTTGGTAAAAAAACAGTTTTAATTAACTGCACTTCGATAAAGTTATCAAATTAACAATAAAATATGTGCAAAAAGCTAGCACTGAAGGATAAAAATTCGCCCAGTCATGTAAAAGATGAGAGACAAGTGCACACTTTTGAATCAATTGCAACAGAACAAAATAATCTTTACAAACTAGCACTTAGTGCCTATCTACTGCCGTCTGTCTATATGACTAAGTTGATATTAAAAATAGAAAGTACATGGAAAAAAAAAAAAGAGGTTAACCATAGAGTGTATGGGGAAATTAGTAGATGATTGAAAGCAGCACCTGTACACCATATGGGAAAACATGTAAGTGTTTAATGAAAAAAATAAGTTATCTAAAATTTAGTTTTCAAATTTAGAACTTTTGCATAGCATTCACAAGAGAATTGTTTTATAGTTCAAGATTTATGTTCAGTGGTAATGATATTACCTAGGGATGTAGCAGCTTGTAAATAAAATCAATGTAATTTGTGTCCAACTTTGAATGAAATACATATCCTCTGAAAGTTTTTGGTAATAAATTGAAGGAACAACTTGAATTATGAAGGTTTTTGGAAATAAGAATGCAAAGTTAGAAAATGCATATAATGCAAATGAAATTAAGGAAAATTTTATGTTGTTTGCCAGTAAATAATAAATAATAATAATGCCAAAAATTTTTTTATTGATGTTTATTCAAAAGTATAGAAGAAAAAGGAATATTATTTTTCCCTTAATTTGAAACTTGATTTTCTTAAATCTTTTCTTATTTATTAAACTTTCACATTTCAATTAGCAATTTGAATCCCACAATCTTGAAACAGCTTAGTATGTGATTCATTTTGATATCCTTAATAAATAATGTAGGTTAATTTCCCCCTTTTGTTAATTATGGCATTATATAGCAAAAACTGGTATAAATCAGTGCAATCTTCAACCAATGGTTTACATCATTTGAGTAGGATATTATGCAATAAGATCAAAGTAATTGATGCATGCAAGATACTAATTTTGCCATAAGAAAGGCAAATGAAATATGTATTAAAATAATTTCCTACAGATGCTGCAATTCTTTTCTTCTGATATTTAAAACTTTGTTCTGGAAGAGGTTACATTCCATCACTTTTGCATCTTCTTTTACAAAATTTCTTGCATATTTTTGGATATTATATGATTTTTGTGTTTATCTAGAATCTGGTTTATAAATATCTTCAGTGTCATAAATTTAAAGATATGTAGTAAGCTACTGCTACATATTCCACAATGATTGATTTCTGAAACCGTCATGAATGAATCTGCTTCACATGTATGGTTTTTGCATGCATGCTAATCTTATTCTATCATATTGCATTATAGTTTGTACAGATACACCATTTTCAGATTTTCTTATTTTTCAAATGTATCAGTATTTAATTTTTTTTATTGTATAGTAGAACATGTTATTGAATTCATCTTCAACATTTTAGTCAGTTCTCTATGATGTTAGTACATGCTTACTTCATCCTTAGAGTGTGCTTTAGATTTTACTGTGTGACCTCATAAAATTTACAATTCTTCATGATTTTGTTTACAAAAGGGTTATTGCCTTTAATGGCTTGTTGTATTCTTGTATTGTAACATTACCCCATATCACACCAAGCATTGAAGAAATTAATATATATTTTTTTCATTCTTAAATATGTGTTTCTCGAAATTTATGTATACATATAAAACCAAAAAAATTACCAAATTTGTATTAATTTGATCAATACAGCCTGTCCTAAAAATAGGACAATGGTATAATCCACTGCTAATCATTCCTATGTAAGTGGAATGGGATAAAGCATCTTAAACATAATCCAACATTACATTTTTTACAGATAATTGTTGGTTTTGCTATACAGATTTTTAGCTGGCCTCTTCTTTGTCTATTTTCTGGATTTTTCAAAATAACATATTCATTTTGAAGCTTTAGAAAATTTTCATTAACTTTTTGAATGCCCAGTTTTCTACGAGATGGGTTTCTTAAAATAGAAAGTCTCCAATAGGCAATTATTATGGGTCTTCAAAAATCAAGCACGCTCATATTATCGTCACTAAATAAGTGTTTGAGCTTCCATGAAGCTTGAGGAAAAGCCTTCGGAATACGTTCAAACTTGGGTTCACATTTTACCCATTTGGGATTTACATCATGTTCTTTATTGCTATTGGAAACTAAAATTTCAATAGTGCCTGCAACCCCTTTAGGACTTCCTTCATCACGCATTAGTTCTTCTATCTCTCTTGTAGATAAATCATCAATCTCTTCTGTGTTACTTAGTGTATCGGGATCCGGGGGTAAAGTCACTATTTCATTGTCTATGTTGACTAAATCACTCTAATCTGAAGTCCACAAAAAATCCAAGGCTTCGTGCACAGTTAAAAATTTACGCGACATAGTACTAACATTAAAATAATTTTCTGAAATAAAAATAAAAATTTAAGCTTGTATAGCTTGTATAAATTTAAGCCACATTCACATACTTGTCTGTCAATTGGCATGCACCTGCTGGCTAAGCTAAACTGCCTGGGTTAGTTGTAGAATAGCAACCTTTGGAATATAAGAGAAGGAAAGGATTATCTCCATTACAAGCTAATGGGGATTTTGTAGTAGTAGATTTTACCAACATCCTATTTTTAGGACAGTTAAAAATGCAAGGAAAATTTATCTTTTAGGTAAAATCTTTTGACAGTGTTTTTTACTGGTATAAAAGTATAAAATATTACCTCAATAAATTTATATGCATGTTTTTCTTGGAGCTCAAGACTTTAGAAAACTTGTACATTGAAAACATAAGTAAAAAAGTCTGCAAAAATCCCCGTTTTAAAAAATTTATAAAAAATATCTAAATTAATTCTAACTTGTGATAAAGACAAATATATAGTTAAATGGGTCTTAAATAATAAATTGTCTTTAATTTGAATTAAATTATTTCAAAGATTTCGTACAAAGACCATTTATGTGTGCTGTCCTATTTTTAGGACGATGAGGAAATATGGGTTAAGGTGCTCACTATCTTGAAGCATGCTAATTTTAGTTAAGTACTGTTGAGAAAAGTATTTAGTTAATGGCTTAGTAATTTGTAGAGGATTTTATATCAAGATATTAGTAAGCTTTGTAAGAAAAGTATTGCAATTTTAAGGGCATAAAGATTCCATAATACTTCTATATTAAATATGTATGGTTCATTCTTGATTTTCTCTCTCTCTTTCTTTCGTTCTTTTTCTTTCTTTTTTTTTTTTTTTTTTTCCTTTCTTTTTTTTGTTTTTTTTTTTTTTTTTTTTTTTTTTTTGTTGCATTAATTCCTTCAGTAGGAATGGGAAATCATGCCCGTGATGGGTGACATTTCCTGCATATTTTAAAACCATATAAATTTCTTCTAACATGTTTAAAAAATTATTATAATATTTATTCTCTTGCCTTCTTTTCTATGTGAATTTGTTTCATTGTATTGGGTTGGCAATTAAGTAATTGTGGATTTTTTTTAGAATATCAAATACAATTTTTTCATGGAACTAAATAACTTTATTCTGTAATGTATTGCCCATTTTGATCAATGACCTTTTGTCATCTTTCAGGCAGCATCATAATCCCATGTTCATAAAACTTCTGGTTTTCATTAGCAAAAAACTGAATCAGGTACGATTTGACATCATCATCATTATTGAAATTTTTACCATTCAAGGAGTTTTGTAAAGAACGAAACAAAACGTAAATCAGGACTATGGGGATGTGGCAAAACATCCCAACCAAGCTTCAATAATTTTTGCCGAGTGACCAAAGATGTGTGTGGCCTTGCATTGTCATGATGGAATACAACACCTTTTCGATTTGTCAATTCAGGCCACTTTTCTTCAACTGCATTGTTTAATTTCGTTAGTTGTTCAATGTAGACATCAGAATTGATCGTTTGGTTGGGTGGTAAGAGTTCAAAGTAGACAGTTTCTTTGTAATCCCACCAAACTGATAACAAAACCTTCTTTTGTTGTTGTTTGAGTTGGTTCACCTGGCCTGCTCCACGATCTTTTTCGCTTGATATTGTTGTAAACAACCCATTTTTCATCGCCAGTTGTCAGTCGTTTTAAAAATGGATCATTTTATTACGTTTCTTTAGCAAATCGCAGCTGTTAATGCGTTGCGTTAAATGTGTTTCTTTCAGTTCGTGAGGAACCCATGTACCGAGTTTTTGAACATAGCCAAGTTGTTTTAAGTGATTTTCAATGCATGTATGTAGTACATTGAAAATCACTTAAAACAACTTGGCTGCAATCTCACCTGTTGTACTGTGACGATCCGAATCGATTATTTCTTTGATTAGGTCGTCATCAACTTCAACTGGACGACCAGAGTGTTTTTCATCTTTGAGTGAAAAATCACCTGAACGAAATTTGGCAAACCAATTTTGACACTGCCATTCTTTTAAGGCTTCGTCACCATAAACAGCACATAATTTTTTATGAGCTTGCGATGCGTTTTTCCCTTTGCAGAAATAAAATAGCAAAATATGATGAAAATGTTCCTTTTTATTTTCCATTTTTCAACGAACGACAAACGAAAACTACGCAACCGATCAAAAAACTTTTTTACTGATTCACAGCTGAATTGCCAACTATCAAATAACAAAATGTGTTTTACATTTGTACTACGTCTGCAAACCTAAAAATTCAACTGAAGCCATCTATGAGTGAAATCCACAATTACTTAGTCACCAACCCAATAGATAACAGCAATGTAAGTGAATCGTTTAAAAGTAAATCATCAAGTAAACGGTTAAGGTGGTTTCTGATGATAAATGATACTAAAAAAGAATATGCACAATAAGTCAGAGCATGGAAATTCTGTATTTCTTGTTATAGTTGGCCAAATGGCAAAACTAATGACAAAATTCTGACACATGTGACAAATTCAAATTCTTTGTGTCACATATTACAAAAAGCGAGGTTTTATAAAAATTGCTTCAGCAATTTTTTTTTAATTAGTACTCATTTTTAACTCATTAATGTTGAATTTTGAGTTAAATCTGACAATATTATTTTTATTTAATTAAACTAATTTGTCTCCTTTTATAATCTGAAATTTAATTAATTCAAATAAAATATCGACATTTTTCCTGATTTATTTAAAAATTTTTGTTTTAAATAATTTTTATAATTTTTTTTAAACTGTTGCTATTTGAAAATTAGTAAATTTTTGTAGCATCTTAAAATAAATATTTTTTATGCGTATTTAAAAAAAAAAAAAACTAGAACTTTTCATTAAAAATTTTGGAGATATGCAAAACACATCCAGGAAATACGTTTATCTGCTCTAGCAAATAGCAAGTTATATGAAAAGTATATAAACATGCCTGAGACCTTTTAGAATGTAGATATCATATCCAATCATTGCTATTTCCCGATCACTCATAATATCGCAGTTACAGCAGCTTAAAATTTTAACACTTATTTTGCCAAATGTGGGGCTAAGTTTTTCAAAGAAAATTTTTTTTGAATGCATGGAAGGTAGCATTAATTGAAATTTACCCTCAACTGTGTCGAGTCTATATGTCATAAGCATACAGACTGGTGCAAGCAATTTTACAAAGGTCATCAAGACATCCATGTACAGAAATGCATTATGTGGTCATCCATCATCAATGATGAACTTGCAGAAGATGTGGCAGCCCATTTTGGAAAAAAATTGTGTGACATTTATGGAGCTCAACAGTCATTTTCCACATGTATCCCATTTTTTGTTGCATGAAATTGGCACAAAATACTTCTTGTTCCGAAAAATATGTTCCAAGTGGGTGTGAAAGCATCAAAACCCAAATACGAAAACTCTTGGGATGAAAATGACTTTTCTACAGTGATATGATCATAATGAAGACAAATTCCATGACAGAATCATTACTGGCAACAAAACATGGGTTGCTCACTTTGGTTCAGAAACCAAGCAGAAATCAATGCTCTGACATCACAGTAAATCTCCATTCGGAACAAAATTCAAGCAGATTCTGTTTGCACAAAAATTGATATTAACTTAAGTGCATTATATTCTGGTACAGAAAGAATATTCTGCTTACTGACTACCTTACCAGAAGTGAAATGGTAAATGCTGACCATTACTATCGATTACTGCGGAAATTATGATTTGCCATCCAGATAAAGAAGTATGAAATGCTCAGTGCAGAAGTTGTGTGTTTATCCATGATAATGTTCGCTGACAGAGAACTCAATGTACAACACATCTGAAATAGTTCCACTGATGGTATTAGATTATCCCTCTTATAGCCTTGATTTAACTTTAAGCAGTTTCCATTTTTTCTTGCGAGAAATTCCTGTGTGGTCAATATTTTCAAAGGGATAAAGTGATGCAGAGAGCTTAACACATTGGTTCTGTCCACAACGCATCTGCAAGAGTTCCATGGGAAGGTGTTTGATTATCCTGCCTATAGTTCTGAATTAACTTTCAGCAGTTTCCATCTTTTCTTGCAAGAAATTCCCATGCAGTCAGCATTTTCAAAGTGATAAAGGTATATAGCTGTAATGCACTGGTTTCTTCAGGTGAAGGAATTTTATGACAGTGGAATACAAAAGTTGATCCCACAATATGAGAAGTGTCTCATGTTTTTTCTTACTTATTTATGACCGTAGGGAAACTTAAATTCTGGATGCATCTCATGTGTAAATTTAAATATTTGGCAATGTTTCAGGGATGATGTTAGGCTCCTGTTTACATATTTATATTCTAGAAGAGGAACTAAGGCACAAATAGGTAAAAGAATGCTCATAATTACTTAATATTATTAATATTTTAATGAAACAATGTTGAAATATTTTGCTACAATATTTCTTTTATTATTTTCACCAGCATGAAGCATGAAATGTATAAAAATGAATGTCATATTAAAAAAAAATAGATATTTTATGAAAAGGAAAAGGAAAATCATTAAAATACTGAAATATTTTGAAGTTGAAACCATTGATTAAATTAAATGACTATTAATTAAGTGAAAACTAAATATTGTAAAATATATTTTTTCTTCAACCTCAATCAAGAAAATTTGCCAATTTGTTTCGAAATATCAATGTTATTTAATACTTCTTCTTGTAGATATAATAATGCCATACTCTTTACCATTCTCCACATCACACTTTTTAAGGTAAAGACTTTTCTCTGAGTAAACTAAAACCTAGTAAAATAATATCTGAGTTTAGGAAAGTTGACAATATTTCTCTTGGAGCTTGGTATACTTATGAAGTGAAAGTGAATTTATCTTCTTATTATTTTCAAAATATGAAAATGTTCAATTCATCATTAAAATATGTAATAGCTATATTGTCAAATGTGTAAATATGTAACTTTGTTGGATTCATTTTTCTGGACAAAATCAGATTTGAATCTAAGAATATAATAAATTTTTCTATACTATTTTTATATAATTTATTTACATCAGCAAGTTTAGTTATATTGTCACAAATAGCTTGAAAAAGTTGAAAATTTCACAAAATATTGGTGAACGTTATTTGCTTTCATCATTAGTATATTTTAGGGTGGGGGAGATGCTTTTTTTTTGTGTGTGTGGCTAACAAAAATTGATTCTGCTCATCAAATATTAAAGATATTATATATTATAGAATTTATTTCTATACTGAAAAATGATGAAATTTTGCAATGAAACTTTCTGATGACTTTATAGGGTACATCCTCTAAATATGGATTGCTTAAGTGATTTCCTGATAGTATTTATTCTCCATAAAATAATTTCCAAATTACTGTCATAAGTATTTTTTCATACTTGCTTATTATCTTAAACAAAGATGTAATTTTCATGACATCCATTAAATATGGATTAATTGAGGGATTTTCTGATAGTATTTATTTTCTGTAAAATAATTTCCAAATTACTATCATAAATGTTATTTCATATTTGCTTATTATATACTTCCACTATAATTGCATTCCTTCTGAACTTGAAGAGACCCCAATTTTATATTGTTAGGGCTTTTTCATAGTCTCCATGTATCTGGCAAAACTTTCCAATATTGAGAGGTGCTGTTGGAAAAAAGAGCAATTTACTTCTGCATGTAAACTAACTATATTTAAAGAGTGAGTACCCAAAGACTGTAATAGACTGCACTTGCTGTCCCAAATGTGATGCTATTTGATTTTTTATCAGTATGAAGCCTATGAATTTTTATGTTGCCATTTACAGTACGTATTTAAGACAAGTATGAGTTGATCCATATTTGAAATACCAAATGTAGAGTCAATTTTAGGCTGTAATAATTTGCAGATTTAATTTCTTCTCATTAGTGATGTCTGTGATACCACTGCAAATATTGCGTCGTTAATTAGAAACATTTCCTGATCCTCGGTTATAGTATGTATTAAATGTGGTTTCAGAAAACTACCATATTAACTTAAATATATTAAGCACGTTAAAAAAATTTTGTTCCTGTTTAAATTTTAACCTTTAAACTTTGAATTCTAGTCCTAATTGATTTGATAATCTTTAGTCAATATTATTCTTTCTAGTTCTTCTGTCCGATAATTTTCTTTATGTTCTTTCTTTGCAGTAATCAATACTGACTCTATTTAAAACTGAGCACAATTGTATGTAAAATACAAATGGATGACATGTCCTTTCAAAAATTTATGGTTGAATGAAATTGCAGAATATGTATAGTGAAAGCATCAGCATATAATGATATATAGGTTTGCAATCTAATGCTGATGGCAAAAAAATGTTTGCCAGGGTAGCAGTATACACACTTACTCATTTTGGAGAATAACTTCCAATTTATGTCATCTTTAGCATCATTTCTTTTCAGACAGTAAAAAATAAACATATGTAAGAGTTCTGTTGCATGTTTAAAAATTATTCTTGCAAGGATCTTAAGGTATCCATATTTCAAGCACTTTTTTGTTTGTTCATCGATTCTGAATTCTACAAATGTATCAAAATGCTAAAATAGAAACTCACAAGATCCAGTGATTTTACTACTTGGCCAGTGGTGAACTGTACTTTTTAAGAACATAGTAACAAATATTACCACAATTATGATTTATTAAGACTAAAGCAATTTTTCTTCTATCATTTGTTTGTTGTAGAGTCATGAAAATTCACTTTTAAGAATTTCACATATTGTAAAAAGTGTAATATTCAAGTAGTGTGCAAAAGTACAGTACTCTTCAGACTGTGATCTACTACAAACTAACCTGTAGTCCGTTAAATCATTCTGTATGATTCTTTTTCATTTCATCCTCTTAAAGCAGCCTCTTTTTATTTTTACTGAAGACAAGCTAAAAAATTCTGTTCTCAACCAAACTTTTGAAAATATATATATAAATTCATCCTACAATTTTCGATAAACAACAGTTATCCATCTGAATTTGTTTAAAACCATATCAGTAAAATAAATAAACAAATGTCGGCAGTTAATTTGAAAAAAGTGAATATGCTAACGACTTAAAAACCAAAGAGAAGAAAATTTATTGACACATTCCTCTACTATTCCATCATCCCATGCATCATTTAGTTTTCAAAAGTTTTGGATACAAACTTGTCATAACCCCAACCCTATCAGTTTGGAAATTTTTAAGAACTGTTGAATAGTATACTAGCACATCAGATATGTCGTGTGTATACCATCCCCATCCATGATGAAGATAGATAGAAAAACTTAGTTTATCAGCTGAACATCTAGAAAATTATTAATTGGAATTGCTGAGCATAAGACAGATATTTACAAACTCTCTGCCAGCCAGTACAGCAAAAAAGTAGAACACCTTTGTAAAATACTTCTTTTTAGCATCCAAATGCAGTAATTGAGCAGAAAAAAGCTCAACAAAAGCAACTTAAAATTCGAAAATAGTTAGAAAACTCTACAAGAGAGATATTCCTTTAAATCTGCTTTACTTCTAGATGTCAGTTCTAAAAAATGTAACAACCCTATGCCAAGTAACCCTGGAGGAAATGACAACAAAAAAGAGGAACTTGATTGAGTTATTCTTATCCCAGCAGATGAAACAAATTGTTTGCCAAAATTTCCTAACTTACTTATCTCCTAATTTACTCTTAACTTGCAGCTTTTTGTCTGACACCTAAAGTATTTTGATTTGGTTTGTACCTGAGGTTTATACTTTTATAATGAATTTTTCATTTACTGTTTATCATGTAAACAAGATAATTTTTAATAACAATTGATATTAATATCGTAATATTAATTTATTTTACTGCCATTGTTGTTGAAAATTATCAAAAATGTTTCCCTCTTCCAGATTTATGCATTAAGGAAATAAATGGCTTAAAGAAATATAAACTGATACATATGGATGATGATAGTTTTAATTTGCATCCTACAGGTATATTCACTTTTTAGTTACATCAGAAATGTTTATATTGTTATCAAATCATCTAATGAAGAAATGTGGCATATATTAAATTGCATGTGTGACTGGATTTTAATTGCAAGGATTGAACCATGCATTAGATTCCATTGGAAAACATAATTTTTATTCAAATATTAATTTCACCTAGATAAATTTAGAGTTCATATATATGAAAATTTTTTTCACATGTTGAGGTGTATGATGCGCCTGGACTTACATGCAACCTAATATTCAATTTTTGTGAACTTGCTTATGTCTTCACATATCACATTTAAATTGGATTTTGGGTGGTCAAACTTTTCCTTAAAATTTCAAATTTGAATATGTATGTAATAGTGACAATAAATTGATAGTGTAGATATTGTAGAAATATTGATTGCACAGATGTTGATCCGTAATGAGCAGCAAACTTGGCATCTCAGATAGTTTAAATATTCATTTTAATTTCAGTAGATATTTGCAGCCCCAAATAACTTGGCTCTCTAATCATGCCTCTTTTCCGAATATTTATGCTTTTGGTATTGTAGAGATAGGAAGAAAGCAACATAATAATGTCTTAGCTGTAACAGAGGTAGAAGCAAAATGCATAGTTATTCAGTGTGGGAGCTTGTTAAGCGAAAGGTCTTGATTCTCAAAATTTTGAGATTTAGAACAGATTTTCATAACAGATTCAAGGGTTTTTAATTTATATTCAAAATGTAAAGAGTATTTTTTAAAATGTTCAGTCTGATAGCTTTTCTTCTGGACAATAAGTCTGCAGCATGATTTCCATGATAGAAGAGATTTTCATAAAATTTCCATTCCTCTTCCAATGTTTTGCAGAGTCCATCAATCATGGTAGATTCAGGTTTAAAAAAGCTCTTGTCAAGAAAACAAAGACTCAGTAGTTCATAGAATAACCTTTCTTCTAAACTAGAAGTCTGCATCAGGATTTCCAGGACAGGAGAACTTTTTGTAAAATTTCCACAGATATTAATTTCTATTCTTCTTCTACTGCTTTCCAGAGTCTATCAGTTATGGTGAGTTTACACTTAGAAGGAGCTCTTTTCTCAAGAGACTAAAGGCACTTAGGTGAAATGTCAGCAGACTTTATTATTAGGATTATGTTGAAAAGGTATATATGCAATACATGTATCAGTCTTCATTTTGTCAGGGAATGCAATGATTCTTTTTGAAGTATAACTTTTGCTTTGTTTTGATGAAGTTTCTCTCTTTGAAAGTCGCTCAGGTAAAGAAATGGAATTTATTCTGTAAATACCAGATATAAAACTTTCTCTTAATAGTATGTGGAGTTGATTTATTTTTTTTTCCACTCTTACTTTTAATTTGCCATTAAGAGAATCCTGAAACAATCATAAACCTCTTACTGAATCTTTTTTTGCATTGACAGAAATAAGTTTTTGTATTTTTTTGCTCTTTGTTTTCCATAATAAATTGATTATTGTTGCAGTCATGTAGGTAAACTCATGTTTCATCAAGGGTCACAGTATATTTCCATTTATCTCCTGTTAAATAGCTTTCATACAGGTTTCTACAAATTGTTCTGCATTGAGCTACATGTTTTGACAAAAGCTTGTGAAAATTATTTTTTTTTAGTTTTTTAAGTTGTAAATTTTCATTTATTATTATATTTATTGTTGCTACAGATGTATTTAAGGACTTTGCAATTGATCTCTGCATTGATGATTTTTTTTAATACCAAAAATTTAACCCTCTTGCTGCAATTCCTGTGATTTCCACGAACAATGTAGAAGTAGCAAAATTTGCACAACCTGCGATTTTCGTGGGGATGCATTTTTTCCATCTATTTAACTGTGCAACCCTCTGTTTTCCCATTCATAGTTTCATTTCAGCTTTTATGTGATGTTTAATTGTTTATTCAGCTTTGGATTAACAAATGGTATTAGTTGTCCATATTTCTGCAAAATATACAAGCATGTTTTGCATCATTTTGCACGCTCTTTTCAAAGCTGAAAGATGTCAGCAGTTCAATTCTCAATCCCATCAGACTAACTGCTTTACATTTTGCTAGCCATATATCCCCCCTCAATCCCATCAAAAAAGAGCCTCGTAGACAGTGTGCTGTTTGTTACTAAATAAAAGAAACTGAAACTGGCAAAAAATGTCACAAAGATTGCAGGGTAGAACTTGGCCTCGAGCCTTGTTTTGAAGTTTATTGTACTAAAGTTCATTTCTAATAAATGTTTTGCAATCATTTTGCATATTTTCATTAGAATATCTCCTGTTAAATAGCTTAAATTATGATTTATTAAAATAAAATTATGATTAAGTTTAAATTATGATCTAGTTTATGAAAAACTTTCATATTTCATAAACTAAATCATAATTTAACCAAGATTAATTTTCAGAATTTTTCTTTTGTATGATTATTCTTCAGTTTAAATTTTCCGACAACTTTTTTTTAATGATCTAATTCTATATTTTAAAAAAGAAGACTCTTCTGAAAAAAATTTTTGTTATATTTCAATTCTAAAATATATATAGATTTGAAATATGTAATAAAAAAGTTTGCAGTTTTTGAACCTTTTTGGTAAAAAAAAGCAAGAGGGTTAACTTTAGAGACAGTGGGTACCATTTTCGGGTATTTGCTTAGAGTCTTCTTTCCATGTCAAATTTATGATTTATGATTTTTCTCTTTCCAATTAATAATTTTGCTTATTTTGTATTTAGAAATTTTAATACTATGCATATAACAGAGCTTTTGCATTATGGAATATTTGGTTTTAGAAATTACAAAATCCACAGCTTGTTTGCATGCAGCATTTTGAAAGAAGAATAAATTAACAGATATTCCTCATTTCAAATAATAAGCTTTTACCAGAAATTTTTATTCTATAACATTTGCTTTTTTTATTATTATTTTTTTATCAAATTCATTCTAAAATATGTAAACACTCTCTGTAGTTCAAATACAGGTCCATACTCTCACAATGATTATTATTCTAATAAAATTGCATATAAGAAGCCATTCACTGTAATTGTCATGTTATCAGCTGAAAGTTTTCCTAAAACTGAGATATACCCTCCTTGTTCCGAGATAGTTTTACCCCACAAATAATAAGCTATGGCACTCCATATCATTTCTTTCAGTGATCAAGCCAACCAGTGCTTGTGAAAAATTTAGGATTGTTGTCTTTTTTTAATTTTTCATAAAATTTCAAGGCCTGCTCTCACAAGATTGGATTGGACCACTAATTGGCGTGCCCTTTTTTCTTATTTGGCAAAACCAAATGTCAAGCACTTCATTTACTTCATTAAACTTACTTTCCTTCTTACTTTTTCTTTCTTTCAATGTTTCTGTATAAGTTCTCTTAAGACACCAGAGCTCGATTTTTGTCTGCTTCTTCCAGTTTCTAATTGTACTTTTGCTGACTCCCAAGTCCTTTTAGCCACTCCATTGACACTTTCTCCCTTATCTTTAATGTCCCCAACTTTTAATAGAAGATGCCATCACAGAGTACTGTCCAGCACCCATAAACTTTGACACAGCTCTGAACAATACAGTACAATCACTGACATCAAGTTCTGGAATGCAGTTAAGAAATTGACTAACCCTGGCAAAGGCTACAGGTAGGCTGTTAAATGGGTCTGCGTGTGGGGTTTAGGGTGTGGCCGAGTTATCTGCACTACTGGGTTATCGAGTACCGAGTTTTTGGAACTCTACTGTAACTCTAAATAGTGACTGTGATGCAGAATAATAAGTATGAATGTAAGAAATTTCGTTTTTTACTTATTAGTATGTGTAATACTGCATACAGCTTTTAGTTCAAAATTCAAAAGGATATAATAATTGTTTATTGTATTATAATTGTTATAATTACTTAAATAACTGTAATAATTATTTATTAAAATATGGAACTCTACTGTAACTCTAAATAGTGACTGTGATGCAGAATAATAAGTATGAATGTAAGAAATTTCGTTTTTTACTTATTAGTATGTGTAATACTGCATACAGCTTTTAGTTCAAAATTCAAAAGGATATAATAATTGTTTATTGTATTATAATTGTTATAATTACTTAAATAACTGTAATAATTATTTATTAAAATAATAACATTTATTTATTACATTTTATTATAAAATAAGATGTATACAGCAAAACTAATTTGGCAAGCACTTCTTTTTTTAAGAATATATAAATAAATAAATGCTCAAAATTAAACACAATATAATAAAACAGCTAATATTAAATGATGATCAACATATCAGCTTAGATTACTTAAAAGTAATTTTTGTCTTGTATTTGTTCCCATTGAATGCCATGGAAATAAACAGGAAAAAATAAGAACAGAAAAAATCACTATGACATGATTCTACCTTGATTCCCTCCACACTATTTTGAGAATAAATCGGTTCAAACGGCATATGTGCTTACGGTCGCCTCTATAGGCAATCAAAGTGTAACAATACCCTCTTTACACATTTCACTTACATCCACATCTTGCAAAAGTTGGCTCAAATACAGTACTTCTTTTACTGCAGTTGAAGCTACAATTTATTTAGCTCAATAGTAGAGGTAGAAACAGTTGATTGTTTTTGACTACACCAAGTTATTGGACCTTTATAAAGTTTAAACACATAATCAGAAGTTGATTTTGTGTCCATATCATTAACAAAATCTGCATCTGAGTATCCACCAAAATGGCAGGTATCATTAGGTATCGAATGATGAATGCCATAGTCTGCTGTAGCTTTCAGGTATTTGAAAATACATTTTACAGCATTCCAATGCACTTGACCAATATTGGCTTGAAATCTGCTAGCCATGTTTGCAGCAATAGCTATATCTAGACATTTAGTGATCACAAGGAATATTAGTAGTTCAATAGCTTCTCTTTAAGAAACTGTTTTTTGTTCTGGCAATAGATTGTGTTCTAATGATAGGATTGTGTCACGATCTGAAGGTACAGTGTTGCATCTTCTAAGTGAAATTGTTTCAGAATATGCTTTATATAGCTTTCTTAATGTATGAAAATAGAGCCATTAGCATTTTAATCAATTTACATTCCAACAAAACATTCTGTTTCACAAATTGTTTCTTCAGATGTCTACCTCAGGTCAGCTAAAATTTCAGTTAATATTTTTTATTCTTCACAAAACAGTAAAGCATCATCCACATATGGAATTTAAAATACTTTCTTATCTGAAAAGATACCACTAAAGAAACATAAATCAGTAGCACTTTGCTTGAAACCAAAACTAGTTAAGAGTTCAGAAAATGTCTTGTTCCAATGTCTAAATATTTGTTTCAATCCATACAAGGATTTCTTGAACTGGAACACTAAAGTATAGTTTAAGAATGGAGGAGGTTCTATGAATATTGTTTCTTAAATTTCACTACCCCAAAATGCAGTTTTTTGTTGTTCATTTGTATAGCTTTCTATTTTCTCTGTGCAGCTATAGCTAATAAGAGTCTTATAGTGTCAAATCTTGAAGTTGGTGAAGACGTTCACTGAAGTCTACTCTCTCCACCAGAGAGAACCCTTCAGTGCAAAGTCTTGCTTTGTATCTATTAGTTTTTCATTAAGGAAGTTATTTTACTTTGAACACCCACTTACATCCAACTATATTATGTGTCTCTGGTGGTAAAAGGTCCCATGCTTTATTTTTGAGAGAATTTAACTCTTCACTTATGTCTTCTTTCCATTTACCTGTTTAAGGGGAGTTTGTTGCTTCTTCATGTATGTCAGTTGTCACAATATTTGCCACATTAACTTCATAATGAGGAGGAAGTTTTAGAGTGTTCCTGGGATGAAATGATAATAGTTATCTTCATTATTTGAGCTTTAAGGATGATTAAGCAAATCATCTTCTACTTCATTTGTAGAATCCTGATTATTCACATCATCTTCACTGATTGAGAATAAGAATGTCGATGATGGGAAGATTATTAATAAAGTATTCTTCTCATTAAAAATAATGTTTTTTGACACTCTGATAGTCTTAATAACTGGATCAAGATGAAACTAATTCTTAGATCCTTTCTTACTTTAGGGTACTAGTTTGTTTCAGTGGGTATCAGACTTGTGCATGTAGGCTTCTGAAGCAAAAATTTTGAAATGCTGAAATGGAAAACAGATTTTCTAGTCCATAACTGATGTGGAAGTACACCTGGAACTTGTGCTGTAGGAGTTCTGTTCAAAATGTGCACAGCTGTGTTCACAACTTCAGCCCATAGAAAAGGCAATTCTTTGGAATACATCATGGATCAAGCACTTGACGCAATTGTATACATGTTTCTATCAAGTCTTCCATTTTTCTGTGGAATATAAGGAGCTGTTCTATATCCTTCTTGTTTAGAAAATCACTGAAAATCAAATTGAAGTATTTGGTTCTATTATTAACTCTAATTTTTTTTTAACTTGGTAACCAAATTTATTTTCATATAGTTGGACAAAAGTTTTGAACAAGTCTAGAGTATCACTTCTGTTTTAAGAAAAAAAATTATTTTCTAGAACCACTCTAATCATTTTTCATTTATATCGTTACAAATTTTGTATATAAAGTTCAAGTTCATGTACATGTCCTTAGCTACTAGAACCTTAAGTGTCTAGCAACTATTTACTGGTCTTCTTACAGCTATGAAGTTCAAAGAAAGGTTAAAATACCTTTTTATTCAATCAAAATGCTAATTAGCTGGCTCCTCTCAGGCTTACAGGAAAGCCTCCACTTGGTCTTTAAATAACAAACTAAACTAATTCTAATTAGCTAAACTTTAACCGAAGCTGTACAAAGATAACTAATCAAGTGGGCCCATAATTAAACCTCACCAGCGAATACTAACAGGCACATAAGACTATGGCAGCACTTAGTAAAATAGGCTTAAAGCAACGATATAGCCCGAGGCAACACACACTTTATGGAGAACTTCTGAGCTCTTCTACACAAGTGATTGAACTTCCCATTAAATACAGGTTCTGCTTAATTTACATAAAACACAATACAGTACAAAGTCCGTAATCCGGACTTGTCGGGACCTTGGCGATTCTGGATTAGGGGTTTTTCTGGATTATAGATCTTTCTGGATCAATTTAAATCTGGTAAGATGGCATGCAGAAATTATAAGTTGCTTCATTTTTGTGCTAATACTTTCTTTTTAATTCTATAAACAGACATAATTTCTTGTTCAGTTACAAAGTTCCACTGTTCAAGTCCTGTAATTGCTGTGTGAAAATACCGACTAACTTGTCAACCGAAATTTTTTCATTTTCAATAACCTCTCTCTCACTTTCGTCACTATCAGAAGCGGTATTTTCTAGTTCTAGAACCATACTTCAGATTTCGCCGCCCCTTAATTGATTGATGATTGGGGAATTATCATCGCAATGAAAAACTTTTGTTATATCATCTTCATTTATTACCGCTTCTCCACATTTATTTACATAATTCAATAACTGGAAAATTTCACCTTTAGTTTGCAATGTCCGAAAACCTTCAAATTCGCGGCTATCATCTTCATCATCCTCACCATGAAATATGGTAGCTGGCCGTAAATTATGCCAAGCATTTTTTAACGTATCTGCAGACACATCCTCCCACGATCTTGCAATGCTCCACACAGCAGATTTTTATGCTAAAATATTTAAAAAATTCTTGAATAGTCTTGCCATTGTTCCAGAAATTTAACATAGATTTTAAAAATGCTACTTTATATTTGCATTTCAGCACGTGCTCTATTCCCATATTCATAGGCTGAATGATAGATGTACATTGTGGCAGGAAGAATAAGACGGATTCATTATCTTTCACTAAAACTTTAAGTAAAGTATGCACCGAACAGTTTTCAACAGTCAGGACTATTTTTGAGTCATCAGGTAAACCAGCCGAATTCAAATGTCGCCTTGCCTCGGGTATAAAATGATTTTCAAACCAATCAATCATCAACGCTTGTGTCATCCATGCTCTTTTATTTGCGTGATATATAACGGGGAAAATTGTTACTCCTTTAAACGCTTGAGGTCGTGTATGTTTTCCGATTATGAAAAGTTTGCACTTGTGCATTCCAATTTGTGCACTCTAAAATTTTTAGTCTTGCTTTGGAATCTTTGACGTCAGTTGGAGCCTTTTCTGTAGAGGTTGCCAAGGTATTTCATGGTACATATTGCCAGAAAAGACCAGTTTCATCAGCATTGTAAATTTCTCTGGAGATAATTGTTCACTAGTAATGAGTTCAATGAATTTATCTGCAAATTTTTCAGCAGCTTCAGTATCAGCTGAAGCTTTTTCATCTGAAATTTTTAATTGTCTTATACCATGGCGATTTTTAAATTTGGTTGACCAACCTGTCGAATATGTGCACTCAGTGTTTAAGTTCATTTCGTCATGAAATATTTTGGCTTGAGCCATTAGCATTGGACCCGTCAATGGCATGTCCTCGCTGCGACGCTGTCTGACCCACTCAATCATCACTTTGTCATGATCGTCACTTTTAGCATAACGAATCCTTTTTCTGTTATTCATTGCCAGTGGGGTGTCGGAATCCACAAAAAATTCAAAAAGTTCCTTTTTCTTTTTGCTTATGTCATATACAGTTGACTTTCCAATGCCATACTCCTCGCATAATTTTGAGACAGATATGCCTTTTTCCATTTTTTGCAGCAATTCCACTTTTTGTTTGATGGACATCGAAATATGTTTTCACTTTATAGATCCTTTGGCAGCTCCAGAATTGGAAAATCTTTTTTACATAATCGAAAGTTCAAGCTTAATTTTATAAAAGTGCTCTAATAGTCTGCAAAAAATAATAAGCTGGATCCAATTAGGAGATTAAGGTACAGCGCAGTCTGCAACATTAACTGAAATGCCTTAGAATCAGTAAAGATAATTTTAGCCTAGCTTATCTCTTTGAAATCCAGACCCTTTGCTGTGCTGTATCCTGAAAATACCGAACCGCCCAAAATATTTTTCGAGTTTCACAGCAATTTCCTCCCCTCCCCGTCCATTAATGCAGAAAATAGGTGTGAAGATTTCGAATGACATCCTTTGTACTTTCTAACAAAGATTCCATTTGGCTTTGATCCCATTCTTCATAAAACTATGCTGAAGTTCAGACCAACAAGCCTTTCTGGCTTTGTTATGATCACGACTGAGATTTTGTTTACTTCCGTTATTTTTATAGGACCTTTATTGCTGTTGAAAGCTTTTCTGCACTTTTATTGCTGTTTAAAGCTTAAAAGCACACTGTACCACAAAGGAATCAAGAACGAAATGTCAGGAGCAACCAAACAATAAGAAATCTCTTAGGACAAGCTGTCTGGAGTAAACTGATACAATGCATTTGGAGAAACTGCACCTGCTACTGCATACCTTAGGAGGAGAGAAGAAAACAAGATTGCAATCTCGGCCGTTTTCGAAAATCTCCACATGTTTCATTATGGAAGGAAAAAAATCATGTGCGCATGCGTAAAGCATACAAAAAAAAAGTTTTTGTCTTTGAGGTCCGGATTACGGACTTTGTACTGTACTGAAATCTCATTCTGGCAGGGAGTTATAGGTGGAAAACAAGAATTTAAAAGAAAGGGTTTCAAAATTAAAAATAACTATTAGACAATTAAAATAATCCCCACGAGTAAAGAATTTTATCGAAATTGTAGTATTTTTGTGTGTAACGTAACATGAAATGGTTGAAAGAGAGGAAACTTTGCCAGAAAAATAAGAATATAGGGGCAAGTCTATTTGACACTGAATAAAGGGCCTGTCTAGCTAAATTGGCAAGCTATCTTGCCAAGCAGGCAGTGGTTCTGGTCACTAATTTCTGTTGCTAAAATTGGTGTCATTTCAGTGCAGTCGCTGTACAACTAATTGATACTGTAATTGATTCCTGTATGTAACTGTTACCATATCTGGTCCTTAAAAATGTAACTTTAACTGTATATGCCTTCCTGTAATTTCGAGAACTGTATAAGACAGAAGAGAACATCTGTTCTCGGTAGTTATCAGTTCAGTGCGATGTCAGAGTATTGAGATATCCACGAGAACTTCGCCTTTTAGATGTGTTTTGCATTGTGTTTAACATTCATAGTAGTTTGGAATGTAATTGCTGATTGTGCTGTCCAATACTTAGAAGAGCTGTATGAGTGCTTTAGTGGGAAGTTCAAGAACTGTAAAGTGTTTCTTTTCGTAAAATTAAATTTTATCAAGCTGTCATCGGTTCTGTGTGCATTAATCTACTGCGAACCCATACGCATGCAACAATATGAAATAACTTGACCGCCTACTGATTTTGTAGACACTGGACCACAAAAGTCATGTTTATTAATTCTGCTAGTTTAGGAGCCTTATATTCTTTGGAACTAAATGGAAATCTGTATTGCTTATTATACTGGCAGTCTTTCGAAAAAAAATTCGTCTTAGTTTGAGGGATCTAGCATTTCAATTAGTCCTTTATCAATTAGTTTACAGAGAGCTTTCAAGTTTATCTGTCCTGTTTTTCATGTATAATCTTAAATTATTCTTGTGAGAAATGTTTGTTTCAGGAGAAATTGTATTTTTAGAAAACATGTGATACAAATTTTTTGTAGAACGTACTGCTGAGGTAACTAACTCGGCTTCTCTCTTGTATATATATTAGCATGATCTTGCGATCTGTAATAACACCTTCAGAGAGAAGATTTTTCTTTAAATCTGGAACATATAGAACACTGTATGTTTCTCCTTCCTGTCATTTGCTATGAATAAGCTTATGGATTTTTACATTCCCTTTTCCTTAAATGGATGTTTCTAAATCGTTGCCACAACAGATAATTTTAATTTGCTTTGGTCTGGCTGAAGCTATTAAAGTAGCTGTGATTGTAGGTCATATGAGAAAATGGGCCGCTCTCTAAAATCCAATGTTCATCACTTCTTTTTTCAGTTTTCTCTGTTTCTCTGCTAAATGGACTGCAATTTGTTAAAATTTTTCTGAAACACCAGTTTCTTTTCCCACACAGTTTGGAGCGAGATTCTCCAGCATTATGTCCTTTCTTATAGCAGATATAGCATTTTATGTTTGTATTATCTGTGTTTCTGTTATTATTTTAAACTTTTTTTTGCTTCCTGAATCTTTCATATATATTTTCCCTAAATTTGCTGCAATTATAAGTGGAAAATGCTGATTCACTTTTCTCAGATTGCAATAAAGGCGTTTATTCATTGATGAGTCTTGTGGTCAGATTCAAAGAAATTTTTTTTCTATCATTGATAGATAACCAGGTATGAAATTTCTATATTTTGGACATAATGTTCCCAAAATGTTTATCAGTATAGTTCTATCACTAATACTTTCTCCAAAGTCTTTGAACTGATGAACAAAATTTTCAATTTTTGCCATTTACCACACTACTGTTTTATTGCATTCCATTTTGCACAAATGAAATTTGTCGAGAAGCAACATTTTGTTAGAGTCTGATTTCAGTTTAAAGATCAAGTCTAATTTCATTTCATAAAGTACAGTTCTCAATGCTAATGACTTTATTATTGTTATGACTTGTGAAATTTCTGTAACAGATGAGATTGTTCCGTTTGTCACAGAAAATATTCCTTTTGCCTTGAGAGCACAAGGATTTGAAATTTCCATTGTAAATAATTTTGTCCATTAAATTTTATTATAGATTATACATCTATACAGACCAGGCTAATATCTGTTTTCTGAATTTTAAACTAAGAATACAATGGATTGACTTACATTTATAAATTGTTACTTTGTACTAAAGTGGGACCATAACCTGTTCAAATTACTGGTTAAATAAATTTATTTAAGCTTAAAGGAGAATATAAGTAGCAGCAAAATCAGTGTTGTAATTGTAAAGAGTGCAATGAAAGTATGACAACAGAATTACAGATTTAGCAAATCAAAGTATCTGTTTTGGTACAGATAATGATTCATTATAACAGCAACAAACCTTCCTTCCTGCAATTGCTATCTGTCAGAGCTGTCAACATATAGATATATTTTTGATAATTATAACAGCAGATTAATTTTTATAATATTTATTCTGTCCTTAAATTCTTATTCATCACTGTTACGTTATGTACCTGACTCCATAACTACAGTGTGCAAGTAAATTTCAAACTAGATGACTATAAAATACATGTTATTTATGTGTTGCTTTCAGTTAAGATTTTTTATTTCTGCTGCAATTTATTAATAACACCATGTTTCTTAATTTTAGGTAACTTATAAAAATACTAAAAAACAAAAAATGGTATCAGTTACATTGAATTTTTGCATGCTATATTACTATAATTCTATTTACAAACAAGAATTGTGCATATAATTTCATATGCATCAAATGTTTGGGATGAAAAAATTAAAAAAAATTGTAGATGTAGAAATTCAAAAAACACTTTTCCTCAAAACATTAAGAGGGTACAGAATAATCAAATTATGAGGCACTCATTATCCATACATTGATATTAAATTTAAAATCTCAAATTTGCATTTTGGAAAACGTTTTCTAAATCTAATAAAAATCTTGCATTTACTGAGCATCTCTTTCTCATTTTCAAGAAGATGTCTAACATCGCTTGTAAAATATGATTATATTGGCCAGAAAGAATATTTTATTGCTTGTGTTGCTAATGGTAGTAAAATATATCATAGAGTTGTCATGGTTTTTATTTTCTAAAAAGAAATATGTGAAATAATGCATAAACTCTTTGACAGTGATCCATGTTTCCAAATCTTTTCAGTCTTATGGAACCTTTCTAGCGGTGTTAAGGTCCTTGTTCATGTAAAAATTTTTTCATAATATTTTTTAACGATCATTAATAGAAACAAAAAATTATTATAGTTTTAGTCATTTATTTAAAAAAATTGGAAATGCATCCTATTGGTATAATTCTAATATAATTAGGTTTAGATAGATAATAAATTTATTTAGTATTAGAATTCATAACAAATATCAATGTGAAATCTGCACCTGTTTTTTGGAAAATAAATGCTGAATTTGGAGTCTGATTTCCAATATACATGTATGGATTTCATCTTCCACAGAAAGAAGATGTTTTCTGTCCTTACTTTTAATACTTGTTAAACAATAAAAAGCTTGTTCTTAGATGTGCAATGCTGAAAACTGCAGGAATATGTCAGTTGCTTTCCAATGAATCATTGGATACACACTTTCAATGGAAATCCGAAATTTGTCTGAAACCATGTCATTAAATCTCATTTTCAATGAAACATTTTAAGTGACAAAGTTCTTTTTTTAAAATTTAGGTTGTGAGGATAAATGGAAGTGTGAGAAAATGGATTCCTCACCCAATTGTATAGATCTGTTGACAGGAATAGAGAATAATAATCAGTATCCTTGACAGCTTTTCTAGAAGGATACCATGAAACTTGTAATTTGTTGGTATCCTTCCTCACTTCTTAGTCTTGTGAATAATTCAAATATATCAAAATTCCCTTTTACAACATAATCTTTCCATAAGTTTAATCTTCTTTTAAATCCAAGAATCCTGTCACTTGAAGTTAGTATATTTTCTTTGACACCTTACTGTTACTTATTCAGTTAGTTCAAGTAATGAAAAATATCTGCTAAATAAGCTAGCATCTGCACCCACATTTGGTCCTCAAAGCATTTAGTAAAATGTTATTTGTCATTTTGTTGAAAATGTGCTTGCATTTCTTCCTTTAGCTAAAAACCCTATTAAAAACTCTGCATCTATTTAACCACCAGATTTCAGTATATATTAACAGATTTGTGTGTTCTTTATCCATGTTTTTACAGAGCGTTTTAAAAATTCTGAAGTGTTTGGTTTATGTTTAATGAAGGTTGCCATTTTTATAACATCATCAAATACCTTTGGTAGTTCACTGCCAAGAGATTTTGACATCAGTACTTTGCTATGAATAAAACAGTGTGTGGAAACAACATTGGCATTTTTTAAAACATTAGCATTAAAAGCTTTTCATAGAGACAATCATGGAAACAGCACCATCCTTACAAATGCCAATGCAATTCTTCCAAGAAAGTTGCTTTTGAACTGAATTGAAAAATTTCCACTTGAATTGAAAAATTGTCATTTTTAAGTTTGTCACATGAAACCTCTTCAACATTATGTGACATATCATTGATTTATCAACTTACTGTATTTTTCGAAAGTGGAATACTTTCAATTTTCCTTACCACATCTTCTCTCAACATTTTATCCATTATAATTTTATATGCAGGCATCATTAACAGATTCTCACTGACTGTGTGACATTTCCTTTTTTGTGTGATAAGCTTTGCTACAAAGTAAATTGCTTCCTGAGCCTTTTCACTTACTGTGAATATGTTTACAAAAGCTGTACTCTGTTTATTTTGAGCACAGTTTTAAAGTGAGTAACTTTTTTTCTCCATATTAGTATGTATGATTTGTCATAAAGTGTCAATTCAATTTTATTGGATCCCAACAAAGAAGACACGGTGGAAGAATATATTCTGGATCAACAGTCCATTCATAAATAACTTCCATTGTAAGAACTAGCCATTTTTTTTCCCCGGTCTTTTGAAATTTTGTCTGAGATTCTAAATCCTCATCATTAGTCTCTTCAGAATTATCTAGATTGTTTGTCTTGAAGTATTGCCACATTTTCGTTGTTATAATTTATAGAAGAATTACAAAATGAGAAACAAAACCAAATAAAATACTAATAAAATATAGTAAAAATAATAGTACAATAATGTAAATAATAATAAAATAAAATAAAATAAATAATAGTAAAATAAAAAAATATGCACTAAAAAGCCTGGTAGGAAAACACTGCATTGATCCTGGGTGCTCAGTTTTTTAAGCTTAATTCCATATTTGAAATCAATAAAATGAAATTTGAAACAATTTTAATGAAACAATGAAACAATTTTTAATGTATTCAGAAAGGAGATTTTTAACTTGTCATAGCTTCTTGCTATGCGGAACATCAATAGTTTTGGAAAATTTAGAGGCTAATAATACTTTTATTGATTTCACATAGAGGGAACAGTTGCAGAATTGTTGGCAATGAAAAAGCATTTTGGCCAAGATTTGTACTTTTCTGCAATGTATGTTAAATATATGTGAATATTCTCTTCCCCCGCAAATACACTAATTAAATCATTTAATTAAGAAGATGTACCAAGAAGACACTGGAGTACTCGGTATTTCACATCTACAGATTTAAATAGATTAAAAAATTCTTCCCAGTATTTCATTTTCAATTTAAATGGGTTTTTTTCTTCAACTGACTATTTCAACTCAGTTTTTTTAAATATAAAGATTTAAATAGCTGTTTAAAAACAGTTTAAACTTTCCAGTTTGACCTTTATGAATGCATTGATGATAAAACAGATCCTGAGTATTTACTGTTTGAGTGTCTAGATCATCTTTATTTAATATTTAAAATATTTACTTCAAAATTAAGTTTGAAAATTCTTATTCTGCTTGCTATCATATCTTTCATATTTTATTTTCTTTATCTGCACAGTGAAAATTTGTTAATGGCTCTTTGCTATGAGTATGTAGATTTCCTTTTCTTTTCCCTACTTATCTTTTATTTATCTAAATCTGTTATATGAAAACCACATCCTTTTTTATACTGTTAAAAGCATGATAAAAAATTACTACAGAGAAGCTTTTTGGAAAATCATTACCAAAAGAAACAGTCATATAGTATGATTTAACAGAATTTTTTGCCTCCTTATTGGCCAGAATAAAATCTGTTGCTATTTTTCTTCAGATTACTGGCCATGATTGCCTTTTAAAACATCTGCATTGAATGAACACTATATCAACTCCAATTTGTAAACTGTGCAATCTTCATGAGGAAATGGATCCCCTTCACTTAATGTTGGATCCCTCTGGGAGTGATATTGGGTGGCAAGATGTAAATTAGATTTATAGATTATACTGTGGAATTTTTTTTCCCCTAGATTTGCTGTTTTCTTTCATTTTTGCTTGTTCTGTGTGCAATTGTCTTTGTAATCTGCCATTAGAAATAAAAATAATAAAAACTTTGAGTTGTTCAGGAAGTTTTTTTTTTCTTTTGTGAAAACAAATTATAAAAAAATGTATAATTTTTATTTTTTTGCATTTTTGTAATTTCAGAACATTAAAACAGTTTGATGATGAACTGCATAATTTTATAATTGAAAAGATGTTTGCTTCATTGCATCTTTTACTTTAATTCTTTAAATATTAAGTGTTGTATTAAAGATTGACTGGTTAAAACAAGAAAACATTGGTAGTAAATCATTTATAAAGGCATATTTTCATTTTGGAAAGTAGATGCATGCTTACACTATTTCAATCCATTTCACAAAACGTTTATAAAACTTGAAGTCTTAAGTTTTAAAATGTTCTTTCATTTTCTTTAATACTCAGTATATGAACAAAATAATTTGTTTTGCCTGAAAAAATATTTTTCAGGTACTGGTCGTTTAATGGCCAAATATTACCTTTCCTTTGAAACTATGAAAAGTTTTTCAGCTTTGACTGGCAATGAAAACCTGCCTGAATTGGTAATTTGATTTCTTAATTTTTATATTTCTGCATTATTTTATATCTAGAAAATAACATTAATTGTTCTTAATTTTAAATTCTAGATTTCTGTGTGTAGTAGTAATATTTCTTGTTGCTCTGAATATGTGTATAGAGAGAGAGAGAGAAATTTGTGTGAGTTAAAAATATTTCTGTATTTTAAGTGTTGTGCGAACTAGGAAGTATGTTTTAAAAATTCTTATAATAGGATTGGCAAAAATATAGAGCCATGATGAATTATAATTTTATAGTGTCTTTGAAAAAATTATATTAATATTTCATTTAATCGTGATAAAAAACATCAAAGATTGACATTAAGATGTGGTATAAAAGTACAATATGGAAAGAAATTTTATGGGAGAATCACATTATATTTAACATCCATTTTTGGCTGGTTATTATCAGTTTAAGTTTTTTTGATTTTTTTATCACTAAGCATCATCTAATTTTGCTTAGTTTGAATAGTTATGGAAGTAAAACTTAAGCTGGAAGAAAAACGCAAAGAGATGTTCATTAAAAATAAATTATTATTATATTATCTGATATATATTAAATATACATGGATCTTAATATCTCTTTTATGCTAGAATTTACTCTCCTTTTCCCTATATATAATACATTCTATGGAATTTTGGAATTTCAAAGCAACTTCTGTAGGAGTTCTGGAAGCCAAAATCAAATTAGAAAGAGTTTTTAGTACAATATGGACTGCAAAACTAACCATCTAAGATAATTAAATATGTATTTTTTATTTCTGTTTTACTGCTGTCTAAAATACTATGAAGCGAAAAGAAAAAAGCTTTCATGCTGTTTTATTTATATTTTATTTATTTTCAATGCTTTTTCAACATCTGTTTTATTCTGAGAATAGTGGGGCTTAAGCAACAACAAACACATATACAAAACAAATAAATAAATTTAGTGGTTAAGAAAAGAAAATTATAATTCTAGAGATTTTCTGAAAAATTTTAAGAGTTGAAAAGTTTGGACATTTCTGTAGGCAAATTGTAGATCACGTAATTTTAGAGCTCAGAAATATTATTTTTTTTTAAACTTGTACATGCTATTGAGATGTTGATCTATGTGCAAAACTTAACAATTGCCATTAAAATTATTATCATAATTTGAGTTGTATGCATTTCATTTTAATGCAACTATTTGATGTGGTGAAATGTAAAGATGGTGATGACAGTAAAAATTTTTCTGTACGAGGACACAGAATAACTAATCATTTTCAAATGTAGCTATGATCTTATCAGATATTGCAAGAAAGAAACTGTCTTGGGTCACTTAGTGACCATGAGCAATAGTGTATTATGTAACATTATATGGCTTATACTTTGATGACTGTGCTGCCTGAAAATGGCATTTAAACTGTGAAATTCTTTGACAAGCAGCTCACCTATTGTTGGTTAAATACAACAAGCTAATTAGTTATGATATGAGAATGTGTGTTGTGAATAGAGGAACCTGAATTTGAGATATTGACCATAAATGAAACATATGTTTGCTTTGATTATGAAAACATTTTGGATGATTAAATAGTTAGCCAGTCAGACAAAGCATTGTATCTAACTTTATGGAACAAATGCATGAATATATAAAGATGGATTATAGAATGGTCCTAAACACACTCAACAAACACATCTGTTATTCAGCTTCAAGTAAATCTTACTGTTGTTCACTTCTTCACTACATGTCATAAATTTTTTCCTTTTCATTAGCATGGTAAGGCTATATTTGAGAATGAATGGCTATTCCATATCTTCAGAGACGAAATTTTAGTGTTATCATTGTCTTTTCATTGACAAAAACAAATAAAATTTAAAATAATTCATGTAATTAGCACATTGAATTATTTTTCTATGCAGCGAATGTGAATTATTTTTCTTTTACCTCCATCTGACTCAAAACTGAAAATTTTCAAAACTTCTAAAACAACTATCTTCCTCTTAATCTTGAATTAAAGACATAAGAATTTTTAACTATTTAAAATTCATCTGCAGCTATAATTACAAAATTTTTATTATTATATCCTACAAAATACTCTGTTGTACTCTGTTCATATACATTCTATTTAAAAGCATTTTTCAAAGCTATTACACTACAGAGTCCAAGATCCAGACTCAGTGATCCCAGATTTGGGATTTTTCCAGATATTAGATCATCAGTTTAAATCTAGTAAGATAGTATGTAGAAATTATAAAATAAAAAATATGAAATAATGAAGCATTCATGATCTAAAGGGTATCAAAATTTACAAAAAAAAAAAAAAAATGCTTAATATTTCTTTCAGTGTAATTTTTTTTTTCTTTTCTAATACTGCCTCTTTAATTATATAAACAGACATGGTTTCTTGTTCAGTTACAAAGTTCCACTGTTCAAGTCCTATAATTGCTGTGTCGAGAATTTCAACTAACTTATCAACCGAAATTTTTTTCATTTTCAATAACCTTTCTGTCACTTTCTTCACTTATCAATAGCAGTATTTTCTGGATCTAGAACCATACTACAGATTCTGCCGTCCATTAATTGATTGATAATTTGGGCTTCTCATTGCAATGAAAATCATTTGTTATATCATCTTCATTTATTATTGCTTTTCCACATTTCTTTACAAAATCCATTATTTTGAAAATTTCACCATGGCTTGCGATATCTGAAACCCTAGGTAGAAGCGCAGAGAGAGAAAAGAGACCAGCTGTTTGAGGAGTAGCATGCATATTTGATGTCTTGAAATATAGATCAGTTTTTACTGTGTAATATGTCTGATGAAAGTTCTTGATGAATAAAGTGAGAATATTTAATGTAATATGGGCAACTAGAATCCCGTGGGATCTACAACGATTACCATACACATTTTTTAAAGTATCTGGAGATACATCCCACAATCTTGTGATGCTCCACACAGCAGATTTTATGCTAAAATATTCCAAAAATTCTTGAAATAATCTTGCCATTATTCAAGAAATTTAACATGGATTTTAAAAATGCTACTTTATGTTTGCATATCAGCACCCACACTATTCTGATATCTATAGGCTGAATGATAGATGTACAATTTGGAGGAAGGAATAGTACATGGATACATTATATTTCATTATATTCATACATACATTACATTATATTTCATGACCTCAAGCATTAAAAGGAGTAAAGATTTTTCCTGTTATATATTGTGCAAATAAAAGAGCATGGATGACACAAGCTTTAATGAATGATTGGTCTGAAAATCATTTCATACTCGAGGTTTGGCAACATTTAAATTCAGTTGGTTTTCTTGATGACACAAAAATTGCCCTAATTGTAGCCGACTGTTTGGCTCATACATCACTTAAAGTTTATTGAAAAATAATGTATCCATATTATTCTTTCCTACAGACTGTCCATCCATCATTAAACCTATCGATATCGGAATAGTGCACGTGCTAAAATGCAAACATAAAGTAGTGTTTTTAAAAGCTGTTAAATTTCTAGAATAATGGCCAGCCTGTTCAAGAATTTTTGAAATATTTTAGCATAACATCTGCTGTGTGGAACATCGCAGGATCGTGGAATGATGTGTCTCCTGGTACTTAAAAAAATGCTTGCCATAATTTATAGCTAGCTACCATATTTCATGGTGAGGATGGTGAAGACGACAACTGTAAATTTGAAGGTTTTCAGACATCACCAACCAAAAGTGTAATTATCAGAAAAGTCAATGTAGCAGAGAGTGGCTTAGCATGCATGAGAATAAATAACACTCAACATAGCGGTTGGGAGTTTGGAACACAAGTGAGTTTTTATTGGATATGCACAGTTACAGAAGTATATAAACAAGTGCCGCCATCTATGGTAAGAACATATTTAAAGTTAATCTTTTTACACTCCCACTTTAGGTTTAAATATCTAGTATGATCCTGATTAAATACAATAAGAAATTATATTAACACATTTTCATATAATAAAACATTAAATTACTCTAGTCTTCATTTTAAACCCCTCGTCCTTGCACACATCTGATGTTTTGCACTGTTTACAATTTTTGTCAAAAAATTTGCAGTCATTTCATTAGTGCCATACTTTTATGTCAATATGCTTAAGTTTCACAGCTTCTCACACAAAATGGTGTTGTATATCAATATGTTTCAATCTACCATGATGCACACTATTTTTGCTAAGATTAATAGCACTGTTGTTATCACAGTATATTAACACTGGTTTACTGGTTATACATATTAATACTGGTTTTGGAGTAGTAAGTTCTGTAACAATTTTGTTGAGCATATGGCTTCTTTAGTAGCTGCAGAAAGAGCCATATATTCTCGGTTCTGTTGTACTAGTTGCAATGGTAGATTGACACTTACCACACCATGATACCGCACCATTTTCGATGTAGAAAACATATCCAGTGGTTGATCGTCAATCCCCCGCATCACCTCCACAGTTTGAGTCACTGTAACCAAGGGCATCAGCACTATAGCTCTTTGAAAGACAATGTAGCATCTGTAGTGGCTTGAAGATATCGCAAGATGAGCTTGAAAGAATTCCAGTGAATTCTTGCAGGATTAGTAGAGAATTGACTAAGCAGATTCACAGCATAAATCTTCTATATTCTGCTATATCTTTCAATCTTCATATATCTGGTCGTGTTGCTTGAGCTGCATAAAGAAGACTTCCAATGGCAGCCTGATGAGGAACAGGTAGTTTTTGTTCCTTACAAGTTGGTAACTGCAGTTTAGGTAACACTTGGTTTTGGTCTAGTGTTTTTACACCATGAAATTCATGCATATTTTATTTTCCAAGCATACTCTCTACATACTGAGTTTGACTTAGGCTAATGGACCCTTTAGTCCTATCTTGTTCGATTTTTTAATTCCTAAGCAATAATTTGCTGGTCCCAAATCTTTCATTTCAAATTTTTCTTAAGTTGTTGTTTTACCCAATTTTTAAGTTCTATGTTATTGCTAAAAATGAACTCTTATTTTTAGCTATCAAGTCATCAACGTAAATAGTGACAATAATTAGTTCTTTATATCCATTTATTTTAATATAGACACAACCATCAAAAGAACCTTGCCTCAGTCCTATTTCTATTAAGCCCTTTCTGAACAGTAGGTACCATACTCTGCCATTATGCTTTAAACCATCTAATGCTTTGTTTAATTTTAGGATCTTGAAGTTTTGCTTGTAAAATTCACTAAAGCCGTCTGGTATTTTCATATAAATGTCTTCATTTAGAGTTCCCTGTGCAAAAACCATTACAGCATCCATTTGGTCAATTTCCCAATCATAAATAGCTGCTATATCTTTCAATCTTGCCTACAGAATTACATTTAATTTTTAAAACCCATTTACTCTCTACGATGTTCTTATCATAAGGTTTATCAGTTATTTCCCATGTTTTGTTTTTAACATGACGTAATATAGTCTCACATATAGAATCCTTCCAATGGTTTGCATCATTGCCCTTTAATGCTTCATCAATGGTTTTCGGTTCAGAATACAAATCATATGCTGCTGCTGCTGAAGCTATAACAAAGCACATATAATCTAAATTTGGCATCTGCACTTCTGGCATCCCGTGTGTGTCAAAATCCTGATAGCGTTTTCGGAATTTAATTTTTCTGCTTCTGATCAATATAGGTGGCTTATCGACTATATTATTGTTATTGTGGTTAACATTTTGAGCAGTATTATGTTCATGGTGATCAGATTTAGTGCTATCATTAACTAATTCATGATGATCAGACTGTCATTAACCATCCCTTCCAATTTACTGCTCTGATCATCAGCTGTTGCATTCTCAGCATCTGAAAATGAAATAATCGTGCTCCTACTGAATGAGGATTCATTATAATATTTTGGAATATCACTTGCCTTTTTGTGGTATATTTCATTTTCCAAAAATTGTGCATCTCGTGCATTTATTATTTCAGAAGTTTTGGAATCTATTAATTGGTAGCCTTTTCTATTCAGACAGTACCCTACAAGCATTAATTCCTTTGCTTTTATTTCTCATTTTTGTTTTCGAATATAAGCAAATGCATGACATCCAAACACTCTCAAGTATTCTAAATTTGACTTATCACCATACCATTTTTCATAAGGAGTTTTACCTGAAACTGCAATAGTTGGAGATATATTTTACAGTGATTTGCAGTTTGCATTGCTTCAGCCCAGTAATTTTGATTAAGGTGAGCATCCACCAACATTGATCATGCTCGGTCAACAAGAGTTCCATTATTACATTCAGCTACACCCATTTGTTCTGATGTAAATGGAATGGATTTCTGATGCTAAATTCCATTTGATTTTAAGTAGTTATCCATCTCATAATGGTACTGTGTTTACATACACAGTACCATTATGAGAACATAAGACTTCGATTGAGCTGCCAGTTTGCCTTTCAACAAATGCTTGAAATACTTTGAATTTTTCAAATACTTCAGATGTATTTTTAAAAAATTAAAGAAAAGTCATTTGTGACAGATCATCAATAAAACTAATAAAGTAGGGAGAACAACCAATTGATGAAACATTCATAGGGCCACTGTATACTATGCCTAATAATTCTTTTGCACGCTTAGCTTTTCCTTTAGGAAATGGTTGTCCATGCATTTTGCTTTTAATGCATGATATACAATTTAACAATTATCTGTTAAATGTAAAACCTTCAACCATATCTTTTAATCTGATCATTACTGATTAACTTTTAATCTGATTACTTCACTTAAATGGCCCACTCTTTTGTGTAATAATTCATTTGAAATATTTTGAACAGTAATTAAAGCCCATTCATTACATAAATCAAGAGAATACAAATACATATACAAAACATCTTTCACCTGTAAAAGTGCCAACCATTCCATATACATTTAAATAATTAATGGACAGTAAAGTGGCTGTTAACTTCGGCATATGTAAAACATTACTAAAAGTTATAGACTCCCTTTTTTATTTCTAGATAAGAGGACAGTTATTTTACCTTTACTTCTATCACTAAACTTCCTGTTTTTAGTTTATGAATACTAGCATCCTTATAATGGCCTAATAATTCTTTATGTGGAGTCATGGGGTAAGAAGCACAAGAATCCATGTACCAAATATTGGGATCTGGATTCGAATTAGCTGCATGAATTTCTCCTACATAAGCTTCTCCTCCCCCCCCCCTTTATTTTAATCCAACGTTAAATTTTATTAAGTTTGTTTTCATTATATCTACCCTTTTTGAGAGGTGACTTCTGACAATTGGAGCTTTTGTGGCCAAACAAATTTCATTTAAAACATTTTCCTTTAAAGTACCTTTTGCCGCCAAAATGTTTATTAACAAATGCATATTCCTTACTTCCATCAACGAGGGTTTTTGAATCTTCAGCCAACAAGTGATTTTTAACATTGTCAACTGTTACTGCCTCACCACAAGTTTTCAAAGCCATTATGAGAGTTTCAAACCTATCGGGTAAATTAGCTAAAATTATTTCTACAATTAATTCTTTATCAGGTTTAACACCAGTGGATTTTAGTTGCTGATAAGCTGAAATGGTCATATCCTTGTGATCAATGTAACGAGTATTCACTAATGTTGTAATTATTGAAACCTTTCTTGTGATTCACTTATCCTCATATGTTTCAGCTAACACTTTCCATGCTTCCTTTCCAGTTGTTAAATCTCTTATATCATTGAAAATAATTTCACTTACCCCTTCAACTATATATGACAAACCTTTGGTATCCTTTATTGGATCTTCTTTTGTACCATCTACATAAGCCCATAAATCTAATTTAATAAAGTGCATTTTCATGGAAAATTTCCAATCCATGTTATTTTCCCTCCCATTCAATTGTTTGTGATTAAATGAACCTTCTCCCCCTGTCATTTTTTTTAACTTTAATCAACAAGAGACAAAAAATTATAAGTGTAGATAAATTCAAATAAATTTTCTATTGAATTTATTTTATTCCTAAGTTATTTATTTTATTCCTATTTTCCTAAGTAATTAATAGTTAAAAAATATTTTATATGTTACAATCATGTGGTTTAGTTAACCCTAGCATGATCATGTGGCCATTTTTGGTTAAAGTAATTTTATTAATTCTAAAATTTACTCATAGAATTAAATAAACAAACTAACTTTACTAGTTATTAGAATATTTATTCTCATTTCTTAACGTGGGCCCATAACCTGTTAGAAAACTCAATATAGCAGAGAGTGGTTACTTAGCATGCATGAGAATAAATAACACATAACATACCTGTTGGGAGTTTGGAACACAAGTGAGTTTTTATTGGATATGCACATTTATAGAAGTATATAATCCAGTGGCACTATCTGTGGCCAAGAACATAGTTAAAGCTAACCTTTTTACGAAATTTTCCAATCAAAATAAAAGATATAAATAAGAGATTCTGTAAAATTTTATTTTTTTGATACTAAGAGATTTTGTAACGAAATGTGGAAAAGTGGTAATAAATGAGGATGATGTAACAGAAGTTTTTCATTGCAGTGACAAGCCCAAATTATCAATCAATTAACAGATGGCAAAATCTGTAGTATAGTTCTATATCGAGAAAATACTGCTACTGATAGTGAAGAAAGTGACAGAGATGTTATTGAAAATGAAAAGTTCGATTGACAAGTTAGTCGGAATTCTCAACACAGCAATTACAGGACTTGAACAGTGGAACTTTGTAACTGAACAAGAAATCATGTCTGTCTACAGTAACTGAACAAATCATGTCTGTCTACACAATTAAAGAAAAAGTATTAGAAAAAAAAAAAAAACCCAAAGCAAATTAAACAAAGATAAAATAATCAGTTAAATAAATAATTAAATAATCAGTTACATTGACAGAAATGTTTAATAAAGTAAACAAATAAATATGAAGCTTTTTTTTTTTTGTAAATACCTTTTAGTTCAGGGATGGGCAAAAGTTTTTGTTCGCGGGCCAAAAATCGAAAAAAAACGTTCGGCGGGCCAAGGTAAATTTTTCTAAAATTTTAAAAACATATGCAAGTATTACAATTTAAATATGTTAATGAGAAGAATGAAATTGTGCTTTCATTTTTAAAAGTTTCTTATATTGAGGTTCGAAGTGAGATGTACTGATTCTAAGGAACGAGGCTAACTGCTAATCTGTTACTCTACTTCTTAAATAATTCTTTCTAAGGTTCATTGTTGAAAACACTTGTTCACATATATAAGATGAAGCAAACATAGCACTGATTTTCTGGGCGTGAGATATTAAATTCGGGAAACTCACTTTCGATAATGATGTTATATTCTTTGAAGACTGCTACAGCTTCATTGCAGATGAGACACACTGGTTTATCTTTTACAACTGTAAAAAATATTTCTAGGTCCATTCATCATTAAAAGCATGCATTCTGAATCAACTTTACGTTTTTTAGTAGGCATTTTGAGTTTGAAATATTTTACGAATAACCCAAACAAGCACTAGCTACGCTATACTTTTAACAATTTCAAAATCACTATTCACAATGATGCTATATGTCTGCAATCTTTCTATACACAATCAATAATACTAGAATATGCGACAAAACAAAAGACCGCTGGCTGGAGCTTAAAATGCGCAGTCTGCCAAATGTGAGGTCTGATTCACTTATATTGAATTCGCATACTTCTCCCCGAAAAACAGATAATGATTCTTAAGCCAATCTACAGCATAACTACCAAAGTACTTCCGCGTTTAACACTTTACCGATTGAAAGGTGTTTGTACTTGCGATTTACATCGATTTATGTTTTGTAAAACAAAAATAGAGACAGTAAAAAGATCATCAATAATTTGAACAAAAGGAAGAAAAAAAGTAATATTTAAACAAAGTAGAAAAGGAGATGGAGATATAATATTTAAATATATATTTCTTTTAATTTGCCTCGGACCGGCAAATTAAGATTCTATCCGCGGGCCGGATACAGTCTTCCAAGGGGCCGGATTTGAAAGAAAAAAATAATATTTAAACAAAGTAGAAAAGGAGATGGAGATATAATATTTAAATATATATTTCTTTTAATTTGCCTCGGACCGGCAAATTAAGATTCTATCCGCGGGCCGGATACAGTCTTCCAAGGGGCCGGATTTGGCCCGCGGGCCGTAGTTTGCCCATCCCTGTTTTAGTTCATAAATGCTTCATTATTTCAGAAATCATGACTACATATTTTTAATTTTATAATTTCTATACGCCATCTTACTAGATTTAAAGTGATGGTCTAATATCCGAAAAAAATGCATATCTGTCTGAGGTGACCGTATACTATATTGAGCAAAAAAGTTTTCCTCAAGAGGTGACTTAATTTTTCCATCATTTTCCAATTTCCATAAATATGGTTTTAATTTTAATATTTTGCAAATAATCAGTCACCAAACATTATAATTTATGTTAACTAATGTTTTTAAACAATCTTTTATTAATAATTTTTCATTAAGTATCAGTCACATTTTATTTCTGTCATTATCCTTTAATTTTTATGACCAGTGTACAAACCGTAAACAACAAAATTTTCTTGCAGATTTTAACATTTGATTTTTCAGTTAGAAAGTAAATACAATAAATTTGAATTTTTTCCTTAGCATTATTATTGTTATTGCTTATGTATATTTGTTAACTATTACTGAGTAAGATTTAAAATTCTTTTTTATTTTGTTAAATTTGTTTTTATGTTGTTTAAAAAAATCTGGCACATCAGCTGCTTTCTGCTCACATGCAAATTGAAATTGACACCATTGATATAGGTGATAAATGTCATGATGGTATAATATAACATAATGGTTCAAAAGATTTGAAAATTCTCTTTTTAAGGTATCTCTAACATAGAAAATTCTTCCAGTTAAGAAAAAAAGTTTTGAGGGAAATATTTCAATTTGTAAAATATTCAAGAGCAAATAAATGTATTGATTTACTGTCATTTTTCAATGCATATTTCTGATATTTCACTACATTTCAGAGCAGAATTAGGGCAAACTGCAAAAGAAGCAACTTATTGTGGCAATTAATGATTTAATTTTGGAAAAACAGATAATACTTTTATATTTTCCTGTCATTGTAAAAGTTATTGAAGATCCTGCTGGAATTGCACCTAGAATTCTGGTAGAAATTTGGAGAAACAAGTTGCTCTTTATTTTGTCAGATAATCATCAGAAACAAATTATGGATGCAGCATGTAAAAATTTTTTTAAAAAGGAGCTAATACTTTGACATTTTTTGACAGAAATTCATTAAAACTTGCATGACATTTTTTGACAGAAATTCATTAAAACTTGCATCAGTCATTCCGTAGTACAAAATTCAGTTTAAAACAGTAATGTAGCCAGGGTGGGGCAAGGGGGAACATCTGCTCCCAGGTGCAGCATTCGGGAGTTGCCAAATTGTTGTTAAAAATTTTAGAATGAAATATTTTCCATTCCTGGCACACAGAAAGTGGAACAAAATCTTAAATTGTCTCTGGGAGCTGAAAACCCTAGCTATGCCTCTGGTTTAAAATGACAATATAAAATTATCTCTGTGAACTTGGTTCATATAAATTTGTTTAAATGGGAATCCATGTGGTGTCAGATTTTTTATTGGGCCATTTGGCTGAGTCCTAGAGTCTTTCAGCATTTTGAATATGAAATATATATGAAATATGAATATTTAAGGAACAGCTACTGAAGAAGCAATTAGTTGTGACAATTAACCCTCTGAGTGCTCAATTATTTTAACATTTTTTATCTAGTATTTGAAATCTACATATCAGTTCATGAACTTTGTGCAAATATATGAAATTTAGTGAGCAACCAACCTTGTTTGTTGAAGAAAACGTGATTTAAAGTCTAAATACTGCACAAAACCCATTACTGGCAGTTAAACATTGAATCACCATGATATAGAGGTGACAAACTCATGCTTGTAGATATATTGGCATGAGAAAATTTTGCTACATTCATATAGCCCGGGGAAATTGCAGTTTAAACAGTCAGAGTGTTAATGATTTCATTCTGGGAAAACAGCATTTTGTTATTTAATTTGCAGATACCTCTTTCAGAATTTTCTGAAACATTTAATGTATTATGTGCATAAAAAATAAAATTAAGTAAAATACTATAGTAGGGCAAGATGAATATTTCACTCACTGCAAATTTTACTGTATGAACACCCTATAACAATTAAATCCTTTCCCCTCCTCAGTTGAAGTTTTTTTTATAAAATTTTCATCATATGTTCAAAAGTTCTAATTGAAAGTATATATCAGCAATTGATATTTCTAGAAATAGAGCCGTTTCTCAGCATGTATTAAACTTTTGTAAAAGTTTTTGCAGTTTTCAGTGAAAGAATGTCATTGAATGAATATTGTAGAACACATTTATTGGCTTTTAGTTTATAATTAATCCTATCTGTAACCTGCTGCCACCTATTAATACAACTTTTCCTTCCTCTTTCTGTAGAACTCCTCTCTGATGCTTTTGAAGAAGTTTTATAGCCCTTGATTTTATTTTTGTAGTTTTCAAAATATTGAATTGTCAGAACAGGTCAGCTTGTGAAATTATAGTGCAATGGCTCATAAAATTTTCTTTCAAGCAGACTAAATATCTTGAATTTTGTTTGTTGTTGAAAGATATCTGCAGAGAACTTGTAAAATAAAGCTGTCTATAATAATTACTTTTCTTTCTTGCTTGCATAAAAAAGATTAAAGTTGTAAGTTAAATCAAATATGCATATTCATTTCAAATACTGAGTCTGGTATTTCAAATACTTAATGTCAAAGAAACATAATCATGCTTGCCAGTAGAAATAGGAATAAATGTAATTTTTAGTGAACAAATTATTGTGAATATATACATTTTTTAAATTTTTAACACAGCTAATTTTTGAAAAATTTATAAACTAAACTGGAGACTCACAATTTATATAACAAAACGTAAATAATTTGTCATATATGAAAATATTTTCTTGCTTTGTAGTAAGCAAAAAATGTAAAAGAATGGTTAGAAATCTAGCAAAACACACATCCTGATGAAAGAATCATCGAAGTATTAAAATTTAAGAACTGCTCTAATAGCACTTATGGTTTTTAAGTAAATAAAGTTATTTTTTTACTTAAATTGTCTCTAATTTTTAAATTCACTAGCATTCTAAAAAAAAATTCTTAATTTGTTATTCTGAAGAACAGAAATTTAAAACTGAGCAGAGGAATTTTGCGATAGAATTTTTTAAAAATTTAAAGAGTAATTTTATTTATTAAAAATAATGCTAAAACATTTCAGTTTTTGGTTTTTGTTATTTAGGAAGTTTTTGGTGTAATTTATTCTTTTCAAGACCTTTTTGTAATAAGTTTATACCACAAAATATTTTTAGTTCTACCTATGTTCTTTTCATTTTTGAGAGTACATTTCTTTGCAAAAAAATTGCAAATATTTATCGGTATCATACATTAAATTCATGGATTTAAAAACAAATGTCTAGTTATATCATAATAATTATAAAAATTGTTGGTTTTATTAAATTTATTTTAAGATTTGATTCAGAATTCATGTAATATGTTTAATTCATGTAAAAGCATTGCATTTAAAGCAAAATGTGTTTAATTCTCTTGCTTTATTATATTTTCAGTTACGTTTGATTTCATCATGTAAAGAATTTGAAGATATCCAATTAAGAGTAAATGAAAAGAAATTCTTGAATGATCTAAATAAAAATAAACATTCTTCAATTCGGTAAGCACTTTTAAATGCTTCCCTGTTTAGGATCATTTGCTTGTTAACATTTGACTGATAAATTATGCAAACAGTTTGATGTGTATAAAACTTTTATAAAAAGACCAAAAAGCGTCAGAGAAATATAAGTATCTGAATAACTTTTTTTGTGAATTTTAATTTAAAATGTGATGAGAAATATTCTGTCAAATTATTTTTGGTTTATCTGTTAATAATATAGACTAATCATGTAATTTATTTTTTCACACCTCCAAATTATTAAACTGCAAACTATTAGCAGTGCATCTATTGTAGGTAGAGAAACTGCATCACCTATATAGATATAAATTTAAAACAAATTAGTAAATCAGTTTAATAAAATGTGGTATGCATCTGCAGCTCATGCTTGAATTATGCAAGTATGAATAATATGGCTATGTATATTCAATTTTTCTCAATAAATGTATTAAAAATTTAGAGCAATTTGAAGAAAGAAAAAATCTAGTAGTTGAATTGCATTGTGTGTAAATTTCAAAAACACTTAAATAGGTATGGTGTGAATGCCTAATATAAATAATCAGTTTATGCTATAATTTATTGATGTAGACTAATTATATTATAAAAAGTTAAAATTCATTAATGTTGAAGCATACAAACTCTTGCAGACTTTAGCACTGCTGATAGGGAATGAAATGTAAATAAATGTAAAGATAAATTCAAAAATTATCTGTCCTACTGTAATAATTCTGCAGATAACAGGTTAAGTTCAAGTGTTGTGAATGCCTACTTATAATAAGCAGTATTTCACTGACCAAGCTCCACCTAGAAATTTTCACTTTTGTGAACTGAGCTATTGTAACAGAAATGTGATTTTAGCAGTTTTTAAATACTTTTCATCATATGTAGTACATTTCTGTGAATATTAAGTAACACAACAAATCTTAAATAACATAATAGTTTACATACAAAGGGCACCTAATTACACTCACAGTATGTCTAAAAATCAGATAGCAAATATTCCATTTGGGTAAAAAATTAAATTTTAGTAAGATAGTAGATATATCTTATCCTCCACTAACCAGAGTTTATTGGAGAATTTAAGTAAATTGCAAGGGCTAGATGGCGATACAATGGCTATTTTTTTTTTGGAGACAGAGTTGCAAGAAATGCGTTTTAATACCAGAACATGAAGCATGGAATATAAAATACTGTATATACTTCGTTGTCCACTGATGGAGAGACTTCCTCTTCCTTTGGATAAGAAGTATCCATTGGTGTGTAAGATGGCTTGTGGATATCTGGACAAAACATCATCTTCAGTTTTTCTATTTTTATTTTTGGTTCAATAGGAAATTGTTTTCATCTCTTTTGATGTTGTAGTTTTTGATTCCTAAGTAGTTTCTGACTTCTCCTAAGTCTTTTGCTTCGAAGAATTCGTTGAGAGATTTGATTAGCCTTTTAATTTTTTCTTCACTTTTGCATGCTATAAGGATATCGTCGACATAGACAATAATCATTACCGTATCATTTCCATCTTTCTTTAGAAATAAGCGTTGGTCTGCTGTACTCTGCGAAAAGTTACTGTTCTTTAATACTTCTTCGACTCTTTTATTCCATGCTCTAGCAGCTTGCTTTAATCCATAAAGAGCTTTTTTCAGTTTGCAAACTTTTTCTTCTTGTCCCTGTTGAATTGTACCTCCTGGTTGTTCCATGAATATTTCTTCTTTTAAATTTCCATGTAGAAATACTATAGTAACGTCTACATGTCTCACGTGCATTTTACCATATGCTGCGACAGCAAGAAAAGTTCTGATAGTTGTTTGTTGAACTACTGGTGCAAAGGTATGATCATAGTCAGTTCCGAATTTTTGACTATAACCTTTTGCGACTAGTCGCACCTTGTAACAAATGACTGTTCCATCTTCGTTTTCTTTCAGATTGAAAATCCATCGACAGCCAATAGACAGGAAGCTCAACCAATTCCCAAGTTTTATTTCGGGATAAGGAATTGATTTCTTCGTCAACTGTGAGTAACCACTTTTCCTTTTCTTCGGAATTCAGTTTATCCAAGTCTTTAAAATTCTCTGGTATGGTTTTGGTTGTGTTTGTTAAGTATGCTAGACATTTTGGTGGTTTCCCTTTCGGTTTCCTTTCTGATCATCTTGGCTCCTCTTCAGATACAACTTTGTGTTTTTCTGTAGTTTCTGCTTCGTTTTCAACATCTTCAGTCTTTGGATGGAGAGAAATTTCAATATTTCCATTCTCTGATAATTCTTCGACAAATTTCACGCTTCTACTGATTATTATTCGGTTTTCACCTGTGTAGATTCTGTACCCCTTTGACCGTTGATCGTAACCGACAAAAATTCCTTCAATCACTTTCTGTTCTAATTTTTTTACAATTTTCCTTATGTACATATGCATAGGCTGTGCAACCAGATTGTTTCATATGAGCTAAATTAGGTTTTCTTCCGCTCCATAATTCATAAGGAGTCTTATCGCAAGCTCTGGTTGGAAGACGGTTCTGGATGTAATTTGCTGTATTCACAGCTTCACCCCAGAATTTGTTTGGAAGTCAGCTTTGGGACAGCAGGCACCTGGCCATCTCAGTAAGGCTTTTATTTTTCCTTTCACTCACACCATTCTGAGGAGGCGAAAAAGGTACAGTTAGTTGATGTTTGATGCCGTTATTCGATAGAAATTCCTCCATTTTCTCACTGGTATATACACCGCCGTTATCGGTTCGAAGTGTTTGCATAGTTCTTCCAAATTTATTTCTTGTTATACAGACAAAGTCCTTTAATTTACTAAGAACTTCATTCTTTTTAGTGAGCAAATAGATGACAGTGTATCCAGTATAGTCGTCAATAAAGGCTACGAAATAAAGTTTTCCACCAATACTTGGAGTAGGCATAGGCCTGCAAATGTCACTATGTATAAGTTCCAGTGGTTTTCTTGCTCGAATACTAGCAGCTTTTGGATAAGGAATTTGTTGCATTTTATTCTTTATGCATTCTGAACAGCTATGAATATGAGTGCAATTATCTAATTTTATCCCTTCTGCAAGATTTTCTCTTATTAATTGTCTGATTGCGTCATAACTTCGATGACCTAACCTTGAATGCCACATTTGTATACAGTTTTTATTTTTACATTCAACTGCAAAATTAGCACTTTCTGGTTTTTTGATTAAAACAATTTTATATAAACTATTATTGTCAGAATGTGTGCGCATAAATAATTGGCTATCCTTTTTGACGTAATAATTTTCTTTTTTGAAAGTAACAGAATATCTATTACTAGCAATTTGTTTAACAGAAATCAAGTTGCTCTTTAAATCAGAAACGTAAAAAAGATTAGTCAATCGAATTTTCTGTAATCCACATTCATCTTCTAAATCAAGGTCAACGAATCCTTTGCCCTGCGAATATAAAATTTTTCCATCTGCTAAAATGATTTTTGCTTGATCATCCTCATATATCAATTCAGTAAACAAACTTTTATCTCCTACTAGATGACTGTTTGCGCCGGAATCGATGTACAAAATTTTCTTATTTATATTTTGTTCTGAGCAATAACGCGGAGTAATTATTAAACCCTTTTCATAAACAGTACTTTGGACTGGTGCCAAAACATGCCTGTCAGTGTCGGATTCACAGCGTCACTCATCGAAAGCGTCTGTGCTCATACAATGTCGGTTCGATTTTCCGACGTGTTTGGTCACTCGAGTTTCTGATTTCGAGTTGTCAGGACAAGAATTTTTACTTTTGTTCTGCAATTTAAAACAATGCTCACGAGTATGAGCACTGTGTTTACAAAAGGTACAAAATTTCTTTTCTCTACTATTATCATAATTTATAGCATTTATAGCAGATTTAAACGCCGTTGAAGAATAAGAACTTCGATCTGCTTGTTGTTCTAGTCTTCTGTTGTATTCGTCAGTGAGTTTCGTTTTTACAAGATCTGTAGTTATAAGAGTTTCCTCTCTAGCTTCAATGGCAGTTATAAGATTATTGTATGATTCTGGAGTTGAAACAAACAAAAGTGCGGCTACATGCTGATCCGGAATGTTCTCACCGATAGCGTTTAGTCTTTCAACTAAGTACATCATATGAGTGATGTGTTTGACATCTGATTTTCACTGACTCAATGAGCACATATGGAATCCATTATCAATAACCCTTTTGGTTGGAAAAAAGATCCCTTACGACACTGCCAAACTTTTTGTAGCCACTCATGCATAATTGTTTCGCACATCCAGCCATTCTCGTTTGCACAAATAACTATGTCATTAGGAAAATCTCCCTTTGGAATAGTTTTTCGTTTAAAAATGATCATCGGCTTTAGCTTGTCACCGTTTGTGGCACAAGCTAACACACATGTAAATGACGTTCTTGCATGCCCCGTCGTAAGCACAGATACAGTTTTTGTACCAGTTTCATCAACAGTTCTGTTTGCAGGAGAGTCAAAAGCTAATGGCGTTTCATCCATATTTATTATCTGTGACCGAAGAAGTTTTTTTTTATCAATAATATCTGTCACATATTTTAGAAAAGATGCTTTTTTATCCTGCCAGTCCATTGGTAATTGTTGCCTGACTGTTGTTCTAGTACGCACAGAAATATTTTTTCTTTTCATAAATCTGCTACACCAGCAAGGCCCTCCTTTGAAATCATTTATGTTCATTTGTTTTGCTATAAATTTTGCTTGAAAGCGAATTTTTACAGTCGAAACTGCCATTCCCTTTCCTTGTTGCTCCTTTATCCAGTCTGCAAGATCGTCCTCTAGATTCGGCCACCTTACAGTACCACTTCTTTTGGCTCGTTTCTGTTGTGGCATATTTTTAAGTTCTTCTTTTTCAGTTCTCCAACGTCGAATACATCTCTCATCCACTTCAAACTCTCGAGCTGCTGCTCTATTTCCAATTTGTTCAGCACGTGAAATTACATTAAGCTTAAAACCAGCAGTATAGCTTCTGTGCCGTTTAGGTGCCATTTTCAAAAATTTTCCGCTCCCTTCTTACTTAAAAACTATCCAACAAGTACTTGTACCCAAACTGATGGGATCTGTATCTGGCAGAATGCCAAGAAAAATTGATTCATGCTGAAGGGGAAATACGTCAGAGTTCGTTATTGCGAGGCAGGTGGAGTCATGTCCACCTTTGAAAAAAATTGCAGAAAAGGCAGGGGTGGGGAAAGGATGGGTCCTGGAAGATTCATCGAATGGCAGAGGAGAGAGTCTATTCAAACTGATGAGAATGCTGATTTGAAAAGGGGAAGAATGTCATTGTTCTGAGCTCTTGTTGTTTAGGGTGACTAAGGCATGTAGGTCCATTCAAGGGAAAGAATGTAAACAAAATATCATTCGCAAAAAGCAACTGAGTGGTCTTTTGCGTGGGAACAGAACCAGTCTATACACAATGAAGGCCATTCAAACTATGTACAGTGACCACCATAGGAAATATTTTTAGTGCACCTAAACGCCGCATGGGTAGAAACCCCCCCCCCCCCGCTGAAAATTTAAGTTTTAGACACGTAAATGCTGCATCGTTTCTTCCGGAAATTATGGTAATAATATATATGCATATTATTGTAATAATGTGTTTAATAATTTAAATCTAATATGTCTTTTTATTTATTTTAAACTTTTAGTCTAATATTATGATTTATCTTTTTTGTCCTGAAATCCGCAAAATCCTAAAATTCGCGCAACCTCTGGTCCTAGTCATTGCGGATTTCTGGACTTCTACTGTATTACATACATCTATCTTTATTTTAAATACTGAATGACTGAATATTAAGTATGGTTTTTATCCAGGAAACTAAAAAATTATGGAAATAGTATCTGAAATTTTGAACAGGTTAATTGGAAGATCTGTGGTTCGAATCTCGGTCCTTAAGAGAGGAGAATACAAGGAATGATCGGTTTTTCTGTGCCTTTGTAAGGTAAATTGACAGCACGTCTAGATGAATAAGTTTGAAGATTCATGATTGTGATCCAAGCCTCATCCGTGGGCTGAGTGGTTAAGACCTCTGAATACTGGTAGTTCGACCTGGTTTGGGTTCAGTCACAAGCGAACTGACCAGCTGCATAGTTGGTTCTTGTGGTTTTTCCCCTGTATTATATACTAGTTGCTCTCAGAATGTCCTCCTCAAAGGCATCTTATCTCATGGACAGGTAGTCCTCACAGCTTTGCGTTATTTAAATAACTGAATCGATTATGAGTTTGATCCTGCTGAGGGCATTTTGAGTTTACCTGTTTCATTTCTTTAAGCACCTAATGGATTCTACGTATTATTATTATCAATGAATTCCTCTCAGGAGGTTATCCAAAAATATATTAACAAATCAGATTTTTTGAGAATTTTTTTTTTCCGAATATATCTAAAACACCTTTGTTATGCAATTTATTCTAATTCGCAAACTCTTATTCATCAATTTTGACTGAGGGATGGTAATTGAAAGAAATGTGATTCTTTTCTAAAGCTTAAATGTGAGCTTGGTTTAGTATGGGAGAAGAAAGATACTAGGATGCTGAAACAATGAAATTTTGATTAATTACATAGGAATTAACTGGCAGTTCTAGCTTCATTAATCATTCACATTATGCTATTTGTAATTAATCAACTTACAGTGGATCACGTAGTTTAAAAAAATACATTAATGCATTTACAATTACCAGACAAGGCATCTTTTATGCTTTTCAAGCATAAAGATAATTAAATGTATTTTAAAAATTGAGTTTGTAATCAAGCTTCACTGTCTGGGAAGCTTGTAATTAAATTCGAGTTAGAATATAACTTGAATTTAAGTTACATTCTTTCTTAAAAAAAAGGAATATTTCTTTTGTTCACCTATTAAAAATACTAATCAGCAGCATGCATGTTTTTGAAAATATCCTTAAATGCAACATAAATACAAGGCAGATTTCTTTAGGGAATCCTTTACAAAAATATTTTCCCACTTAGGTGGAAAACGTTTTGCTAAATTAACCAGAAACTCGAAATTTACAAAGGCAAGGAGGACTCTACATTGGATTAATAAATAGCAGGTTGTTGATCAGTGGAAAATAATGGCAATCTTGGATAAAATGAAAACCAGAAAGACATTATTGCAAATTTTTCAATAACTCATCTATGCATATTGCAAATTAAAAATAAAAAAAAATGTTTTTTATTTTGTGAGTTTGTTTGTCTGTGAGTAACTATCTGAGAAATAACCTCATTTATCTTGTAAGATTGGAAAATGTTTTCAGCTTTCATTATCTTTCACAAATTAAATACTTTGAATGTGGATCCATTTTAAGCTGTTTAAAATATTATTTGTGTTCGTGCTTGGTGTGTAGAAATGTTTGTGTGCTGTGTTCATTCATAAGCATATGTATTTCGCCAGAATTTTGATTTTGAACTTCCCAGTTTTTATCAAATAACATAAAATTAACATTTCATGAAAAAACATTTTTTGTTTATCTTTAATTTAAACAACAAAGGTACATGAATTTTTATTAATTTGCAAAACGTACTTGGTAAAAAGACGGATTTCGAATTTGAAATGTTTTTGCTATTTAGTTAGTAAATTAATTAATACAATGTTGTATACTACTATATTATGTTTTCATTGAAAACCATTTAAGGGCATAGTATAACGGTAGAAATTACTTTTGTTCTTTTTTAAGTTCCTCTATGCATTATATTATTAACTAAATGAGCAAAATTTGCATTATATAATAAAATAACTACTGTAACACAACAACAGCGATAAATAGCCTTCTTATATAACAGCCCCAACTAAAATTACTAACTAAAAACAACAAACGCAGAGATATCTATTATGTAATAAAGTAAGCTTTAAAATATTTTGGAAGAACTGGTCAGAAATTATGTGATAGAAAGGGAATTCAATTTTCATTTTTAAACATTTTCGTATGATGTGTCAGTTTGTTTTAAGCCATTTTAACTAGTAATAACAACTTGCTATTGTTTCAAATTAAAAATAATGAATGCAATATCATTCACATTTCGAAATGGGCTTATTTAGTTATGCTGTAATAACTACAAAAAATAACTGTTGATGGAACATTTCCACAGCAACATAATTTTGATCTGCTATGCAAGTTTATTTATGTGTTTAATTTTTTAACAAATATTGAGTCATCAAATGTAAAAAAAAGCATTAATAAAATTTTTAAATGCTTATCTTTGAATTTAAGTTTGAACACAACATATTTAAAACAAGAGACTGTTAAAAGAGTTTGCTAGGATCCTGCTAGCCTCCCCAAAACACTTTGTTAGATGGAAACAACTGATTGAAAGCATGTGTTCAAATTATCACATGTGTCATTTATCTGTGTAGAAGAGGTATGACTTTTGAATGCGTATGCTTCAAAGCTTATTTTTCCATTCCGTAACTACGCCAATCTCCAGGGGTGTAATTATTATTTTACGACAAATCTGAATTGCTGCAGTTCTTCCGAAATGTGAATAGACTATACTTACGATGACATTACTGAATGATCTCAAAGACATCTGCTATTCTGAACCATTTTGTACTTTTCTTTAGAAATACAGAAAGTTATAAGTACAGATTTTTTTACACATCTTTTCTAATTACTGCAATGTAACATAAATGCAAAATAATTTAATATTTATTTAGTCTTTCGCATAACATGTCAAAACAAATTTCTCTTAAGTCATCTGGTTATGGCTGAAGTTGCTATGTATACTTCTTTAAATTATGCTTTGGAAGTTAAAAATACAGAGATCAATAAAAAATATAAAAATTCTGCTCATGTGAAAATAAAATTATGGTAAAATGCTTGAAAACCATCTTCAATACAAGAGATTAATTTTAAAAATTGTGTTTGGGCTAAAATATTAATCTCTTGCAAAATCTTTTCCAACATACATGACAATATTCTCTAGAGGGACAAGCTTTTTTTTACTGCTTAGACCTATGAACCTTAGATCCTTTCCCAGATTTTATTAATCAGGTCTTTCTGACCTAAGATGTAATACTTTGATAAAAAAATTTTGAAAAGATAAGCTTTTATTATTTCTGTAATTCTGAATATTTATAAAAATTGGGACTACTACAAATTTTATTAAAAATCATCTTATGATTCAAAAAGGTGCTTCAGACTGCTGACGAAGTTATTTAAATTAAAAGGAAACTGTATTTGATATGGTAATAAAGTTAAAATGTCATTGCAATTGCTTAAACAACATTCAATCTAATAATGCTACTATTTTAGAGAATGCTATGCATTTCAAATGAAAAATAGCACAGGTCATTCTTCTTTATTCTACATGACTACTGCACCATTCGCCAACAACATGCATTCAAAAACAATATAAATAAATAAATAATAAAAACTCCACAAAAACCTGAAAGTTTTCAGATTTTAAATTACATCCAAAGGGGCGTTTTTTAAACCTTTTGTGCGTTACCTTTTTTTATTGAATATCAAGTTCCTCGCACTTAAAGCATAAAATTCAGTTCAACGGCAATATCGCAAAATAATTTTAAGTTGAGCATATCTTTAGAGTTTCCAATAGGTAGACCCACGCGCTGCAGATAATTTTTTTTTTTTTCCTGTACAACGTTGTCGTCACTCGCTTTGAAATCCGTGAGTTTGTTAATAAAAAATTCGTTAAAGTTTTACAAAGTATGAAATCAATAATAAAACAAATTTCAAATTTGGTCTTTCAGATGGCCATATTCGCAGGTGGATTACGTCATTCAAAATTGAGTAGCTCTAGGTACCGTTGTTTTATCACAATGCGAAAAACATACATACATTTATGCAGCTTCTTCATTATTTAATTTCTTCGAATATAACACAGGGCAATAGTATTTGGTGGTAACAATTTGAAAAGTGATACAGCCTTTTAAAGCTTTGAATGCAAAATCGCAAAACGAAAACAATAGCCCTTCAGGGACAAAGCCCCTTTGGACTAAATAAAAATCTGAAAGGGTTCAGATTTTAAACTGGGCATTATTAACGTTTTGTGTGTTATCTTTATTTATTAAATAACATGTTCTATATACTCAAACAATAAAATTCAGTTCAAAAGCAATATCTCAAAATAATTTTAAAATTAGCAAATATTTAGAATTTCCGATAGTCTTGCTCACTGGAGATAAAAATGGATTTTTTTTCCCTATAGTGTTGCCATTGCTCGCTTAGAAATCATTTAGTTTTTTTAATCAAAAATTCGTTGAAGTGTTACAAAATATGAAATAGATAATAAAATAAATTCAAATTAGGGTTTCCACATGCCCATATTCTATAGAAGATTATGTTATTCCAATTTTAATAGTCCTAGGTACCGTTGTTTTTTCACAATGCGAGAAACATACATACTTTCATGCAGATTCTTCATTATTTAATTTCTTTAAATATAATACAAGGTGATAATATTTGGTGGCAAGAATTTGAAAAGTGATTGGCCATTTATAGTTTTCAACGCAAAATGCCAAAACGAAATTAATAGTCCTTCAGGGCAAATTGACCCTTTCGACTAAAAATAAAATAAGCAAACATAAAAAAGTAAACTTTCGGGCTTTTCTTCTTATTAGTATTTCATTTTATTTATTTACTAGCCGCTGCGTGGCCAGCCTTTGTCTGGCTTTTGAGTGTACCAGAAAAATGCTTAAAGAGAACACCAAACATTAAATTTGAAAACTGCACAGAATTTTACTCTGCAGAACAATTTTATCGAAAAAGAAACAAACAACAACGGAAAAAAAATTCAGTTAAAAATGCATTACATATATAAAGTGTACAACGAAATAAGCAATATCCCTTAATACAAATATTAATTATCCTAATAAATAAATTAACCAACTTCCCTTTGCAAAATCTTAAGAACTCAAATGGTATAAACAGATTAAAAACTTAAACAGATTAAAAAATATCACGCAAAACTTTTTATAATTAAAATTATATATAATTAAAACACAATATTACAATGAAATAAACAATATCCCTTGTAAAATGTTAATTATCCTAATAAAGTAATTAAACAATTTACCGTTGCAAAAAGAAACAACTTTTTAATTTCTTAAACTTTTCAGTCTCTTAAAAACAGTAACATAAGAACTACGATTAAAGATTGTTGCCAATCCGAAATTTTTAAAAGAATGAAACTATTCAAAATGATGCAATTTCATCAAAAATCTATCAACAACAATAAGAAAGGAAAATTGTTGCCAAAACTACATTTTAAAATATCTGAGATGTGAGAAGTGTATTCGGAAGCTTCATTTAAAAAATTTTAAAAAAATACAAAATATTATTTTTCCAAAATTTCTTTTTTAAAAGGAGTCCAAAGGATTAAAGTTCAAGGTGTCCAAAAATCAAAGGAAAATAAAGTAAATTTTAAATAAGTTTTTTTAAAAAAATTCCGCCGAAAAGGTGTTAAGCTCACCTTCCTAAATAAATTCGTATTTAATCGATTTATTGAAATACGAAATTTATTTTAAGTTCGTAAAATAGCTAAGTGTCTACGCTTCACGACGATGTAAAAATGAAATGTATAGAGTGAAATCTCGCTTTCCTGTAGCCCATTATGTCTCAAAATGACGCGATTTGGTCACAAAACATAAAATAAAAAAAATTCGAATTCGAATTTCGAAAAAATCGCTTCGAGGTGCTCTGGCTCTTGTGTACATACACCTATGTACCAAATTTCGTGGCCCTGGGTCCATTAGCTTACTTGCAACACGAACGAAAGACACACACACACACACAGACTCTTTGTTTTATTATATGTAGAGATTTACTGCGGGGTTTTTTTTTCCCCCAAACTGAAATTTGTTACTTTTAGAAAATTTGTGGGTTTTATTTCGGACACTCAGTTGTTACGCTGTAGGTTGGTTATTTTAATAATTTATATAACAAAATGCAGAAAATTTAACTCACTTTTGCCTTTCTGCTTGCAGTTACATTATGTTGAACAATGTAATTACAATTATGTAAAGCAGAATTACGTAAGAAAATCAAACTCATTGAATTTTTTTCTAATAAAAATTGCATTTAAATCAATGTACATTAAAAGATTTGGGATATTTAAAATGAATTTGAACAGAACGTCATCAAACTAGTATAAGCGACGAATATTGTTCCAAAAAGAATAAATAATTCACCATTATTTTATTTACTATCAAATTAGATTATGCTTCATAAACCCGTTAAGAATGCACTTATTATAACTTATGGTTTATGACTAATTTTTATTTTAATTAGTGCTTAAATAATGTTATTCTTTACGTGTAATTATATGTAATTCAGGTTAATTAAATGCAGTACTATTCGTATCATGCGAATAATTAAATGTTTTAACTTGCCGGTTTTAATTACGCATCTATATATCCATAAGTAAATTTGTTTAAATATTTCCAAATGCTATTTTTTAATTGAATTAACGAGCATTTTGCATATTTCTGAACATTTAGTTTAAAAACTAAAGGATATTTTGTGAAAATGTTATTTGTTTAAAGAGAGTATTGGAAAAACATGCTTACATGCTATTTATTTATTTAATGAAGAATGTCCATGTTTGATTGTTATTTATAAACCATAGTATGTTCAAACATTTTCTTGGCGATTAAACATAGTGGTCTAAAATGAAATAGAGCAACCCTCTTGGGCTTCTACTGAGAGTTGTCATTTAGAAATCTCCAGGGTTCCAGAAATAAGGGGGACAGTGAGCCATCTGCATGGTTGCTTTAAGTTATGTTGACTCATCTGCATGGTCATAGCACTTTTGAGGTCATCACCACTGACTGCCAAGAACCATCAGTAACGCTTTCAAACACTTTTCCATTGACCACCTAGAAGCATCAGTAACGCTTCTGAGGTAGATCTTCTTAACCGCCTAAACCCAGTCATAATCCTCAGAGGGTTAAGACAGGAAATCTGCAATGCATAAGAAAACTTCATACTGAGATACTTTCAAATGTTTCTTATTTTTTTAATAGTCTAAGTTAAAATTTTAAAATAAAACTGTCCAGTGAGAGTTTTCATTGAATCTTTCATCACTTGAGATTTTTTTTCATTGCCTTCTTATGTCATGAAATGGATTTTTAACAAAATTAAAGCTAAGCAACTTTAAAATATTTCTAACATTAAAGAAATAAGAATTAAAAGTTTTTTGTTAAGTATTCATGTTTTTAAATAATTCAGTATAGCACTCTGACAGATTATCAGATGTTGCTGGTGCCTTTGGATCACGTTCATAGATGTATTTCAAAGCCTGTTTTTACACTTGTAAAGTTTTTCGATGTCTTGCACAATTTCTACTCAGTTTTTCTCCATGGCATTGCTGTGTCATTGAAGCTTTTCTTCTTCTCCCAATTCAAATTCTTTAGTTGCCAATATAAATTTTATCTTTTATTTATGGGACTGTGAATGGAAATAGAGCAACTGCTCAGAGTAGGTACTTGGGAATCTTTCTCCACACAGTCTTTAAGTAGCTGCTCCGTTTTTGCCGATTAAAATGTATATAGCCAAATTCTGTGTTTGTATAGGGATGCGTACTCCTTGAAACTTGCATAGGGCATGTTAATTTTTGCCAGCAAAATGCTTTTACATGCCACTCAACAACTACGTGTACTTCCTCAAAAACCTTTTTTTTTTCAAGCACTCTTTTTAAGCACGCACTTCCATTGCCAGATCTGCTTATCTGAGTCCCATCTATCTACCCTTATATTTTTGCTAGATATTTTTGGATCACTCTGTATATGTGTGTATGTGTATAGGATAAAACAAAATTAATTTTAATTCAGACCTTTTAATTTTAGTTTGGGAACTCTTCCTTTTCAAACTGCTTTATGTACCATGCTCTATTTTACTTCAACTAAAATTAAATGCATGAGCATTAACTGCTGACTTCTTTGAAAAAGACCTTTTTTAATAAAAAATGTCTAATTGCAACATTTCTATTAACTCGCTGCACTTTACTCGAGGGGAAAACATGAAAGAAGTCTTTGTAATATTTAAAAGGGTGGTAAAATTTTCCAACCTGGTATCTATTATCATAATTAATTGCCAATTTAAATGCTTCCTGAAATTTAGAGTTTTCTGTAATTAGATGTCCGTCACTTAAAAATTAAATGGTACAGTTGTACAGGTGATAGAAGAATCAAAAACTGGTTTCAAGATTTCATCCAAGCAGAGAAACCAAGTAAAATATAACTCATACAATATAAAATTAAAAAATAATAATAATAACAATTCATAAAAGTGAAATTTAACATTGTAATATGATTCGTTGACTACTGGAAGTGATCTTCAGTTTAACCGATCTGGAGTCTTAGAACATGGGTGCTTTTATGATTCTTCCCATATTGTTATGTATTACTTATTTCAGTTGTGATTTAAATTGTTTTAAAGGTAATGTTTTAACTTATTTTGCTTCAGACTTAAAGATTAATTTGTTTTTAATTTTTTTGTAGTTGAACTTAAGTTTCTTTGGTTTGTTTAAAAGTAATTGTAATCATTTAATTTGTTCTCTTGACAGTTTTGGTTAACGCTGATTTTAAGTTGCTTGTGTAATTAATTTTTCTTCTTTACTTTTGGTTGGTTAACTATTTAAATTCTGTTTAGTT
>KK121098.1:3293-34789 GCA_000611955.2 Stegodyphus mimosarum
ACACGCGCGCAATTACACTACGTACAAGGGCCCATAAGCGGTTGAGAGGCTAAATCAATTAACACTGGTAGTTCAGTCCACCTATGTATGCATTTGTGCACACGTACGCATTTACACTTCGTACAAGGACAATTAGCGGGTGAGCGGCTAAATCCCTTAACACTGGTAGTTCGGTGCAACTTTCGAATCCCGGGGAACGCGTGGGTGTTTTCGTAATTTTCCGCGTGTGTAACGTGTATGCATTACCTTCTGGATGCATACGTGAATAAAACGGGCGCAGCCCTCTCAGCTGGCAGTTTCTTACACGGCGTGGGTTTTTTCGACATTTTCCAAATGGGGAATGTGTATGCAGTATCTTGTGGATGTATACGAGAATGCGGATGCATACGCTAATAAAGCGGGCGCAGACCGCTCAACTGTCATGCTGGCCAGCAGAAAAATCGCTGAACACTGGTAGTTAGGTCGAACTTACGAATCCCGGCGAAATCGTGGGTATTTTCGTGATTTGCCGCATGTGAAGTATATTGGATGCATAAGGGAAACAAGCGGGCGTCCAGGTGAACAAGCGGGCGCAGCCCGCTAACGCGCGAGTTTGCAACATAGAAAACTTAAACACTGGTAGTTCTGTCCAACTTTTGAATCCTGGCGAACTATTGGATGCATAAGGGAAATAAGCGGGCGTCCGGGTGACAAGCGGGCGTGAATAAGCGGGCGTCCGGGCTCAGCCCGCTCAGCTGGCGGGCTTGCCCGCTAGTGAAATATAAAACTAGACAAAAAATTAAATTTTCATTTCATAAGCTCGTATCGATATTTTGGAAAAAAAGTCTATTCTGCTAATAAATCAAATTATGGTAGAGTTTTCTTTAAATTCTATCAAAATCCGTACATTTTCCTGTAAAGCTAATGCCAGCTTAATTTTTGCACATCTGAAAAAGAGCTATTCTCCTCCACCCCTATGCTTATGAAAACTTGAAAAAAGCAGACTTCGAATTAGACAGGTAAGTTCTAATCTATAATTTAATAAAAAAAAATTTCGATAACATTTATAGCCGCAGATCGTTATCAACCTCAACCAAAGGTGAAATCAAGTGTAATCAGTCTACTACTGTTGATAAACAGTGTTAGAATCCACCGACAACTGCAGTTTCTGTTATTGTTGTTAGAAAATAAGAAAAGCTTCATTACCTTTCTTCTTTGCAAGGACTGTTGAATAACTCGTGGTGATGTATTTAGCTGAAAAACAGATCTTTATGGTTTAGTCCAGGGATGGCCAATCCGCGACACGGCGGAGTCTTAACAGTGGCACGCAAAAACTTATCGAAAAATTAAAAGATTTGGGGGGGGGAATATCATCATCTGTATCAACTTCTCGATAGATACAAACACATAAACACATTAGAATAAATATAATTTTAACTCTTTGAATTTTAGTTTAGGTTTATTTCACTATAGCGACGCTATTGTTGTAGGTTTGGATCAGCATATGTTTCTGTTTATATGTTTTCTATTATGAACATAATAAAATCAAAATATCGTTTAGATTAACTAATGTGCACCTGAAACACCTAATTTTGTTAGCATTTTCAAGAACTAATCCTAATGCAGTTGGTAAAAAAACTACACATTCAAAAGCCACATTAATTAAGTACTGGCAGTTTAGTAGTTATTTGGAATTAAATGTTTCAAATTTTTTATTATTTTATACATAACCGAACGGACTGAACCTTTAAAAATGTTTACTAACTATAAAATCCTAGTTTGTACGTTTGTTTTATTTATTAAGCTAGTTTTTAAATGTCCACTACACAGACTTACATAAAAATGTTTTATTTGCGTAAAAATCTCATAACCAGACTACAAATAACATTTTCACCTTTTCATATTTTTTAATGTGTCGGAAGAGTTGGAATTGGGACGCATAACTTCTATTTTTCCCTTCAGATGGTGGCACTCTTTCTTAAAAGGTTGGCCAACTCTATTTTAGACAAAACACAGTTAATTTTTGCTGACACTTTACATTTCCATTGCACACAAAAACACATGAAAGGAAAACAAACACACATTTCGTAACTACTACGGTCATAAAATAACAGTCTCTCACAAAATAATAATAATTATTATTATTATTATTATTATTATAAAAATCTGAAAGGTTTCAGACTTTAAATTACGTCCAAAGGGGGCGTTTTCTAAACATTTTGTATGTTACTTTTATTTATTGAATATCATGTTCTTCGCATTTAAACCATAAAATTCAGTTAAAGAACAATATAGCAAAATAATTTTAAACAGAGCATATCTTTAGAATTTCCTACACACAGTCTCACGCGCTGCAGATAAAAATGTTATTTTCTGTACAACGTTGCCATGGCCCGCTTTGAAATTCTTGAGTTTGTTAATCAAAAATTCGTTAAAGTTTTACAAAATATGAAATCGTTAATAAAACAATTTCAAATTTGGGCTTTCAGATGCCTATATTCGCAGCAGGATTACGGCATTCAAAATTCGATGGCTTTAGGTACCGTCGTTTTATCACAATGCGAGAAACACACATACATTTATGCACATTCTTCATTATTTAATTTCTTTAAATATAATACAGGGCTGCAATATTTTGTGGCAACAGTTTGAAAAGTGATACAGACTTTTAATATTTCCGACGCAAAATCGCAAAACGAAAACAATTGTCGTTCAGGGACAAAGCCCCTTTGGACTTAAAAAAAAAAAAAAAAAAAAAAAAAAACTTTCAGGCTGTAAAACAATCGTTGATTGGAAATTTATTTATTCTCTGAAGCAATACTTCTTCTTTTGGTGATGACCAGTGTCAGCGGTAAAAAATCGCTGAATACTAGTAGTTTGATACTGGCTCATATTCCGGCGAACCGATTGGCTACATGGAAGTTTTCACGTTCCCCCCCATGTGTGACATAGATTTCTTTAAACAATCCTCCACGAAGGCATCTCTACTCTTAGACAAATAGCCACCGCAAGCTTTTTTTAGGTGGTTTGAATGGGATCGAGACAATTTTTCTTCTAATAACTCTGAAGTAAAAATAAGATGGACATTGTCTTTCAGTTAATCACTACACTTTTCTAAAGTCACTGCACAAAGAAATACGGCTATTATTTCTCATCATAAAAGAAGTCTTATAATGTCGAAGAAAATGATAACTTACACTTTGGAGACTTTTTTTTTAATAGAAAATTTCAAGTATCTGATCTAAGCAGTTATTCTAGTTTGATTATTATAAAACTTTCAAAAACATGTTACAGCTTGAGACAGTATTCTTAAAAGCACGCAGTCAGTAAAAGCAAGTTGACAACCGAGTAATTAGATTATGCATTCGGTAGCACAAGTGCATGGCATTAAAAATATATTTTATTAATGTTATAAACACTAAAAATATTTTTTTTTAATCTTCATATTGTTTTTATATTTCTCACAGAAACAAAATATTAAAATTTAGAAGATAAATTATGTATTTTATGCAAAGCTTAAATTCTGCCGCAGCCCAGTACATCTCAGTTTTTGAGACAAATGACAATTTTGCTGGAGCGCACCACAATTTCAGCTAACACATTTTATTTTAATAATAAATTTGTCTTAGCAATCGATTCTAACTTCTGAATGCAGGCCTTTCCCTCGGACGCAAACCTTGGACGGAGGTTGAGTCTGTTAAGGTTGAGTCTGTTGGCCATGGGTAAGGAAAGAAATGCCCTCCACCTACATGTCAAAGGCTTATTCTTCAGGAAGTGCGATGAATTTACAAGAGCAGGTGAATTTTTTGATCCTGAAAGTTCTAAAAATGATACGCTGGTGGTGCAGGTGCCGCGCTAGTGACTTTCTACTGCAGAGCTCTTGCAGACTTTATGAACGATGAAACGATACGCTGGGGAGTACTGCTGTCCCCTGTACAAAAAGTCTTGCGTTCATTCTCACACTGTTATCGGATCGTATTAAGGGAAAATTTCTGCTTGACCGCTAGAACTATATCGACAAGACAACCAGATCAGAAAGTCTTTGACTCTTCCCTCTTTATTTTCAAAGCTACACTTTTCCGTTAAAATTTCCTTCGACATCATCATACTGTTTCCAGAATTCTCCTTATTCTCCTCTGTGACGCTTTAATCTTTTTATCGTTTTTCACTGGTATGCTGAAAAAAAGAATGGTTTTTGTAGCTATCATCCCTTGAAATAGTACATTATATGTATAAACAGAGCTTAAATTCAAACGAAGATCGGCTGAGCTACTTTTTAGCTGTCGAGTGAAATAATTCCAGCCAGAGCCCCAAATGAGACCAGGTCCGATAATTTTTTTTTTCATTTGGCTATTTATAATTAATTTAATAATTTATTAGATTTCGATTTATCTTTTTACATTTCTTGTAATTTTAATTTAATCATTTATGTACTTTAATTTTTAGTTATTTTATTTATTTTCTTCCTTTCATTCTCGACAGTCTTCCATAAGGCTCCGGCACTTCTAATTTTAGAAATTGAGTTCTGATTTTATGCCAAATGAAATGCTATAGCTCGCAGCACTGCAGTTTGACAGACGTTGGATAAACTAAAGGATTGCACTCTGATTGCTCAATATGACGCTAAAAACGAAACAGTAGGCAATGAACATTTCTTAAGTCACACTTCGCCGGCTTTTGTTATTATTACAAGCTGCAAGTCAGAAGTACGATTACATATTTGATAGCAACGAGTAGATCAGAATTTGGATTTATCGGATTACCGCAAATCACTCTTACCAGCTTGAAGGAAGGGATGTCTTCGATAAACGCTCTCAAAGAGAAACTGGTTGCCACTCACACCATATACTGGGGAAAGAAACCGTGTAAACGCCCGTGTCAGCCAGCCTATTCACCGAGATTTCAACCCTGGCTAAATTACCAAAATAGCGATGTCTGGCAACAGTATTATGGCTAATGGAGACGTGATGGCTGCACAAGGAAGTCATTTTCAGAGTTTGAACAATATATGAAACAACAACCAGATTCACACTATTTCGTCTAACTGGTAGTAGTCTCAAAAATTTCCACAATCTTTAATGACATGGCCTTTTCAGGTGGCTGCATGCCCCAATCTCCAAAAGAAAACACTTTTCGTCGTTTTCAAGACATTATATTAGTTAGTTAACGGTAAATATTCCTGAACGATCTTGGAATGCTATCCTTACGTCAACTTCAGAGGATATTTTTTAACGCTAGACACAGATTCTGGAACCAGCAATACGGCTAATAGCATATACGACAGGAAACTATTATTGTCCTTTGCCAACTCAGCTGGAATTAAATCTTCAGCTCTCCCATCCTCAACATGTTATTGCCCCACAACCACAAATACATTGCATTTCTATCTATTATAAGCTCTAAGCGAGTGTATTCTAAATTCAGATTAATCTTATTAGAATCTGCATAAACTCAGGATGCTGCTCAACACACTAGACAACATAGGGTGAATCACTGTCTGGGGATTTCAGGAAAGCTTTTTAAAAATACTCAGTACACAGTACTCAGTATTACAGACCGAAAATCAATCCTTTAACTGCCAATATTACAGATAAGACTGTAAAAGTATACACGTTTTCTAACAACAAAATTCCAGAAAAGCTGAATAAAAATTTCCAATTAAAGGAGAAAGTTAAAATACCACATATGGTAGATAAGCATTGCCAAAGATTAGATTTCCAATACGTTATGCCAGGAAGTCAGGTTCTTAAATAAACAAACTCAATGTCTTGGACTCGCCAGATTAAAAATAAATAAATAAATAAATAAAGTCTGAAATGTTTCAGATTTTAAATTACGTCCAAAGGGGCGTTACCTTTATTTATTAAATATCATGTTCTTCGCACTTACCACAAAATTCAGTTCAACAGCAATATCGCAAAATAATTTTAAAATAAGCATATCTTCAGAATTTCCGATACATAGTTCTGCGCGCTAGAGATATGAAGTTCCCCCCCCCGTAGAGTGTTGCGATTGCTCGCTTTTAAATCGTTGAGTTTGCTCATCAAAAATTCGTTAAAGTTTTACAAAATATGAATACAGAATAAAACAAATTCCAAATTTGGGCTTCCAGGTGCCCATATTCGGGTGGAAACGCACGTTATTCAAAATTAGATGGCTCTAGGTACCGTTGTTTTATCACAATGCGAGAAACATACATATATTTATACAGATTCTTCATTATTTAATTTCTTTAAACATAATACAGGGCGCTAATGTTTGGTGGCAACAGTTTGAAAAGTGAATCGGACATTTAGTTACTGAACGCAAAATGCCGAAACGAAAACAATAGTCCTTCAGGGACACAGCCCCTTTGGACTAAAAATCAAAATTTACATATTATACTGAAAATTGAATATTTTTCATCAACTTCGGAAAGTACTGATAGCAAGCTGATTCCAAAGACTGAAAACCAACCAACGAATATGTTAACTACCGATCAATCAGCTTTATTCTCTTACCTGAATAAAACAACAAATGCAATAAATAATCCTGATGTTGTAAACGACCAAACCTTCAATATTACGCTCAAGGTTGTATATGAAACAAACATCCCGATTCCACATCAGTTTGTATTTACTAGAAATATACAACAACCCATCACCGTTATAGATTTGCGAAAACAATCTCAGAACTTCTACCCGTCTACAGTATCATAAAACAACATTAACACTATTTCTAAATGAAGCAAAGCCTTTGATAGCATTTGGCTAGATGTACCCATCCACAAACTCATAACGCTAGGATTCCAGCTGACAGCACAAGCATCATAAATTCCTAGCTTGCTACTTCGTAGTTCATATAGTATCTATTCTACTCGTAGAGCAACTCTTGTGGATGTGTTTTATTACGTCTAATTTTGTTCAATATTTACCTCCAGCGCGTGAGACTCTATACGAAATTCTCGAAATACTCTGTTATTAAATATTTTGCGGTTGAATTGAATTTTATGTAAGTACAAAGACCGTGATATTTAATAAATAAAGTTAATACACAAAACGTTTTTGTAAGCCATCCTACTAAAAAAAACTAAACACTGATATGATGAACTCGGAAAAGACTGAAAAAAAAACACCGTAAAATTGTATGCCAACTGCGAAGAACATGATAATTAATAATAAAGCTTAAAAAAAAAAATAAATAAATAAATAAATAAAAAATACAAACAGATTGGTAGACTGCGAGCTCAACGAGAGACTAAAAATCTTTACAAACCTTTCTGGACGACCGTTAAAATCTGAAACGTTTTTCAGATTACAACCTCTCCCCCCCCCAAGTACCTTTAGCGAACAGGCGCTTAAAAATGCAAAACAGTGAATTACATCTCGATTCCGGCGTTATTATCCTATATGCAACGTAAATAAAAACTAACTTAACAAGTCTTCCACAAAGACATCGCTCCCTCTTAGTGCAGCAGCAGTAATTTGCTGTAATCAACCAACCAATCTTAATTCTCATATACTATTTCCATCTTTATTTTACTTACCAATTTTCAGCGAAACCTAATCATTTTTAATAATTTTCCAAATTGTTTTTTTATCTGCTTTCCAAAAGAACGTTTGTCGCCTCCCCACACACAACTATTCCTTTTCTAACAGTAACAATTTCTTTTGTCTATGACACAGCCTCGATTATCGGAACAATAGATTACTTAAACACATAAAAATATTGCACACTTAAAAAATATGAAAACTTGTACATTTTTACTTCCTTGTACGAAGTAAAAAGGAATTATTGTAATCGCGAAAAAACTCTGGTATCGTATTTCAACGAAAATCTCCATTTCGACCGCTTTCGAATGCAATTTAACGATGTTTTTGCGTAATATCTGAACTCAAGGACAGAATAAAGGATTCTTTTTTTCCCCAAAAAAATTATAAAATTGATTTAAAATGGATTCTGAAGAGATTTCTTCGTGGCGTCTGTGCGTACGTATGTATGTATGTATCTCGCATAACTCAAAAATGAGTAGCCTCAGAACGTTGAAATTTTGTATATAGGACTGCTATAAAATGTAGATGTGCACCTATTTTTTTTGCAATCGGCCGCATCAAAAGTATATATACAGTGGCTCCCAAAATGTTCGTACACTTATGATTTTCATTGAAATAGAGCTCTATCCATTAATTAAAAGTAAACTTTCTGAATGAGATTTTAATAATAAGATCTATAACCTATTCGTAACAAAATTACACGAAATATTTTTAAAATATAGCGAAACTTTATTTTTAAGAAATTAATAATAAAAAAATGGCAAACATTTTATCTCACAAAAGTCTTTGTACACTTCAAAAAAATCTTGATATATTAATAAATATTTTCCTTTTTCGTTAAATTAATATTTAGTAGGATATCCTTTAGCATCCACAACAGCTTTTAAACGTTCTGGGAATAGATTTTACTAGTTTTTGTTTTTTTTGTAATTTTTGTATCAATGTTCATCCATTCTTCCATCATGACTGTTTTGAGTTCGCTTTTCATTTTGATATCGTTTTCTTGCTCTAACCTCCAGTTCCTTCCCAATGTGTTCTATGGGGTTTAAATCTGGCGACTGAGGTGGTGTTTTCAAAACTTGTGGACAATTATAGAGACACCACAGGCGAACGCTGAGAGCCGTATGCTTAGGATCGTTATCATGATTAAAAATAAAGTTGTTTCCAATACCCAAATTTTGGGCTGATAATTTTAAATTGTCACCTAAATATTTAAATAAAGAGAATGATTCATCATGCCATCAATAAGTACCAAATTACCTAGTCCTGATGCTACCATGCACCCCCACACAAGAACACCTCGGAACCATCGGAACCAAAAATGTTAAATTTGCTTTCGTCAGCAAATAGGACATTATTCCAGTACGTTTCGGGGGTATTTATCATTGATTTTGCCAATGAAAGCCTAAGCTTTCTGTTTTTCTCCCTAACAAAAAATTTTTTACGGGCAGAACGCCCATGTAATCCAGCTTCTCGGAAGAGAACTCGTCGAACAGCTTCAGGTGAAATTGAAGTAGAAAACTTTGCATTAAATTCTGTAGAAACTTTTACAGCACTCAAACGTTGGTTTTTCACAAATTTTCTAATAATAAATCTCTCATCACGTATAGTTAACTTTCTCGACCGACCTTTTCTTACCTTGTTTTCAATCCGATTGTATTCTTTAAAGTGTTTTAACACATACTGCACTGTAGAATGGGATAAATTAAACTAATTTAGTGATATTTCGAATTGATTTACCCCTACTATGGTGAAAAATTATCAATTTTCGAATGCCGTTTGTAATTTCTTTTCGATTGCGTCCCATTTTTCAATAATAAAAAGAATATTATAAAGTAAACAATAAAAAATTAAAGCAAACGATTTTTTAAACGCCACCACAATGCAAAAATTAAAAAAAGCTTCAAACGATAATTCTAATTTTGATTTTATCCAAAAATATTTCAGTGTACGAAGACTTTTGTGAGATAAAATGTTTGTCATTTTTTAATTATTAATTTCTTAAAAATAAAGTTTCGCTATATCTAAAAAATATTTCGTGTAATTTTGTTACGAGTAGATTATCGATCTTATTATTAAGATATCATTCAGAAAGTTTACTTTTAATTAATACATAGAGCCCTATTTCAATGAAAATCATTAAGTGTACGAACACTTTTGGGAGCCACTGTATATGTATGCTCTGTTACTCGGCTCAGTGAGCTCAGTTTTTTTTTTATTCTTATATGTTGGTAAATTGTGCGATTTTTTGCTTTAAAAATTTTGTTCTTATCTTCTGGTTAAGGTTTTTATGCCTTTAGTAAACCTGCATGCAAGATTTGTAGAATTATCAACAATTTAAAAGTTGTTTAAGTGCAGCTAAGCCTAATAATTTTTCATATGGCAACCATATTTGTTTACATTTGAAACTTTAGAGAATAGTGGATTTGTTGCCAATCTAGAGAAACTAAGCTTCGCAAAAACAAAGATAACGCCTTCTTTTATTATTGCGAATTAAATCATGCTTAATCCATTCTGGAATGTATTCGAGGAAATAAGCATTAGAGATTTACTTCACAATTTTTAATATAGATAATTTGAGTTTTTAGGTATTTTGCCTTGTAGCGAAGTGGGAACTGAATTAATTGAATGAGAAATACTGAATCGTCTGTAAAAAACTGCTTCTTTCTTTTATTTTTTGTTTGTTTGTTTAATTTCTTTTATACATTGCTTTATATTTATCACAATATTTGAATGGAACCTGTGGCCACGATAAGATAATTCTCCAGATGATATACATAATTTTTGTGCATTCTGAGTTATAAAATGAATGAGATGGAACGCTGTTAAGTGAACCTAGCGCCAGAGTGCCGCTACGGTAAACAAATATAGTGAATTTTAAAGAGTGCATTTATTCTATTGTGGTTTATGAACTATCGACAAAGTAGATTTAATTCAATAAGTTTAAATGAAATGCAAAATGCCTATAATTTAATATTCCGTACAAGGAAGTCATGTGATGTACATATCAGACTTCTTGTTCAATTTCCTGAAAAACGTAATTTAATGAAAATTTATTTTCAGTCTTTGAAATGTTTTATTTACATTTAATTGAATAAATAACGTAATATTCGACAAAAAAAGCGTTTTAATTATCCATTTTTTTTTAAACAACACGGAAATGAATAACCCAAAGTCATGTCGATCCTTCGGAGAATCCACGGTCAGCTCTCTTTCATTAGATTTAAAAACGGCCGTAGTAGTTATTGATATTAATTCAGATACTATTTGCTGAATAAAAATGTTAGCCTTGTTATAATAGCAGCTTGACATTTTCTTCATCATCGCTTGTTTTGACTTAAATAGATTCATTGATTAATAAAGAAACAATAGGTCTTTCAAATACAGACCTCTTTGAAATTTCATTAATTCGTGACCATCAATGGCGGCTCCGATGCCGGGTTGCGAGCAAATCGGGCCATGTCAAAAGGCACGTGGCCGCGGGCTTCAAGGTTAAAACACGAGAACGGAAAAATTGGCAAGCATCCAATACTACTTGGGACGAGGCCGCAACTTCAAAGTGCAGGGAACAGAATAAAAAGCTCTTCCGGATTCTTTCCACACGCGTGCCGCTCGGTAATCATTTGACGGAGAAACAGGCTCAGAATTACGAGCACACCTGTTGCGCAGGTTGTTAAAAGTTTGTAATCGACAACCACGTCGCCCACTCCTGATCGTAATAATGGTCTCCTAGAATCGCATTCTGTTCAGCGAGAATTAGACGATGACCGGCCTGTAATTTTCAAGAGTAATCAGAATACAAAACTCCTTATTTTCAGCGAACAAAATACCAATAGTAAAAATTCAAGAAGCGTTTTTAGTATCCAAATTTTTGAGTTAATGCAAACCTCTAATGTCTAAGACTGATATGACATTATATGTACGTAATACGCATCCCCTAATATTAATATACACATGGGATGTTTGTTTTAATCGATTACAGATAAACACACAAATGCTACCCTTTTAAGAAATGACTTCGTAGAGGACTTCCTGTAGGAAATTAGCTATGTTAAAAAAGTAAAATCATGAAAACACCTACGTAGGTAGTCAATTCGCTAGGATTCAAACTCGGATCGAGCTGCCCGAGTTCAGCTGGATTGAAGAGTTCTATAAAAATGCGGGAAAATACGAACTTTTTCTTATGCAATCCGTTACGTAAAATTTAAAATCCTTACTCTAAAGGTAAAGATCTTAGAGATCTTCAAGAGTAAAGATGTCCAAATTTTTGACACACGCTCGGAATTAATTCCTTTGAGTTGTATCACAGGTTACTTTAGCATTTTACTTATTTACAGCTGAGTATTTAATACTATCACGACAACAGTTACTCGTCCGAATTAACTCTAACTTGTATACCTTCCTCCAAGATTATCACGTTGTTGACGTTATTTTTAGTCCAAAGGGATTTAGTCCGGAAGGACTATTACTTTCGTTTTGCGATTTTGCGTCGATTCACTCTGAATGCCCGTTTCACTTTTCAAATTGTTGCCACTAAATGTTATCGCTCTGCATTAAATTTTAAAAAATGAAAAATCTGCATAAATGTATGCATGTTTCTCGCATTGTGATAAAACCTAGAGCCATCGAATTTTGAATGACGTAATCCTACTGCGAATATGGGCATCCGGAAGCCCTAATTTTGAATTTGAAATTTGCTTTATTATCGATTTTATGTTTTGTAACATTTCAACGAATTTCTGATTAACAAACTAAATGATTTCAAAGCGAGCAATGGCAACACTGTACGGAAAAAAAAAAACATTTTTATCTCCAGCGCACGAGACTTACGGAAATTCTAAAGATATGTTCATTTTAAAATGATTTTGCGATATTGATTTTGAACTGAATTTTATGGTTTGAGTACGTAGTACATGATATTTAATAAAAAAAAGTAGCACACGAAACGTTAAAAAAACGCGCCTTTGGACGTAATTTAAAATCTGAAATCTTTCAGATTTTTTTTTTTTTTTTATGTTTTATTGTTGTCATTTAATTATTATTATCAGTATTTTCATTCCAAATGATAAGGGAGTTTATAAAGTTGATGTGATTCATTTTATTATTTAAATATACAGTTTTCAATACCATTTGCGCGAAATTACACTTCAGCAGCATCCGTAAATATTTAGATGAGATGTCTCAAATCGAATTAATCGTTCTAGATATATAAAGCAATTAGCTGTGGACACTGCTGTCAATACATATGCACTGATTTAATTAATACCACTTTGATCACGGCATTTCTAACTAAATGAGTAATATTTTCCACTATCATTGGACTTTTAACCGAATTCGCTATCAGATTCAGAACAAAACTGCACTTCGTTGTTTGCTTTTCTACCCAATACAAACTACAAAAAGTTATTAAAATCCTTTCCCACCCCAAAGCAATGGCATTTATTTATGAGGATTTACCTGAGAGGTTCAAACGATAACAACTTTATTAATTATAAAAATATTCTGTGTTTTCACTTGCGACCAACTCAAGAAATCGTGGTCACTTTCAGTTTCAATCTGAAAATTAGGAAGTACCACAGTTTTGCAATTTTTCAAATGAAATAAACTAAAATGCTAAAAATCAATAAATTATATTCAGTGCCAGCTTTACATTGCGCAAATTAAAGCAACGCTTTAAGTTCTTAAGCCAACTTTAGCTTCCTTGAAAGTCAATTTTCTCTGAAGATTGGATTTCTTTATTTAAAACGAAAGAACACACATTTAAAGCTTTGTTTCGAATAGCGTAACATCCACAATTGAACCTTTTTTGTTTACTTGATTCTCAGCTTAAGCTATTAACACTTTTTTTTCAGGTTGTTCCAATCGAGGAATTCTTCAGCAAAGGTTCGAAACACGCATACCAATTTTCAATTTCAATTTCAATTTTTCTGAGATAATGCATTGGCATTTATTGCTGCTTTACCGTATTTAGTCTTTTAGAGGTCGGTAAGTCGACAAAAACTTTAGGAAGCTTTGCGTTTCCTGACGTTTTCCTTTAAATTGTATTTTGATGTAACTAAGTTGTGTTGTGGAATTCCAAGAGTGTAAAACTGTTCTTGCATTAGAGTGTGCCAAATAAAGGATTAATATTTCCAATATAAGGATTAATATTCACATGGCCACTTCCTTGCATTCTTAGAAGTTCATCAGATCAAGAACCAGGTAAGGACTTTCTATTTTATTTGAACCAATTGTCGACCGAATTTTTGTTTTATGAGTTGCATAGTTTATTCGTGAAGGAGTTTTAAAAATGTTCCATGAAGTTACGAATAACCTGTATAATTCATTCAGATTCCAAATTCGATAAAATGCTGCCGAAATTCAGATCCACTATAGGTGACAAAGGCGTTTTATTTATTTTAAAAGCATTATTCACTCTACAAGTTACTGGCATTCTTGTCATAACAAGAAAATTCGACTAAGATAATTTGAAGAGAAAACGCCAAAAATTATCTTCGTCAACTGCAGTTTAAAATTTTTATGACGTGCTCGCTTTTATTTGCAGGGATTTCCTAGGCATGACTAGTAACTAATAAACAACCAGCAAAAACATGAAATTTAACGAATAATGAAGAATGGTGCCATCTTATTAAGAGTAAACTTTTCTAGTATTTAATAGGAAGTTCGAGAAATTAGTTATAGTACTGACTTATAGAGTTATTAATGTATATGTTGGATTCCATCACTTTCAGTTTTCAAGGAAGTACGTAACCATGGAAGAATTAATTTCAATCAATGTATTTTTTTCGAATTCTATTGACAAAGCTTTTAGAGGGAGACTTTTCCAGTCATGGCGATGGAATTCAGAGAATTCTGTTTAAGCATCCTCCCCTCCTCGAACTGTTTACTAGCGTATTCATCCTTCATCTTCTGATAAAATTTCAAACCGGTTCTTTAATTCTACATGCCATTACATTTCTTCAGACTGCGCGTCGCATTTCCCAGTTTCGGTAGCTAACGATTCAGTTATCATTGTTAAACTTGATAATTCATCTTTATTATATGTCTTTTGCGTAGAGTTATTCCTCCCCTCCACCAGGAAGTGAACAGTAACTACACTATATAAAAAAATAAAAAAAAAAACCTGAAAGGTTTCAGATTTTAATTACGTCCAAAGGGGCGTTTATTTAACATTTTGTGTGTTACCTTTATTTGTTAAATATCATGTTCTTCGCACTTAAACCATAAAATTCAATTCAACAGCTATATCGCAAAATATCAAAAATTTCGGTACACGCTCTCACGCGCTGGAGATAAAAATGTTTTTCTGTACAACGTTGGTATTGCTGGCTTTGAAATCTTTGAGTTTGTTAATGAAAAATTCGTTAAAGTTTTAGAGAATATTGTTATAACATATCGAATTTCACATTTATTTGGCTATTTATTTAGAACTGTAATTAAAATTCCTTTTTATTTTCCCGTGCAACGCACGCAAACGATTTTTGAAGAGAAAGCTACGTCAAAAAAAAAACAATAATAACATGCATACAAAACAACAAAGAAACATAAGCACTAAATTGAAAAGTGATACGCCGTTTCTTGTGAAACAACGCAAAACGCCCAAACGAAAGTAATAGTCCCTCGGGACTAAATCCCTTTGGACTAAAAAAATTAGTTATTTTTGGCCGCTACTGTGTTTTCAATACACAAGGCTAAAATATGTCATGAATTTTGGATACAAATGGCGCTAAATGTGTTAAAGAAGCTTCATTCATTAAATTTATAAGAGCAACTTTCAGTTTTAAATTGAATCAGATACTTTTTAACTAACGGAGTCCATATTAAAAATAATACCAATATGTATGTAAGAGAGACAAATTTACCGAAGGAACCATATAACAAGCAACAACAATAGGCATGATGTTAATAAAGCTGCAGCACGATATTTCAACTAGTATTTATTGCACCATAAATTTACACATAATATCTATTTTTTTAGCAGTTAGTTTTTTGATGTGATTTGAGAGGAGGGGTAACATTTAGACACAAAGTTATTTTCATTTTTATTCAAGTATGCAATGTTCAAAAACCTACATGGTTGAAATTCAGTTTTTCGATAGTAAACAGAATACAGTTTCTGGACAATAATAAATTACGTTCTCGCAAAATAAAATTTGCAGACATGATTATGACTTCTTATGAACGTGACAAAAGCAGAACAGACATAATTTAGAAGAAACATATTTGGTACTGTTCTACTACCGGGACCGGATTCAGATATCGCCAAAAGCTGACGACCTGGCGAAAAATTCGAACCATAAAAATAATTGCCAAAATATTTAAACTGCGATAAATAAAATACGATACGATTAAGTTGAAGAAAAATCCAAGTGAAAAATAACAATAGATATTTGTAAAATTAGAAACTTTTAATGTAAATTAAACAACTTGCCAAAGAAATCAGGGTAAAAAAAAAATCATTTTACGGTTTCTCGTGCACTTTTTTTCAGACTGAATCCTCGTTCCTGAAGAAATTGTATGGAAGAGATTTCATCATTAGGCAAGTCCGAATTTTCAAAGCCATGGTAAATAAACACAAGTGACCATTACATCTTTAAGACATTCTTTTTCTTTAAAAAGTTAACATTGTAACGGCATTAGAAGTAAACATTACTGACTTCATAGTAACCAATCTCTTGGTGAGTTTAGCAAAACATTCGGCAACGACTCCGGTCCCGATACCAGAACAATACCCGTATTTTATATCGACGCCCGTTGGCGAATTATAGTTCTTTTACATTAAATGGGGAAGGAGATGTAGTGGACCCCAACTGGTATAGCGGACCCACCATGGTAATTTTAGATTTGCCCCTTTCTATAATTTCACCAGACTGATGGAGCGCGAAAGTAAAAAATAATCAACACGATATACAATAACAATAACACTCAAACGTCGTCTCCTAAGACTATTTTTAAGAATCTATATCCTTATTACTATTATTTTATCGCATGTAACTGTTCCAGTCAGCTGCAGCCTTTTCACACATATTAAGCTGTTTGTTATACATTATAACAACTGTATAACAAATAGTTATACTATTTTCATGGGTGACAACTCCTCTCCCCAAGAATACATAAATATAATAGCAGTGACGAACAATATTCCGTAATCGTTGAAATAATTTCCAACACGGAGGCTCTTCTTTTTGCAATTTTTAACATTGCATTTCCAAACGGTTTCGTCGTTAATATAAAGTTTCAGTTGTGGCCACTTTCGCATACTCATTTGTCAGGTAAAAGACCTCTTTCTTGAAGGAAAAGGAAAGAGAAAAAAAAAAAAAAAAGATATGGCATCCACCTCATTACCTGGTAAATTAAAGACTGTTAACGCTATACCCCCCCAAAAAAACTTATGGGGACACCACGTGACTTCCTTGAACGGAATATTAAATTACACGCATTTTGCTGCATTTCATTTAAACTTATTTTCTCGAATTTCATTAGAAATAGATTTCTCATTCAATTAATTGAGCTGTTACTTCGCGGCAAGGCAAAAATACATAAAACCTCACAACTGAAATTAGATTTTCTACGCAAAAACAAGCAATTCGGCCAGCGGGCAAGAAGGCAGACTTTTCGGTGCGAAAAACCGAAAGCTTACTTTTGGTCCCACTCGCCGAAAAGACACTCAAAGTGTAGAAACTGGCTGAATTCACTATTCTGCTAAGTTTCAAATGTAAACACATATGGCTGCTATGGTAAAAAAAAGGGCTTAGCCGCACTTAAACAACTTTTAAATTGTTGATAATTTTACAACTACTGCATGCAGATTAACTAAAGGCATAAAATCCTTAACCGGAAGATAAGAACAACATAATTCAATCATTTTTAAGGCCAAAAAATGCACAATTTACCAACATATAAGAATCAAAAAAATAACTGAGCTCACCGAGCCGAGTAACAGAGAGGATGTATATATAAGACATAAAGCAAGAAATTTAGAACTACTTTTTCACAAAGACGAAAACTGAAATTAATAATTAATAAATTTCAAATAATCCTATACATGCAACAAAGAATTTTTTAAATCGTTAAAACCAAACCTTTTAAACAAGCATTACCCCAATTCTAAAGAATTTATGAAATTTAAAAGAAATTTAAAGACAAAAAAAACGCAAAAGAAGAGGAATTCAATCAACTTCAATGCCACTTCGTCAAGGAATGGAACATTGAAACTAATTGAAATCTGAAAAAACTTTAAACTTAAATCTAAGGCTTCACCGAGTTTTCTTTTATTTATTTGTAAAGGAACTCTAGCTTAAACTATGATAAATGATAAGGATTACCTAATTTGTCAGCATACTGTAATGTGCTTAGGTTACATCATAGAATCTCGCTAAAATTTAAATAATAGCTTAATTAATGAATAAAAACTTAAATCTTTACTTAAATTTTAGTGAGATTCTATGATGTAACCTAAGCACATTACAGTATGCTGACAAATTGTGTAATCCTTATCATTTATGATAGTTTAAGCTAGAGTTCCTTTACAAATAAATAAAAGAAAACTCGGTGAATTTTAAATAATAAGATATTATTCATTTAAAATTAAAAAAATTAAATATACAGACTTAAAACCCATGCTATACGATGACGGGCGACGATATCAGAAAAGGCTTACAATAAATATTTAAATACCAAAAGCATTTTTTTTTCTCCAGGTCTTATTAGCAAAAGAAAAAAAATGTCGGCTATTACGCTCTCACGATAATATTCCTACCAATCATCGGCTTCCCCGCTGGCATTTTACACAAGAAATGCAAACGAATTCAACGGGAATACACCAGCCTAAAACATGATCATTACAGACAAAGCAGAAGAATAAAAGAAAAAAATATTCTTATAATATATTGACTCATCTGCATTCGCACAGCTACAGTAAGTAGCGTTGTCTCAGGTGTGTGTGTGTTAACATCTCGCCAAACAACTCTTGCTATTATTTGAAGCTCAAAACGAAAGGTCAGCGGAAGAATACGTCGGAATCATAATTCAAAGCTCACTCACATGACGCAACACTATTCAAAACTCGTTAACACATCGAAATAATTCAAATATTTATAGCGCTAGAATGTGAAGAAACAATGTTAAATAATTTCGAAAAGTAAGGGGTAAAAACTTGAATGAGAACTTTGCAATTGACTCGAAAGTTATATTCGAAATATGCTGTCTTCCCCCAACGAATTTCTTTTTTGTAAGTAAAAACACTGTGACAAAAAGATTAACGATCTCAGTTCAGCATTTACGGTAACAGACTAAAATAGTCGTCGTAACTGTAACTCCTAATTCAACTGATCCAGACTGATCTATCTATCATAAATCGTGAAGGCATTTTGAACTGACACGCAAAACTTAGTATATCCTGTTAAAAATGTTCCTGAGTTTCTTAGACTTCTAATATTTGAATTCATTTCAATATATTTTGAATATTGTATTATTCAAAACCAGCTTTTCATTCAAGAACATATTTTTAAAACTAAGCAACTTTTTCCCAATGATCCTAATTCGACTTAAACGAAATAAAAAACTTTTCCAGATACATTTTTTAATCAATAAAAGTTCAGAATTAAAAAGTTTAAATCTTCACCTCAACGGCAACATCTACGACAGAACAAAAGAGCAAAGTTAGGCAATGGTAATCAAAGTTGAAAAAATAGCATTTTATAAACATTATATAAAATTAATTTTGAAAAATTTTTAAAGAACGTATAGAACATTTGTAATTAAAAATATGAATCTTTTGACTAATATGGCAAGCGTGAACGTAAGTTAAAATATCTGATGCGGGCACCACCTGACTTCTTTGTATGGCCTATTAAATTATACATATTTTTTGCTGCACTTCATTTAAACTTATTTCCTCGAATTTCATTGGAGATGTGTTTCTCATTCAATCAATTCGCAAGAAGGCAAAAATCATAAAGCATAAACATACTAGATAAAACTACATAAAAACATACATAAAATCTCAAAGCATCTTCATTAAAAACTGTAATTACAGTTTTCATATTTGTCATTGAAATTAGTGCTTTTTAAGCAAAAACAAACAATTCGACCAACAGGCAGGAAAACCAAATTTTTGGTGCACAAAATTTAAAGCTTACTTTTGGTCCCACTGGGAAACGACACTGAATTTGGTGCACCAACTGACTTAATTCATTATTCTACTAAGAGATTCAAATGTAAACAAATGGCGACCTCGTTAGGTCTAAAGCCACTTAAACTTTTAAATTGTTAATAATTCTACAACTGTTGCATGCAGGTTAACTAAAGGCATAAAATCCTTAACCGGAACAAAACAACATAATTAAACCACTTTTAAAGTGCAAAAGCACAATTAACGAGGATATAAGAATAAAAACAATGAGTTCACCGAGCTGGGTAACAGGGTGGGAATATATGTTTGGTGCTGCTAACTGGAATAAAAAAGGGAGGTGCATAACTAGATGCTATAGCAACACCATATACAAAATTTCAATATGTTAATATTCGGCAATTAATGTTCCAGTGCTATTTATCGCATTCTTGTCACTAGATGGGTGGCATTTTTCCTTTTCTTTCTCTGACTGAGGTCTGAGAACGAGACTAGATTCCAATGCTCACTGGGGAGCGTTAGTAAAAAACTTCTGCCTTAGGAAAACAACTAAATGTAATATATAAGATAGCTGTCTTAAAATATTTAGTACCCATTTTGTAAATAATATAATTTAGTAGTTCTGTGATAAATTAGTAAAGACAAGATGGCCTCTTACTTGAAAGAAACCTCTTACTGGGAAGATAGCGATTATTAGAAGCCTGGTGAATAAGATCTATCAGGTAAGAGACTTTAAATAGCTTTTGTAATAGACGAACCTGATGCAACACTATTCGTTTTTGAGTTATTCGAGATACATATGTATAGACGTCACGAAAAAATCTCTTCTGAATCCATTTTACCATCCGTTTTCGAAAAAAAATGTCTTTTGTTCTGCCCAGATAGCCCTCTGACCAGTTTGTACAGATTCGAAAGTGGTTTATATATATATATATATATACCCGAAATTTTTCTTTGTCAAATACAATATATTGTACGCGGAAGGGAAAGAAAAAAAAGAAAAAAACAGCGACAAGCCCCCTCCCCCCAAAAAAGCAACCCCCTAGAAAAATAAGGTGTACTCACAACAGAAACTTTTCGATGCAATTTATGTTATCCATCATCAAGCTTTGCTATAAATATACCGCGCAATAGCAGTAAACTTTAAAACAAAGCTGAATTCACGTGGAAACAAAAACATTTACCGATTTATTTAATTATTAGTTCTTGGTAGGCAGGTTGATTAAACTGACCAATGAATCCCTCTGTAAATACGACACCGAGGTTTAACCACTGAATTCTCTTTCAACGCATCTGAAGTACAAAATCTAATTCGGTACCCTTAAAAACATAAGAAATGAATCTGACTTGGCAAAAACGTGCTAAAGCAGCGAAACACTATGTTCCATGAAACATGAACAAAACCCAATTTACATATACACAACGTTACATCTGGAGTTAAAAAAAATAAAAAATCAACACTTTCAAGACCACAAAAAAATCTAACGTCAAATGAAGAAGGATTGAACTGGGTTAGAATCATCAGTACTGTTCTTTTACTGAGACCCGATTCAAGTATTGCAAAAAGCTGATCTGGCGAAAAATTCGAAGCATGAAAATAATATTTACGATACGGTTAGGTAAGAAAAATCCAAGAAAAAAAAATAACATAACGGATATTCGTACAATTATAAATTGTTACAGTAAATTAAGCAACTTACTAAGATATTAGAAAAAAAAAGTTGGTTAGAGAATTTAGGGAATTTAAGATTAACGTGCAGGCAATGAAACTGCGGATATCATTAAAATATCTGAAAAGATTTGCGTTTTAAGACGCTGCTGCCGCCACATTAACTAAAATAGCAATCTAATTAGTTACGTTCAGTACCGCGTTGAAGTCTGTTTCGCAATGTCCCGTAACTTTTCAAACGTTTGAGTATGATAACTAGTATCGGGATCAATAAAATTATGCGTATGGTTAATGCACAAATGTTCTTTATCATTAGGTAACTCCCAAATGTTCAACTGAATCACTTCAAAACGGGCCTGGACATCTTGGATGTATTCCTCAAGCGATGAAGGCGCATTCGGAAGGCGACCAAACAAAAGATCACTAGGCAGACGAAGATCACAACCGATTACCATGGGATGGAGAACAGCCAGTAGTCTCTTGTTTCTCTTCGACCCTAGCATGATTCGGCAGCTTTCTGAGCAGGGTCTTTCAGACAAGGCGCCAGCTTTTCCATGTGAGAATCCCTTCTGATGAAGGATAGTTATGTCCTCTGATGCTGAAAGCAGTTTGTTGTTTTTGAAGTCCAAGGGAAAATTGTATTTCCTTAAAAAGTCCGATCCGAGTATGCAAGGATCTGTAACATATGCCGTGTGATAGTAGGCAGCACTTACAAACGTGACGTTCACGTTTAACTTCCCATCTATGTCGATTTTATCACCAGACACAGTCTGGAGGGTAACACAGAATGGTGTCCAAATGAGATTATCTTATTGTTGAGCTAAATCCTTCCGAATGATGGTAACATTAGCTCCTGTGTCAATGATCATATTGCAAGGAACTCTCATCGATATGCCCAATGATGGATAGTCGATTACTGTTGCTACTCGCTGCAGAAATCTTGAGCGCTTTAAAACGGTGTTTTTCACTACCGCTCAAACTCTGCTCCGCGATATGATCATTAATTTGTTTCCTGCGTCGTTGTTGGGAAATGGTCTTATTTTCAATGCCCTGTGGTGTTTCTGCAAGTCCTTCGTACGTGGCCTTCAGCTCCGCAGTTCCAGTACTTTGGTTTCTTGTCACTCCTTTTCCGTCTCATGGCATTTAATTGTATGTTTAAATCATCTGTCTTATTTTCCGTGCTCTGGGGTGTTCTGCAGTTCCTTCGTATCTGGCCTTCAACACCGTAATTCCAGCACTTTAGAATTGGTTTCTTTTTACTCCTGTTCCGTCTCAAGGCAGTGACTTGTCGAGTAAAATCATCTGTTTTATTTTCCGTGCTATAGGGTGTTCTGCAATTCCGTCGTATGTGGCCCTCAGTACCACATTTCAAACACTTTAGAGCCAATTTGTTCTCATTCCTACACCGTGTCGAAGCATTGATTTGACTGGATAAATCATCTAAACGAGCCATCACTAGATCTACTGGCGCGTAGACTTGTACAGCTCTGACTGGTTGGCAGTCTCTACGAGTTGCTTGCTGGGCTGCCTAGAATTTCATGGCGTACACCAGAGCACTTTTTAAGTCCTTGACATCCGCCATTCGTAGAGCTTTCTGTATTTCGGGATCTCGGATTCCGTTGATAAAATACTGCAGGGACAGGATTTACCTTGCTTCTTTTAGGCACTCCGTAAACGGGAGGTGAGACAGCCTTTCAACATCCGTGGGGAGTTCCTGGAGTGTTTCTGTTAAAGGGATTTTAACTGAAGCCCGCTGTAGTTTCAAACATTTCTCCCCAAAGTGCAGCTCCAATTCGCCGGATAGAGCTTCGAAATCTAGCCTTTGAGTTTCTGGGAGAGTTTGAAGGATATCCGCTGAGTCTGATCTCAGTGAAGCGGCGAGATGACAGGCCTTAGCTTGGGAATCCCATCCGTTCGCTTCCGCTACTATTGAGAATTATGTCTTATACACTTGCCAAGAGGTCTTCCCATCATATGTGGATAACTTCAGAGAGGGACGAGCAGGCATGGGTAAAAATTTTAAATCATCACTATTGTTCCCTGCCATCCCTACGAGCTTCTTCAAGGTATCAATTTCTAGTTCGATTTGTTGTTGAACGGCAGAAACTCTTTCTTCTATTTGTTCTTTTACAGAAAAGTAACTCTTTCTTGAATGTGTCCAACTCTGTTTTCAACCGTGTCAGTTCTGTCTTCCATAGCTTCAAATTTGTTTTCTATTATGCTGTTCATTTCTCTTTTCATTTCCTCTTGGCCCACTTTCATTTCTTCTTTAACGGATTCCATATTCTCTTGAACGGCTTTATTTCTTCTTTAACAGAAATTTTACCAGCTTCCATCTCGTCTTTAACGAATTTTCGGCCAGCTTTATTTCTCCTTTAAATTCAGCTAAGGCTGCAATCAGCTGTCTTACCTGCTCGTCCATCGATCTGGTTAACGGCATTCAATCCCACTTCTGACACCAAAAAGTGTTGCATGCGTAGGGGTTCGTAATAGATTGAATGCACAAGTCCGATAAAAAGTTAATAAAAATTTATTCTAATCAAAAGAAATATAATAAAACGCTGGATTATTCCTCAAAGGTATTCATACAATATCAACAATATCACGCAATACAATCAGTAGCTATATTTAACTACTGAAACATTAAATAGCAGGGGAAAAGCGCAGGGAAAGCTAATCCGATCTCACCAGGCATTCGCTATAATCAACAATCATCAGTTACCTAAACAACAACTATAATCATCAGTTACCTAAACAACAACTATAATCATCAGTTACCTAAACAACAACTATAATCATCAGTTACCTAAACAACAACTATAATCATCAGTTACCTAAACAACAACTGAGCTGAGATGTTTCTCTCCGGCTTTTATAGCTTTTTAAATTGACCGTGTAAGACAACTCTAACAATTTCTGGAAAGCAAAAAGAGGTTTTCAGATACTCAAAAATGAAAAGAAGTCCGGACTTTGCAAAACCCTCTACACAGTAGACGCCGATTAATGCGACTGCGGTTACTGTTATCATCATTCAAGAATTGTTATCGAATAATCGAAGTCCCGCCCGTTTGTATACGAAAACATGGAAAATAGAACGCTTATTGGGATAAAAGTTTGGTTAATATGATCAAAATATTATAGAATAAATTTTTAAATGAAAATAAAATCGGCAAATAAGTTCTAAATTGATTACAAAAATTTCCAAATGACACAAAAATGTTGCCAATAAAGGTTTTTTTTTTTTTTTTAAATTCTTGAAAACATCTACGCCAAACTAAAGTTACTTTTCTAGCTAATTTTCAATTTCATATTCACAAATTTTCTTCTAATGACACATTACAGCATCGGTCGAATAATTTCCAGAAACATAACAAATAGCTCATAAATGAACTTTTGCCTTAAAGACATTGAACAGACCATATAGAAAACTTTTGCATTTTCCCATTCAAAATACTGCAAACTAGCTATTTATATAGACCTAGTTATATTTATATTAAATTACTTAACAATCATCGCTATTTTGAAGGATATTTTTTCTCATCGCTAAATGTTATCATTCGATTAAGGTTATCAAAACAGACGTGATCACATTCAGCGGCGTCTCAGTCCTTTTAAACCAGGTCCATAAAACTGCGATTAAAAAAAAAATCCACAATTTACAAGAACTAAATTTAGATTTAAATGAAAAATGGCGGAAGGTAGAGCAAAAAAAATCTGCTTCACTTCGTCTATTCGCAACGTTCTTAGAAACGAGATATTTTGGCTCAAAACCAGAATTGGCAATCTTGCTTGCACTTACTGAATCTGTTGCCAATGTGATTTTCGCACAGACGGAAATTACCCCATTACGAAGATAAGTGAGTTCCGTATGCTCGGAAAAGAATTATGACTATCAGGAATTTACGAACTGAATTTGCAGCGTTCCTTTCATTACAAACGTGGTTTCGAATAACACAAAAGATGTAGAAAATGTTTCTTGGCGTCGACAGTATTTTGAACATGGATTAAAAGTATCCTTCTAGAAATAACAGCCAAGAAGCGTGGTCTCAAGACGTTTAAATACACTGACGGAAAAAAAAAAAAAAATCCCAACTCCAAGGGAAAATTATTGTAGAGTAATGAAATTTGGATAATGTATTTGTCTAGTTAACATGTTTAATTGATTAAATTTTCAAGATTACAGGTTAATTTAAACTCAAGAAAATGTACTTCAAATGTGAAATGTTGTTACATTAATAGCCGGTGTAACCTACAGAATTTTGAATGCAAGCCTGTTATACTTGTTCTATCAATATTGGGACGGTCAGTGCTGTGGATGATGCTGGAGTTGTCGCCCAATCATATCCCATACGTGCTCAATTGGAGACAGATCTGGTGATCTCGCAGGCGAAGGTAACATGACGACACTCTATAGAGCACGTTGCGTTACAACAGCAGTGTGAGGACGGGCGTTATCCTGTTGGAAAATTCCCACCTGAATGCTGTTCATGAATGGCAGCACTACAGGTTGAATTACCAGACTGACGTACAAATTTGCAGTCAGTGTGTTTGGGATAACCACGAAAGTACTTCTGCTGTCATAAGAAATTGCTCCCCAGACCCTGACTCCAGGTGTAGGTCCAGTGTGTCTAGGCAGCAGATAGTTTGGTTGCAGGCGTTCCCCTGGCCTCCTTCTGACCAATACACGGCTATCACTGACACCAAAGCAGAACCTGCTTTCATCAGAAAACACAACAGATCTCCACTCCCTCCTGCAATAAGCTCTGGTTTGACACCAATGGAGTCGTAAATGGCAATGGCTTGGAGTTAGTGGAATGCACGGTACAGGGCGCCTGGCTCAGAACTGTCCTTGAAGTAACCGCTTTGTAACAGTTCGTTGTGTCACTGTGGTACCAACTTCAGCTCGAATTTCTGCCGCAAACGTAGTACGATGCGCCACAGCCGTAAACCGTATACAGCGTCTTCCCTCTCAGTAGTTCCCCGTGGCCGCCCGGAGCCCGGTCTTCTTGAAGCAGTACCTTCATTAGACCACTGTCCCCAACAATCATGCACAGTGGATAACATTACGGTCAAGTCTTAGCAATAATCGCGGAAAGAAAATCCACCTTCTCGTAGCCCTATAACCTGACTTCGTTCAAACTCGGTGAGCTGTTGATAATGGCTTCTTCGTTTTCTTAGAAGCATTCTTGGCTAACATCAACTGAATACGTCAAATTTCAAAGCTAAATAACGCTCACGAACTTTACAGCACGCATTTAAAGTAAACCTGGTTTGCAAGTTCTGAGTGGAGCTACTAGCGTCACACTTACGCGCGAAACGTGAAATATGAATCGATGTCATGTTTCAGATGTATAAACACGACTACCAAATTTTGTTTATCTAACACAAGTCTTTCTTGGTGTTGAGATTTTTTTTCCGTCAGTGTATATACCCAGCAGCTTTTCTTCAACTAAAATGATTGTTACCAAAAATTTCTCTTCGAGACTCCCCGAGATATTCTTAAAACTGAACACAGTACAGAAATATCACCAAGATCATTTCGGAGATTCAGTCCATCCAACATGTCTAGGCTTATAGTTTATGGAAATGCTACACATTAGGACTTTTCCTAGCATTTTCAACAAGCGAATAGAATTTTTACTGTGATCATCATTCTATATTCAAAGACTTTTAGTATTTGTTTTGAGGTTTCTGACAGCAGAAAACGTAAATATTAAATAAAATATTCATAAATTAGTAACCTTGAGTTCCAAAACGTTAAAACGTTATCTTATTGTATTTGTTTATTCATTACTGCATGCACTCTATCGCCGATTAGTATCGAGTTCACTTTGGTATCACATTCCACGAAATTTTTTTCGTAAAATCTTTTTGTCGAATCATTTTTTCGATACAGCAGGTCCACGTTGCTTATAAAGCAGGTACCAGCAAACTACGGCCGCTAAGCAATTTAGTGCGCCACGCGAACAATAATCATATTTTATAAAATAGTTCCCATTTCAGTCTTTTGGTGCTTTTGCAAAATAAATCTAAATTTGATATATTTCAAATTTTTCAATTTATTATTATTTTATTGCGCGCTTCGTCATTATGCACTACATTTTCCGTCCATTACACTTCGTCACTACGCACAACACTTTCCTTGCGTACTCCGTCATCTCCCTCTCCCCGTCGAGGGCTTTCTCAACAACAACAACAAAAAGGGAAAAAAAAAAAAAACCTGAAAGGTTAAATTACGTCCTAAGGGGCTTTTAACCTTTTTGTGTGTTACCATTATTTGTTAAATATCATGTTCTTGGCACTTAAACCATAAAATTCAGTTCAAGAGCAATATCGCAAAATAATTTTAAAATGAGCGTATCTTTAGAATTTCCGATACACAGTCTTACGCTCTGGAGATTAAAAATGTTTTTTTCTGTGCGACGTTGTCATGCCACGTTTTGAAATCCTTGAATTTGTTAAGCAAAAACTTGTTAGAGTTTTACAAAATATGAAATCGATAATAAAACAAATTCCAAATTTCAGATTTAGACTTCCAAATGCCCATATTCGGGTGGAAACGTTCAATATTCAAAATTGGATGGCTCTAGATAGCGTTGTTTTATCACAATACGAGAAATATACATATATTTATGCAGATTCTTCATTATTTAATTTCTTTAAATATAATGCAGGGCGATAATATTTGGTGGCAACAATATCAAAAGTGAAACAACGCTTTTAGTGAATCAATAGAAAATGCCAAAACGTAATTAATAGTCCTTCTGGGCAAATTGCCCCTTTTGGACTAAAAACTGGCTCCTATCTGTGTTACACATGGAGAAACCACGAAAACGCCCACGTAGGCAGGCCGTTCGCTAGGACTTGAACACCGAACCGAACTACCACTGTTTAGCGGCTTTTACGGTTCAGCCGTTTGGTGATCGAATTTTTCAACCTGTGACCTATTATTTTACAGTTTCTATTTTTGTTCAAACCAAAGTACAGTTTCATAGATCATAGTTCTTTCATAAATCGTTCCACAGAAGTTAATAGTATATACCGACTGAGGTAGAATTTCAGATTTTTAGCTTTACACTGTCATACTCATTTAAAAATTGTAATCGTAAGTGCAAATTTTACAAAACTTTTAATTCAGATAAATTCGACAAATTTAAGGGTTTTTTAAGAAAAGTAGTGGTTTTCCTAGATTAACTTATAAACTCTTTTTTTTTTTTTTTTTTTAAATTTTTTTTTTTTTTGCTTGTTTGTTTGTCACTTTTTAAATTGTTGCCACCAAATATCATTAAGTACTGTATTTAAAGAAATTAAGTAATGAAGAATCTGCAGGAATGAACCTTGAATTTTGAATTTGTTTTATTACATACTTCATACTTTTTATACTTTAATGAATTTTTGATCAAGAAACTCAACGATTTTAAAGCTACAAATGGAAACACACTGCACGGAATAAACTATTTTTATCTCCAGCGCACGATAATGGCTATCGGAAATTCTAAAGGTACGCTGTTTTTAAATATTTTTAGCCGAAAGGGGCATTAACCCAAATGCTCTTGAAACGTGTATGTATGTGTAAATGAAAAAACAAAAAGCCTCATTGGGCGTAATATAAAATCTGAAAGCGTTTAGGTTTTTTTTTTAAATTTATTTTTGTGCGTGTTTTTTAAAAAAGCCCAAAAGGGGCTATTAGCCTCCAAATGAGATTTTGTGTCGCTTCACACTATAAATGGCGTGTCATTTTTCAAATTGTTGCCAAATATTATTGCCCTTTATTTTTTAAAATAAATAATAAATTATCCGCTTGTATGTCTCTCGCACTGTGAAGAAACAAAGGTATCTGGAGCCATCAAATTTTGAAAAATGTAGTTCTGCAACCGAACACGAGCACCTGGAAGCCCGAATTTTGAATTTCGAATTTGTTTTATCATTTATTTCTTATTTTCTAAAACTTTAATGTATTTTAAATTAATAAATTCAAGGATTTGAAAGCGAGCAGTGGCAGCACTGTTCGAAATAAATCATTTTTATCTCTATAGCGCGAAACTGTTGCCATTCGGAAAAAATATAAGATGTATCTTTCAATTTTAATTAACAAACTCGGCTCTAGGAAGGCGAAATGTTGCCCTAACAGAAAATAAAATACTTTTATCTTCCACGCTTCAGCGTGTTAGTAAAGCCTAAGATACTTTCAAATTTAACCTGGAAGGTTACTCAGTAATAAACTCAGGGATTTAGAAGCAATAAACACAGGTCTTAAGAATAGTGTCTTAAGAATACTTTTTTCCTACGTTTTAATGAGATTGATTTAAATAAACATGTATTAAAATCATGAGATGGCTAATTAGAAATATTCCCCATTTTTATGAAATTATACTACTAAAAACCGCGTATCACTTTTCAAATTGTTGCCACCAAATATTATCGCCCTGTGTTATACATGTATGTTTCTGTATATATGTTTCTCGCATTGTGACAGAACAACGGTACCTAGAGCCATCCAATTTTGAATAACGTTATCTTCCACCGAATATGGGCATTGGGAAGCCCTAATTTGGAATTTGAAATTTGTTTTATTATCATATTTTGTAACACTTTAACGAATTTTTTTAACAAACTCAACGATTTCAAAGCAAGCAATGAAGCAACACTATACGAAAAAAAAGAACATTTTTATCTCTAGCGCCCGAGACTGTGTATCGGAAATTCTAAAGATATGCTCATTTTAAAATTATTTTGCGATATTGCTGTTGAATTGAATTTTATATTTAAGTGCGAACGAAGAACATGATATTTAATAAATAATTTTAACGTACAAAACGTTAAAAAAAGTCCCTTTGGGCGTAATGTAAAATCTGAAAGCTTCCAGGTTTTTTTATAAATCATGATTCGGGGGGAGGAATTTATGATCAAATATCACCGATGATCATTTACAAGCAGTTTTAAGAATCTTTACCGAAAAATTAACACCTGAAATTAAAGTAAGCAAAGTTACATAAAACAGCACCATTCTCTCTGAGTAAGTCTTTCTCAAGAGGGTACCACCATACATCCATTCTAATCTAGCCGTTTTTCTGAAGCTGATTCTATAGGAATTTAAACGAAATTAACCGGTTAAATAAGAAAACATTAAATTAATATAAATAATTAAAATTCATCCAGAAAAACTCTAGCCTTGAAACCACCAAAATCTTACATTAATGAATCACTTGTCAAGTCTCGATTAACCGAGTTACAAAACAGCTTGGTTGTGCCAAATAATAATGATAATAATAATCTGGAAGATTTCAGACTTAACGGTCGCCCAATAGGGTTTGTTAAGGTTCTTTACGCTCTCGTTGAGCTCACAGTCTACCAGTGTACTGATACTCACGTCTACTAATAACCTCCACCTTTTTTTAAGCACCATTTTCTTCGCACTTACGCCATATGCAATTCAACAGCAAAATTACAAAAATTTTAAAGCGCAGCATAGCAGCATTCGTTTGGAATTCTTGATACAGCGTTAAGTGCTGGCAGTCTTTTCTCAGTTCATAATATCAATTTTTGGTTTTCTTTCAAAGAGTGTTCTTACAAAATATTTTTTTTGACTTTTTATTATTGACGTTTTGTGTGTTTATTTATTAAATATGACGTTCTTGGCGCCTACGACACACAAAACTAGGTTCAACAGCAAAATTACAAAATATTTTAAAACAGCACATCTTTAGAATTTCCGATAGACAGCGTCGCGCGCTGGAAATAAAAACTTTTATTCCGTACAGTGTCGCCACTGCTCGTTTTGACATCGTTGAGTTTTTAATCAAAATTTCGTTAACGTTTTACAAAATATGAAATAAGATAATAAAGCAAATGAGAAATTCGGGCTTCGGGGGCCTATATTAAGGCGGAGGACTAAATTATTCAAGATTTGATGGCTCTAGGTACCGCTGCTTTTTCACAATGCGAGAAACATACATACATTCATGAAGATTCTTATTTACATTCTTTAAATATAATACAGAGCGATAATAGTATTTGGTGGCAACACTATGAAAAGTGATGCAACGCATTTATGTGTTTTGACGCAAAATGCCGTTTGGAGACTAATATCCGATTCGGGACTAACGTCCTCTTTCTGACTAAAAAGAAAAGAAAGAAAGAAGGGAGAAAAAAGTTTGATCATTGAGGAACAATGGGGGGGGGGGGG
>KK121098.1:44770-86631 GCA_000611955.2 Stegodyphus mimosarum
AAAAAAAAAAAGCTTAGTAGGAGTGAGTGTAACAGCAAACTGGTAGACTGCGAGCTCAGTGAGAGCGTAAAAATAAATACTTTAACACACCATTTTGGGCGATCGTTAAAATCTGAAATCTTTCAGATTTTTTTTTTTTAATGCAATACCATATATTTTGAGAAACGAAAAATAAATGTTTTACCCGTAATTTTACAAAATACTCAATTGTGTAACCCGGCGGCTTCAAAACGCGTGGTCACAGCAAGGCAGATTTCAGTAAAGGGTAAATGGCAACAGTAAGAAAAAGTTTAAAGAAAAAGATTAAAAAAAAAAAAAAACAGTAACTGACACACAACTTTTTTTTCCAATATATTTCCTTTTTTGTAGTAATTTAGCAAAGATAAATAAATGTACTTGTGTTTTAAATACCTCTAGGAAACCTGTTTGGAGTGTTTACTGTTTCTAGTTCACAAATTTCCTGCCTAGCAAAACAGAAGCTACATACTTGAAGGAAATACGTTTATCGCAAGCATCGTCCGCAATCCGCCAATAAAATAAACGCACAATTATGTCTTGAATAATTAATTTTTTCCCTGTACTTAAATACGTGAAGTCTTCCCGAGGCGTCAATTTACGATGAAGTAATGCTATAGCACATTTTTCCTTTACCATTTACCTTTGCCATTTTAAATATGATTTTGTGTCCTATATCATTAACTACTTTAGGTAAATCCTTAAACTAGCGGCTATAAAACAGATGTGCTTGGCTTAAATTTGTTTCAGACATTAAACTGAAACTTGTAACTAAGGTCAGATCTCAATTCCTTTGTACTCCTTTTAATAGAGAATTTGTTAAGGCTTTTATGAAACTTTACCAGTAAGCTTTTTTGAGACGTAATTCTTAAGTTTTCAGATCGCAGTTTTTATTTTAAATTGTTATAGATTCAAATTTTGTTTGCCGTCAGGATAAAATTTTTGAGGAAAAAAGGGGAAAAAAATAATAAATAAATAAAATCTGAGAGCTTTCAGGTTTGGGGCCAAAGGGGTGTTTTTTAACATTTTGCGTGTTACCTTTCTTTATTAAATATCACGTTCTTCGCACTTACACCACATAAAATTCAATTCAACAGCAACATCACAAAATATTTAAAAACAGCCCATCTTTAAGAATTTCCAATAGATAGTCTCGCACGCTGGAGATACTTTTCCCCCCGTACAGTGTTACCACTGCTCGCTTTGCAATCGTTGAATTTGTTAATCAAACATTCTTTCAAGTTTTAGAAAATATGAAATAGATAATAAAACAAATTCGAAATTCAAAATTCGGGCTTCCAAGTGCCCATGTTTGGGTGGAGGATTATGTTATTCAAATTGGATGGCTCTAGGTACCGTCGTTTCCTCGCAATGCGACAAACATACAAATATTCATGCAGATTCTACATTGTTTAATTTCTTTAAATGCAATACAGGGCGATGATATATGGTGGCAACAATCTAAAAAGTGAAACGGACATTTACAGTGAAATAACGCAAAATGCCGTTCCGAAACTAATAGCCCTTCTGGGCTACCGCCCCTTTGGGCGGTATAAGAATAGATAATAAAAGGGCTATAGGGGCTATTGTGTATCTTAATAATAAAAGGGAATCTTATAATATTAATAGTTATCTTATCTTAATAATAAAGGATAATAAAAGGGCTATAGGGGCTATTGTGTTGTAAAAGGGCTATTGTGTATCTTCTAATACTGCTAAAGAATACTGTTCTTTCTCAGCTGTTGAAGCTAGACAACTGCCGAGCAGCAAACCCGCCGAGCACTAATAGTTTCATCCAGATTCGTGTCCCGGCGAACGGGCTAGTAGCACAGGAGTTTTCGTGGTTTTCTCCATATGTTACATGAATAGGAGGCAGTTTTCCTTGAAAAGTCGTCCACGAAGGCATTCTTTCTCCAAATAGGCCTCGTACACATTGTCATAATCCGAATAAACGAAAAGCCTTTCATTGAGACTGTGTTGTATTGTACTGAGTTGTATCTTTCTAGTGCATCCTGTCATATTGGTCAAAGAATAATCTTGGCACCAAACCTCGTGTTTAAGTTACTGCCCGAGCCAAATTGAGTCTTTATGCAATGAAAATAATTCCTCGAAGACTCTTCAGTTGGGTATTTTAACTTAAAACGGTTTCTGTTGAAAATTGATTCAAATACTTATTTAACTTCTGGAACTTCATTCCTTTTCATTTAGACCGCCTGTTACAAGGTTGAATTAATACACAGCAGGAGTGGTCCTGGCTGCTTTTATTAATATCGTCGTCAGTTTACGTAATTTAAACTGGTAGCGTGTATTTAACTTACTCGTTAACGGTGTAGGAATGAGAGATGATGATTGTGTGCACCCCTTCCACTTATGGAGCAAGAAATGCCATTTAAATTTTTATCAACTAGTTAAGAGCTTCAGGATAGGAAGTGTGCGGACTTTGCATGACAACATTTCAAATTAACGCCATGTGAAAACTTGTATGTATCATCCTGGCGTATGTGGAATGCGGTTCCAAACCCCTCCTTTTTTTTCCAACAGCAAAATAATTCAAATTTATTAATAGGTATATACATACGCATTAATGTTTTCAAGAATATTACTCATTTAATGTAAATTTACCATGGACTCATCAACGACACACGATTAGAAATGAGGGGAGGGTCGCTATGATCTTGAAGGGCTTTTTTTAAAGTAATAGACTTCAGCATCAGCGATGACCTCATTCAAAGCATGGGCAATCGATGTAAAATTTGTGTGAAGGCTCGGAGTGATCACAACCTCATTAATACATTTGATTGTTTTCAGCTTTAAACATCAATTTGTTAATGACCCAAATGTGACGCTATCACATACTTTACGAAAATTAAATATTGTTTTTATCTTTATAAAGAACGCTTGTTATCTTTCATACATAAAGACATTTGCTACCTTCATGTTTAAAGTATTATTTAAGTTCTTATCTGTCGTTTTATTTTAATATCCTTTTCTGTCAGTCTCGTTTCTGTTTCCCTACCGGAATGTAAATTCAGGCTTATGTACTCTGGTCAGAGCCAGATTGTGCGCTAGTTAAACCATGAAGCTGTTAGGCTAGACTTCGTTTCATTAATTTTAGTTTATTTATTATCTTTGACTTAAGCCAAAACTGTTGGCTCTTCTGCAAGCACAAGTTGGTGCCGATTGTTAGATTTTACTTGGATTAAATAGTAGGGTCCTTTATACCCTTTACCTGTCCCTGTGATATAGTGATAACTCACCAACTGTCTTTTAGAGTTCTGGTCTAATTTTATGCTACCTATAATGTGCAAAATATGATGCTATTCAAAGATTTATTTTTCCATTTTTTGCTGCTTATACCGTCGAGTGCTTAACTTTTGGATGGCACGGTATCATGATTAGTATTAAAGGAAGTCTACTACTTCCTTTACTTACATAAGTATTAAAGGAATAAGATGTGTAAGTTCTAAAAGCATAAATAAAGGTAATAATAATGATTTCTAGTATAAATTATATTTTCACGGTATGTTTTGATAAAAAAAATATCAGAAGTTTAAGATGTATTCCGATATTTACTTACAGTTATTAACTGTCTTTCATGAAGGCGAAAATACATTTCATAATTTCGTTATAAGTTTGCAAACTTAAAGATATAAATAAAGCATAAAGGCAGCAGCCTGTTATTTCGAGGAAATCCTCTGCATTCAGCAAATTAAGCGTGTCGAAGTGTCAGGAAGAAAATGATAAAGGTACAAAGTTTAGTTAAATAGAGTGATATTTCACACATGAAAGGAAATTTTGTCACAATTTTGGTTCCCTAATTACCGCATTCCATATTTAGTTGCATGCCTTCTAATTAGATGTCAAAACAATTTCAATAGCATTCACTCATTTCCTGCATGAAAATTTATCCACAGTGTGAAAGAACGGAACATCACCTTCCAAATAATTCATTCATAATGATATAAATTAATTCTTGGGAAATGTTCAACGAACTAAAACTTATATTTCAAATGTTATTAAATTACGTAAAAAAACACAGAACTTCGTTCTGGAAAGAACTTTTCAGCAGCAGCAAATGTTAATACAATTATTTAAAAAAATGAAGTCTTATTCCTGGTCAAAAATCGAATTATAAAATTTCACTCACTAAACACTTAGTAATTCTTTTATTTCTTACATAAACAAGCAATTTCCACAATTTTCATATTAAATATGCAGGCAAAAACGAAATTTTCAACACAAGGATGCAGAATTTAAACTACATTATACTATTTCAGTTAATTCTCACTACCTTCACTCAACTATTTTCTTGCCAACTGACGATTTCTGTGGTTTGAAAATGCCCAATTTGCCCACAAGAAACTCAGAATAGATTCAAAATTTAAATTAGTGCTAAATAAAAACTTACTTTATACATTTTTACATCTATACTTCCAGTTCGAATTTAAAAAAAAATCGTCGAATTCGTTTCCTTCTCGTCATAACAGAGAATGTAATATTTAGATCTAAAACATCAAAAACAACGCCAAAATAATTATTTCACATGACAAGGCGTAATATATCTTTGAAATAATATAATTTACACAGGAAATTTAAAAGACGATGAAATATAGCTTGTTTCTCTTCAATAAAAGAATAATTTTTAGTCCAAATAATTTTTAGTCCAAAGGGGCTTTGTCCCTCAAGGACTATTGCTTACGTTTTGCGATTTTGCGTCGGAAACATTTCAAGTCTGTATCACTTTTCAAACTGTTGCCACAAAATATTGCAGCCCTGTATTATATTTAAAGAAATTAAATAATGAAGAATGTGCATAAATGTATGTATGTTTCCCGCATTGTGATAAAACGACGGTACCTAAAGCCATCGAATTTTGAATGCCGTCATCCTGCTGCGAATATAGGCATCTGGACGCCCAAATTTGAAATTTGGAATTTGTTTTATTAACGATTTCATATTTTGTAAAACTTTAACGAATTTTTGATTAACAAACTCAAGGATTTCAAAGTGGGCCATGGCAAAGTTGTACAGAAAAAAACATTTTTATCTGCAGCGCCTGAGACTGTGCGTAGGAAATTCTAAAGGTATGCTCAGTTTAAAATTATTTTGCGATATTGTTCTTTAACTGAATTTTATAGTTTAAATGCGAAGAACATGATATTCAATAAATAAAAGTAACATACGAAATGTTTAAAAAACGCCTCTTTAGACGTAATTTAAAATCCGAAACCTTTCAGATTTTTTTTTTTAACTTAATCTCATTAAACACTCACGCGCATTCAAAAAATAAGGAATTATGCTGTCTGATGATCATGTACAAAATAAAATACATTTGTTTTCAAGTCAGAAACACATTTAGACCAGTCTTTCGATCTTTGGAATGGATTTATATATATTCTGCAGCCATAACATTAACTACCCACTCGAGTTAGCAAATTATAAATCCTTCTAACTGCTGCCAATCTACGACGGAAGATTTTTTATTTCTTAAAATTATAAATTCAGAAATTTCCTATAATATAGGCACTTTTTTGTTTTCATTGATATATATACGTATAACTGACCTAATTTAAATCTAATTTTAACATACGCATTTGCACTATTACTGTAAATAATAAAGCCTGTTTCTACCGCCATGTATTATGCGCCTGGCTAGAGAGAAATTATTTTCTAGCCACTTAATTAGCCACTCACAGCAATTAATTTGTTGCCTTTTAAATGCTTTTCATTATCAGAAAAGAATATATATTTAGGATACAAATTTTTAGTTAGAATTGATGTACTAGGTGAAATTTTACAAGTTTAAACTGCTCCATACTTGAAAATAAGCTATTATTCTTTTCACAACTTCTGAAAAGCCTTAACACCGAGTGGAGCATAAACCTGAAGAACATCTAGCCTCAAACAACGAATGGCGTAGCGCATGCAAAAAAGACAAAAGAAACCAAAAGCACAAAGTTCTAGTTTAGATTTTAAATAAAGGTTTGGGATAAAAGCAGACGTTCTTTTCACATGCTTAAACAAACGAGAGATTTCCAAAAGAGTTAAAGAACAGAAGACGGGGGAAGAAAAAAAAAAGCGCTTCGCAATTCAAAAGAGAACTTCTTTTAAACCCTCAGTGGCTAAAATAAGATCCTGTTGAATCGTTTGTTGAAAATCCTTGAACTAATGAACTAAAGAGAGGACCAATGAGAAACAAGAGATGAGAAGGTCAAGAAAATTGCCTGGAATTAGGCGAAGGAAAATTGTCGGCGTTTAGTCGCTGCTCAGCTTAATTCGTAATGTCCATGTTTTGAATTCCTTTTCCGTAACACAAGCACATATATTTATCTGCCTTTTATAATGTACTTAAAAGCAACAATCAGAGAGCCTTGTTGAAAACTTTCACGGTGGTATCTCAAGGAGATCTGACGCAAAGAATAAGATACTGCTCATAATAAACTACTGTAAATATACATATGCAAATATTCGTATACAATTACAAATGGAGAAATTATATCGTACGAGACGGAAATAAGTCATTTTGAACTAAAATAATACTAACCATAAAAATTCTCTCTGGAAGATAACCACATAACTAAACAAAGTGTGCAATGCATATTAAAGCTTTAGAAGAATAAAATATTATAAACTAACTGAAAGAATTAAAGTGCAAAGTGAAGCATTCTAATGCAAAATGTACGGAATAAGTATATTTATTTCTTAGAACGGCAAGTCATAAAATAAGTTACTTAACTAGTGTCTTTTACGAAGTGGATAACGAACGCAAATAACTTTTTTATATTGATTATTTTTTATATTGATTTCCTAGTTCACAAACAAAAATTTTACGATTTTTTGTGTGCAAACGTAGTATAATTTCTACCATAATAAATTTAAATTGTTACACGCTGCTTGTGAGTCAAATCATGTATTAACACTGTTGTTTAAAAATTTATATTATTAAACTTAAAACCATCTTTATATAAAAAAACGACAGAAATTCAGAAGAAAGCCGTCTATACGTAGCTTCTAGAGTTAATATAAAATTTTTTAATCAGAACGATGAAAAATCTTACCAAATATTATTTCTACGCAAAAACATAAGTAAATACGCAAATAAAAGAGCTAATGCAACGCCTTCGAAATTCGTCATTGGTATAATGCACCAATTTTATTAATTCCGAACAACTATAAACAATCCTGCTTTCATATGAAGATGGACAATCTTTTACTTGTCAATGGCCATACCATGCTGAAAGTACAGGTTCTCGTCCGATCACCATCTTTTACTAAAAGCAAAAGCCTCTCCTTCGAATTTGGTGCCATTTTGTCGGATGTCACTCGTTACAAGTCAAACACGACTCTTCGAATTATCGGGTATGAGCAAAAGTTCTATGTTTTTGATGTACATACGAAAGTGCAAACAAAAAAAACTGGAACTCGCTAGGACTGTGTATAATCACCACCATGGTCAATGACCTCTTGCCATCTTCAGTAAAAGATGAATTCTACGCCGATAAAACATTTCAGGTTTGGAGCTAAAAAACTCACGTACGGCAATTTTCGCAACCTCCACATCACTAAAGGTTTTCCCAGCGAAGGAGATCTTGCAAAGCGCGAAAAAGGTGGAAGTCTGTGGGGGCCATGGCAGGGGAATATCAAGGATAGCGTAAAGCCTCCCACCCAAAGTATATATAATTTCTAAGGTGCCACCACAGCAGTATGTAGCGACAAGGCTTGCCACTTCCATCGTTATGATTCTTTCAGTCTGTCCAGCTGTTGACAGAAGAAGATTGCATTAAAGGTTTGATTACGTTCCAGGACCTCAAAATGAATTAATTACCCTTTCACATCCCACCATTCACACCCTCTTAGGATCAGGTTCTTGTCTATATTTTGATGGAGGCATTTCAGAAAGGTGACACACAGTTCTGCGACGCTTCATATTCTGGTACATAACCCACTTCTCATATCTGTGACAATCGTGTCAAGAAGTGATCATTTTACTCTGTGTACCAGTAAGGTTTTCACTAATGCCTCTACAGACTGATGGACTCCAAGACCGTAGTTGATCTTGAGAGCGCCTGTCGCCGTCCCTGAAATTTCGAAAGCAGCGAACGACATGTCTTTTCGTCGATTGCATCCTCACCATACACTTGTCTAATGTTGTGGCAGGCCAAGGCTGCAATCTGGCATTATCGAACTCAAACAGTATGTATGTACTCAATGACTGTCTGGTGTGTTCTTTATTGGTCTTCATTTGGTCAGCTGCAACAGGACCAAATGTTTCACTATTGCCTTAAAAGCACCACGCTATTAATCTTTTCAGAATTTAAAATAACCAGAGCCTTCTTCTGCTGTTCATAGCCCACCAGTGGCCGAGTGGTAAGAAGGCGAAAATTGATAGTTCGGTCCGGGAGTCGAATCTCGGTTAAAGAGCTGTCTGAATCGGAGTTTTCATAGTTTTCCTCATGCATAACGTGTATACCAGATAGTTTCCCTTAGAAAGGCCCTTTACGAAGGCATTCTCCCCTTTATGCAGATATCCGTCGAGCGCTTTGCCATAATCAAATATGCCAAACAAAACCTGCTTTTCAAAAATTTGTTTTGAGTTAAACTTCTTCAATAAATTTATTTTTAACTCACTTCTTTTACCTCTTTTCATCCTAATTATATGGGATTTATTTTACTTTGATTTATATTAGTTGTATAATTTAATGGCCTCGTTATCTGTAAGCCGTGTGGTACATGTTAAACACTAGAGTTAAAAGTGGGGCATTCATCTATCTATTTTGAACCTAACAATAATCACAGGTCTTTTCTACTTTTAAAAAATTTGTTTTTAGTTTCTTAATTAGTTTGAATTTGTCTTTAACCGTAAATTTTTGAAATTCTTTTCATCTTAATTTTAAGAGTATTTATTGTATTTTTATTTGCTATGTTACTGCTACCACTTAATGGTCGTGGTTATACAACACAAAATAGTAGCATGAAGCCCCTTCTCCAAGGAATAGTAAAAAATTACAGAAGTGTCCCGTATTTGATATATTTCACATAGGTATTCCATTCCTTTACTAGATAATTCCTGCAGCACACAGAATGCAAGAACTGGAACCCCGTCCTGGGTCTGCCTTTCGGGGTGAGCGTGTCCAAGCTCCTGAGACCCGAAGTTCATGGAAATCCATGTTCATGTCTCTTATAATGACAGTTCACATTTTTTCATTGAAACTGAACGTCCGGAGACTGGCCAGTGCACCTGAGCGAATGAATCATGAATAAAAATCTGGGCCCACTGCTGTAGAACAGCTTCAAAGACTTAATCCCGAAATCCTTCCATCATTACAGACCTCAATAACACACAGAGTTCGGTGCTATAACCCAAAGAAAATCCAGCCCATCCCGTCACTTGAGGTTCAAGGATATTTGGGCCAGCTGCGTTTCGTTCATCCTCTAAATCTCTTACATGATGGATCTCTTACTCTCTCTTACTCGCAGGATCTCTTACAGTCTCTTACTCGCAGGATGATTATTTATTTACACACAGTGAGTCCATCGGAGCACAGGGATTCACTGCAAGTCGATTATTACAACATGAATTCGACCGTGATCCTCTGGCCCTAGCGCTCAGAAAGATACAAAACTTGTGCCCAGGAATACAATCCTCTTTTATTCATTTAACCTTTGCTTCACAACTACTGCTCGATATCGACTTTGCTACTGCTGCTCTATCTAAATGCTTGGAAAGGTGGTGTGATGTGACTGCTCAACGACTGCGCTTGGCAGGAATATGATGTACTAATCATCAGAGAATGTTGTAGCCTTAAATTGCAATGTGTTCCAAAATAACTGTTACTATTTGTTTTGAATTTTTTCATAAGCAAGAAATAACAAAATCGTTCAATAAGAGAAAAAAAAATCTGATGTAGACACCACATGATCTCCTTGTACAGCCTATTAAATTATGCACTTTTTTTCTGCCTGCATTTCATTTAAACTTATTTCGACGAATTTCATTAGAGATACATCTCTCATTCAATTAATTCAGTTTTCACTTCGCGGCAAGGAAAAAATACATAAAAACTCAAAACATCTTCATTTAAAATTGTAAAATACAGAAAAACCTAAAACATCAAAACAGAGTTAAAAACCATTAAAACATTCTTTTGACAATTAAAACTAAGAGTTTAAATTAATTAAAATTAGGCGAAAAGACAGATTTTTTGGTGCATAAAACTTTTGGCCCACTCGGCAAAAAGACACTGAAGTTGGTGCAGAAACTGATTTAATTCAGTTTGCTACTAAATTTCAAATGTAAACAAATGGCGGCGGCGTTACGCTTAGTGAAACTTATAAAACATTTACACTATTGATACTTTTACAACTATTGCATGCAGATTAAGTAAAGGCATAAAAACCTTAACCGGAACATGAGAACAACAATTCAATTACTTTTAAAGACAAAATGCATAAATTTACCAACATACACGAACCAAAAAGACTCAGCTCACCAAGTCGGGTAACAGAATTAAGAAAAATAAAGAATATGTAAAAGATTAAATTAGCAACGTAAATTTCCCTTCTGAATTCTAAAAATAGTACCTCTTTATGCAGAGCATCATTTCTAGATGAAACTAAAAACTTAATTTGTTGACGCGTCGCATCGGTGGTATTTTTTAATGTCATGCTGAGATGAATAAAGACAGTTACTTTCTTTTAATTCTACTTTATGAAGCAAAATATATGTACAAATATTTAGATTTGTAGGAGTTACACAATAACTGATTTAATAACACCTCTATGTGACCACATCCATCCACCATACACTCTCTCTCCCTCAGCACTGAAACATTTTAACTAATTGTATAGATTGGCGGCGCAGCGCCCTCTATAACTTTTTCTACACTAGATCAATCCATGTCATATGATTCTTGTATAATTCTGATAATGTAAATGGAACTAAAACTCAAGCAACCAATAATAATTTTACAGAAGTATTAACTATCCAATCAAAATGTACTAAGAACCAAAACTAACTCAGTCTGAATTAAGATTTCACCCTGAACGCAATGCACTTGCTTTCAACGCTTTGGTCTAATTGCAGTGGTGTCTGTCTGCTTCTTCTATCTTACCGAAAATTTTTCTAAAATGTAAGCATTTTTGGAATAGGCACATTTAATGTGCCAACTGGATTGTGGCCACCACAAGCTAAAAAAAAATGAAGATTTAATCTGCCTTTGCCTCCAGTTTCCTATTCATTATGGATCAACACTTCTACACCATCAAAATTCCTAGCCATCAAAATTCCTGCTGGTTATTACTTCTAAGTTTGTTTTTATTATCACATACATGTATATAGTATATTTACATACTTTTGGTGCGGAGCCTATTGCAACCGATTGCTTCCTTATTCAATCCTTCTTGAATCTTCTCTAAAGTATGCCACTGCTGAGAATTTTTCAAATGTATTCTTGGCGTCAAAATAAAGCTAACGCTATTAACGCTCTTCAAATTTACATTCAGCATTAAAACATTTTAGTGGCAAAAAAAATCACTTTTCGCTTAATATACGATAAAAGAATATATTCTGGACGTACTATCTGACGTACTATTTCGGAATCTGCCATCAACTATAATCATCCTTTAATTAAATCCACGGATGCGCACACTCTGAGAATTTACACCGAATTTAAGACGGCAAACGTATTTTGAATGCAAACTGCAAACTACGAAACCATTCAAATATCTGCATTGCAATTTTGTAGTAAATAATTATAAGCTGCACCCCCTTCCAAAAAAAAGTTTTTCAGTTTCACTCTTCAGCTCTTCGGATGTGCTTAGAAAACGCTATTGCTTCATCCTGCCTTTAAGACTAATGAGATCGGATCGTGGGCGAAATAAGGAGTAGAGGCCAAAGGCTTCGGATTCTTTAGAGAAGAGTAATTCCGGATATACGTTACAGAACGACAAATCATTATTTTATAATGGCCATGAATTCCATACTTCAATGAGCACAGCCGTCTTTCGCAAACGTCTTCCGGGAACGGAATGTAAACACGTTAAACAGTTCAAAAGATGCGGGAAGATGATGATTTATTTTGTTTATAAAAGTGACAAAGCCATCTAAAAAAAATTACTCTCTTTAATGAAATAAATATATCTCTAGCTACAATGTTTTCACTTAATTGAAAGTTAAACGTTGATAAGATGCTCCAAATCTTATCAAACTTCACTTACGTGTAAGCGTAGAAAGATGTTGTGATGACAGGTTCAGACTTGTGAAAAATCTATAGCTGAAATAAGGTTAAAATGCAACTACCTTGCTATTTAGTAATTTATAATAGCAAAATTAGATCCTTTACGAACATCAAACTGCTGTTGCAGGTCTACAGCATTGCACAATTGTCTGTATAGTAGTCAGTTTCCTTGACTGCCGTAGCAACGGGCGGGGGTTCGAATTCCGGAGAAGGCATGGTTGTAGTAACTGTCCGTCTCTTCATAAGAGGCAACGGTGGCTACCTATAAGGTACTTCCATAAAGAAATAACCACTACTTCCGACCCTTGTAGTGGCGCAAGGCTAACGGCTATTAAATGAAACGCCCGGCCATTTTCTGATTCTTCAACTTCTCCATGAAAATAATTCGTTAACGTAGTTTAATCGTTAATTCTAAGAAAGCATTAAAAAAAATTCCACTTCCAACAGAAGTGTAGGCCAAACTAATTTCATCAAAGTTTAAAAAAAAGTCGAATCTTAACAGTAATTAGAAACATCTGGGATTGATCAAGGGCTGACAGGAATACTATTTCGCAGAGAGGAGATCCTGTATTGGAATTACGAAACAAAGTGAAGTTCCAAATTAGATACTTATTCCTTAAAGCCATCGTTGTTCAGCAAAGTCTGAATATGTTCTGAAATAAAACAATAAAATAATCGATCCGCCTTTATTAATATTATTTATTTATTATTTAATTTCGTTTCACCTTATCGCCAAGTCTCACACCTTTAAAGCTGGACTTATTCTCTCCTCCTTAATTCCCCCATTTTCATTCTTAGCCAATTAATAATCACAGCGAGTTTCAGGTGCGATTCGTTAGAGAATCGGAAGTCGTATTACGTACTGGCTATACAACCAATACTACTAACTTATTGATTTAATTAAGAAGTAACACGTCACATATTAAATTCATTATTTCTGGACAATAATTATTCAACATTACTTTAAATTATGCTCAGAAATGATAAAAGAGTTATACAGTTTATCCTCAGCTTTTTCATGGAAATTTCTTCGACCTTAACACTGGACTGAAATTCGAAACCCTTCACCTTCTTCCACATTTGTCAAAGATTATAGTAATAGGATTCTTTAGATTATGACAAAACACTCGAAAGCTAAGTGCCTAAGAGGAGAAGTGATTCAGCCGCAGGACATTTAAGAGATTGGATTATTTAGATGATGGCAAGGCTCTCCAGAGCTGTTTGCTTTTAAGACATTGGATTATTTAGATCTCCAGGGCTGTTTTGCTTTTAAGAGATTGGATTATTCAGATGATGGCAAAGATCTCCAGGGCTGTCTGTTTTTAAGAGATTGGATTATTTAGATGATGGCAAAGCGAATCATAAGTAATTATTGAGGGCTATTTCCTTAGAGAAATGCCTTCAAGGATGAACTTTGTAAAGGAAACTAGCTCGTATTCGCATTATACATGGGAAAAACCACAAAATTTCTCATGCCGCCAGTTCGGATGTGAAATCGAGTCGAAAGATCAGCGACGTCATCGCTGACGGTTGGTATGTATTCACGTAACACAATGCGGAATATCACGAAACTCCCATGCGGTCACCTCGTTCACCAGGAATTGAACCTTCTGGGCCTTGAAATTGTAGTAATCGGAAGTTACCTGACTGTCCATTCTCCTCTTATCGATCTCTTTCTTAGCCCATCGGCCTTTTTTTTATGCTTTTCTCTGATCCATTTCATTTATTTTCTCAACGGTGGTTTACAGTTTATTGCATTTAGTTGCAAAGGTACTCCGTAACAATTACGCCTTGGTCCTATCCATCCTCATGTTGACACCACAGCCTTCACAATCATTTTGACTGTGCAAACTGTCGTGAAAGGTTGCATTTTTTAACACCATTACTCTATGTTTTACAGTTCAAAAATTAACTTTAGCATTCATTTATAATGCTATCATAATAATATTATAAATACAATGCTAAATTAATTTTTAGCACCTCTATTATAAAAAAATTATACGTTATTTGTCTGTAATACACATAGTACTTAGGGTTAAAATGGAGGCCATTATAAGAGATACACTTATGGAACCGCAGTCAGATCTTAAGCTGCTTTTGAATTGAAAGTTATTTTATCAAACTTCACCCTGAAAAGTGGTTAGCTGTTTAATTCACAATTTATAATGCAAACATTAATGTATGGATGAAGTCAGTAATTATTTTTAATTTAATTCATCCAAAATAAGCAAACCAGATCCTCAGCGACAATGCGCTAGGTGAGGCTCCTAAACCTTGACACTCCCATCATTCTCAACTGCTAACCGATTAAATTCATGGCCAGTATTTATTGTGGAAGAAGTTTGGCGCCAAAACAGTCGAGAGGTGAAAGTAAGTTGCTCATCATGGTAGAAAGGTAGCAACTGAAACTTAAAAAGAATTTATGTGGTTCTTTTATTGCACGCTTTCGCTTTTCGAAATGGGAGAGAAAAATAAATAAAAAAAATAAGGATAATAAAAAATAACGCGAACATTTGCAATATCATTCAAACGAACGAGTTAGAACTTTTGATTCAAAAGAATCAAAAATCTTTAATTTTACTAACTTGAGAATAACTATGTTTAAATAAAAACGATTAATGATTTTCTACGTCGGCAAACATTATTTTCGTAAAAGTGAATACCGAAATTTTTGCTCGTAAATTGTAAAGGATTTCTGAAATTGAGGGGCGCCAGAACACAGCATCTTAAGTTTGTATCTAAGTAAATATTGGTTAATTATTTAAGGTTTCCTTGCGAGAGCGACTTGCTCGATTTCATAAATTCGCCTTTGCTTGGAAACAGAGTTGCGGCTTTTAGCGGCCGGGGACAGTTGAAGATCTCGCTCCCCTCCTGTTTGCCAAGAATAGAAAACATTTCATTCTAAAAATTCGTAAATTTGGCGTCCACTGAACGCTGCGCCCAGAGACAAATATCCCTCTTGCCCCCTCTAGCTACGCCCCTGCTTTTTTTTTTTTTTTTTACGTAAGGTGGTGTGGAACAAATTATTCAGATGCATCTTCAGCTTGATTTTTACAACGAGTTTGATACCGAAGCGACATTAGCCCTTTCTTTATTTTATGGATCCTTGCGTGATTGCTTAAAACCTACTTGCACAATTCAGACATCAGGAAATTTTAATTTCATATAGGCTTTTAATTACCTTTCCTTATACTGTTCGCTCACAGCAACCAAGCGGTACAAGCGCTGAACAATGGCAATGTAGCAGCATAGTTCTTCATGTGTAGCGTCAGTACGAGCCAATTTCCCTTCGAAAGTCCTCTACGAAGGCATTCTTTTATAGACCTCGTATGTTTCCCCTTAATCACCGCACCGGGCAGCAGAATTTAGTGACAGTAAAGTATATAAAATAAAAAGAGGCATTGAGCAACAGACTTCAGGAACCACATACTTATGTGAAGTCTTAGATGTATGTTACAAAAATTTGTAACAGACAGGAAACTATTATAAATGTCAAAACGTATACGCCAGTATAAAAAGCAACTTCCCAATGCATTTAGTGCACCGATTTCCTTTATCTTCGCCGGAGATGTTATGGCTAACATTTTGAGATATGTCATAGGAATGGAATAGGTGGCTCTTTTCTGAAAGAACATTTTTATGACGCGATGGGGCTTCCTATCACTTTACTAAAAACATCCGCACATTTTAGGATTCACTGTTGGCTGGACTGGGAAAGAATCAGCATTTCATTGCATCTCTCCCAGCTCAGGACATAATACCATAAGATATTCTGCGGAGGGGGGACGGATGTAAAATGATCTGGTGTTAGCTACAGCGATACGTAATATGGAAGACTTACATGACAGAATTTGAACTTCAATCAATATCGACTCCACTAATACTTCTCAATGCGGAGTTGAGAGCTGGACATCTGCCATCCCACCAGTGAAATATATTGGATGTTGAGGGTGGTGAACTGCGTTTTTGTGTGAGAGGAATATGGGTCGTTAGTACTGTTGTAGTAAGTTCATAATATATGTTAATTTTTTCAGTTAAATACTTTTTTTCATCAACTGAATAGCCATAAGAATGGATGTCGCTACTTGTCTAACCTCCCAAATTAATGGAATGTTTTATCTTCTAATGTGTGCCGACGTACAGATTGATGAAATCGAATACTCAGGTCATATCTAATACGCATTCAACAGCCGAGGTGGTCTCCTGCATACACGGCGAGCACGGAAGTTGTTTACTGAGCGGGAAATGCTCTTGTTAACCTTCTGAGGGAAATATCTTACACCAGAGGTATGCCGAGGATGGGAGAATTACTCGCGGAAAGAGGAGCAAAAATTTAGTAAATTAAATACCGTATTATTCGCATATTTCTCTACCTCATGTGATTTTCCTCCTATGTTTTTTTTTCAGCATATGATTTAGAAACTTCTTATTCACAGTAACAACGTAAAACGTATCCACAAACAGGAAAGCATTTTCAGTAAAGAACGTAACTGTTTAAAATGCGTAATATAATAATGTGAGTGTGTCTTTATGTATTGTGTTTGTCATTTAAGCTTTCTCTTCAGAAATAGTATACACCGCGTATTTTCCTCCTCACGCTTTTCAGGTGATAAAATTTGCAGAAAAAAGGGTCAATACGCGAGTGTAAATACGGCATTAACGTGAAAGTGATAACAGAATTATTAGCGGGAAAAAAATCTGAAAGCTTTCAGATTTTACATTACGCCCAAAGGGTGGGGTTTATAATTATTATTATTATGGGTTACCTTTATTTATTAAATATTATGTTCTTCGCACTTAAACCAAAGAATATGTACCGTTAAGAAGGAAAACTTCGCAGAAGCAGAAGTGGCTCCCTTCCAACGAAAAGGGAAACAACTGCGCATGTGTGAAATATCTGTCGCCAAAAAGGGCCAAAGCTCGAAGCTGAATGTCGTTCGACCGTTACGTTTACCAAGAGTTTAAACAAAGAATAGGTTTTTTGGTTTCAAGTAGCGATATGGACAATGGAAGTTCAACAGCCAGTGAAAGTGAAACTTCACCTAATATTTCATCATTTCCGAGTTTAAATTATCGCGACAAGTCAAAGAATGACTCATCTTAACCCGTGTTCCTCAATTTCCTATATACGTCGCGGAGGGTGAAAATGTCGGCTAGGTACCAAAGAACCGGCACATCACAGAGGGGAAATTCTCGCCAACAGATTCCGTCGCCAAATCCCTTGGCGAATGTTCCCTTTTCTTTGTAGCGGCGTTGCAGACAAAGTGGTTTACATTACGTCTATGGAGCCTTTGCTTCTTTACATAGAGGTTCTTTGCTTAAACCATAAAATTCAATTCAACAGCAATATCGCAAAATATTTAAAAAGAGCATATCTTTAGAATTTCCGATACACAGTCTCGCGCGCTGTAGATAAAAATGTTTTCTCCCTCCCCTTCCCAGTACAGTGTTGCCACTGCTTGCTTTGAAACTGTTGCATTTGTTAATTAAAAATTCGTCAAAGTTTTACAAAATACGAAATAGATAATAAAACAAATTGAAAATTTGGCCTTCCAGACGCCCCTATTCAAGTGAAAGACTACGTTATTCAAAATTTGATGTCTCTAACTGCCATAGTTTTTTCACATTGCAAGAAACATACATACATTCATGCAGATTCTTCATTATTTAATTTCTTTACATATAACGAAAGAATCTAATATTCGGTGGAAGAATTTTGAAAAATGAAACAACGCCAAATGCCAAAACGACATTAATAACCCTTCTCGGCAAAGTGCCCCTTTTGGTCTAATAAACAATAAAAGAAGTATGACATGCTAGATATGGAAGATAAATGCAAATTTCAGATCGCCAGTCAAACTTTTATAGTGACCTGTACAGCATCCCTACAAAGTATAATTTCTATTTTTAAAATTATTTTTTATGTAATAACTGCGGTTATAAACTGAAAGAACACGTATTTAAATATTAGATTTTTCGTCAAATTTGTTGACAGTTTGACTATTTTTAGACAGACTTGGCTGAAATGAAAATCTCAAATCGATTTTTAGCACAAAGAGACGTTTAGTCTCGCGAGACGGCATTTTGCGTGGAATCATTTGAATGCGATGCATCACTTTTTAAATTGCGTGATTATATATTATAATTATTAATTATAGCAATTTAAAAAGTGATATATATCCCTATATTATATTTTAAATAAATTAAATACTGAAGAAACTGCATGAATGTATGCATACTTCTCGCACCTTGAAAAAACAACGGTACCTAGAGTCATCAATTTTTTAATAACATAGTCCTCTACCCGAGCATGAGCACCTGGCAGCCCGAATTTGGAATTTGTTTTATTGTCTATTTTATATTTTGTAAAACTTGACGAATTTTTGATTAAAAACTCAACAATTTCAAAGCGAGCAGTGGCAACACTGTACGAAAAAAAATATTTTTATCTCCAGCGTGAGACAGTCTATCGGAAATTCTAAAGATATACTGTTTTTAAAGATTTTTAGTCCAAAGTGGCGCTAGCCCAAATTCTCTCGAAACGTCTATGTGTCTGTAAATGAAAACACCCGATTGGGCGTAATAATTAATATTTATTATTTTATTATTTATTTTAAAATTAAACTGTTCAGAAATTTTAGCAGTTCATGTTATTAAGAGTAGGTTAAAATACCTGCTGCCATTCTTATCAAAACAGCATATTCCATTAGTGGAACTTCCGCTTCGAAGTGCAAAACAAACACGTATTATTTCTCATAACAGCCACCTTGGAAGGCGATCCAATATATCTACGAATATAATGAGAAGTAACGGTACTTAATTAAACCAAAAATCATGTTTTCTAAGGTGAGTAGCTCCACAGAAGACCAAAATCGTTCCGGAACGGTGCAGAGTCGTTTGAGGATGTTTCATTATATGTATTTATTGTCAATGAATACATGTGTCATATGTAGTCTGTTGAATATATTTATAGATATAGTGGCAAAACTGAAATGACTTAACTTCAGTTATTATGAAGGCCGTAACTGCGTTATTACATAAGCATTTATTATAATTTATGTGCACATTTGCGTTTGTCTGCACTATGTTATATATAGCTGCGTGCGTACGGGTTCATAATAGATTGAATGCACAAGTCCGATGTAGGTTAATAAAATTTATTCTTACGAAAAGAAAGGTAACAGAACGCTGGTATTTTCTTTCGAGATATTCCTACAAGTGTTCACAACATCACGCAGTATAATCAATAGTTATACAGACACTGTTCGCACATTTTTTAGACGATGTATATTGTAATCACAAATCTAAATTACATAAAATTCTTGTGTTTTAAATGTTCTATTTGATATCCTTTATTCTGAACCATCTTTCGACATCGCAATTTCCAGGATAATAATGCCTTTTGAAGTGTCAGAAGAGGTATTCTATCCCATTCCTCCCGAACAGCTTTCCAGAGTCCTGTTAGGGTTTTGGAACAACGTTTGGATAATGCAGTTTTTAAAAGTTCGAAAGCACGAAAATCCATAGGTGACACATCGGGAGATTTAGTAGGGATATCAGTGAAGGGTTTATACCTTGATACCAGTTTTTTGTTCCATTTCTTTTAGGAAATTTACAGTGAATTTTGATCTGTGACTGCTAGCTTTGTCCTGATGGAGTCTCACAGATGGATGGCACTGTGGGTAAAGCGATGGTATTTCATTGAGAAAAATTGGCGGTATAATATGTTCCTGATAGTATTTAGAGTTAATCTTGACTTTTTTTTTTTTATTAATCTTGACATTTTTTTGCACTCTCTTAATTTTTAACTTGCCATTATAAGAAAAACCAGCAGCAATCATGAATCCCTTAGAAAAACTTTCTTTCGATTCTTTGAACCATGTACTTAAATTTTTTTCTCCCTTTTTATGATAATAAATGGCTTTTTCTTGTTACAATTGTTTAAATACATCCATGCTTCATCTATAGTGACAATTGTTTTCAATTTTTCTTTTGGATAAGTGTTTCTCATATAGAATTCTGCAGCGTGTCCTGCGTCGAGCGATATGCTTTGGAAGAAGAGGATGCACATTGCGTTTTGTCGCTTTCTTAAGATTTAAATCAACGTTTATCATTTTGTTTACAGTGAACACCGAGCATTTTAATGATTTTGCAACTCCTTCGACTAGGGGGATTATCTTTTAACATTAAACAACGTACCTTTGCAATAGTCGAAGATGTCAGTTTTTTCCTTGGATACTTGTTTGGAATTTTTGTCTCACTCGAGGCTCCAATTTGACGTTTTTTTTCCTTTCTTGTTGATGATATTACCTATCGACGCTTTAGATATCACAAAACCATGACTCTCACATAGTTTTTAGATAACGGAGTATGCATATTTCTCTTCGGAAAGAGCGTAAATGTAGCCTTCGAACCACTGCTTTGTTAAATTCGCCATTTTGAATAAAAACAAAACTTTCAAGCCACAGACGAAAATTTTGACTTTTCAAAACATAGCACAATTGCAATTACTTCTTTTGCGGAAAACGATTTTTTATTACCGCTTACCAAAATCGTCCAAAAAATGTACGAACAGCCTCTGTAATACTTAAAACTATATGCGATGAGACCGGATCGTATGCGAAATAAGGAGTAGAGGCGAAAGGCTATTTGGGCTAAAAACGTTTGTAGAGTCATTAGGATATTTTTAAAGCAGGAAATGTGAAAAATGAGCAATGTCCTCGCCGGGACACGAACCACGGACTTCTCGAATACGCGTCGAGCGTGCTGACCACTACACCGCGAAGGCATGCAAAGAAGGCGGGAGAAATACCTTACATATTCTCTTTTTTAAAGGGTGACTGGGGATTAGGGAACCCAATCGCCAAATCCAGACGGTGGAGCGCCAAATCTCGGTGGTGGAGAATTATCATCCACCACCTTTTTTTTTTTAGTTCGGGCGCCACTGGCAGAGTCATTAGGATATTTATAAAGCAGGAAATGTGAAAAATAAGCAACGCCCTCGGCGGGACTCGAACCACGGATCTCTCGAATACGCGTCGAACGTGCTGACCACTACACCACGAAGGATACGAAGAAGGCGGGAGAAATACCTTATGCGTTAAACCACAACGCAATCCAAAGCGTATCTAAGGAGAAAGCTAATCCGATCTCACGCTGAACTCGCAACAATAACAACAGCTAAGAGCTAAGAGCTGCTAAGAGCTGCTAACTAAACAGCTAAGAGCAGACTTAACTCTCGCCTGCATGCCGTGATTTGCACGAAGATTTCGTACTGTGTTCCCCGGCTGTCTTAACTTCTGGTGCCTTAGAATAAGGCTTCAAATAAAATGATTACCGAACAGTCGGTCCAGAAGGACAGAATGGAGGATGGTAGAGGGTCATGACCACTTTGTCACGAGGGCAGCTATCGACATCACAACCGGTTGAGTAGTATTTCAGATAGTTATGCTGAAAGTTACAAATTGGTACAAATAAAAGATTTTAAAAAAATGATAAAAAAAATCTGCAATGTTTCAGATTTTAAATTACGTCCAAAGACGCGTTTTTTTAATGTTTTGTGTGTTACCGTTATTTATTTATTAAATATAATGTTCTTAGCCCTTAAACCATAAAATTCAGTTCAACAGCAATATCGCAAAATCATTTTTAAATGAGCATATCTTTAGAATTTCCGATACACAGTTCTGCGAGCTGAAGATAAAAAGGTCCCCTCCCCCGTAGAGTGTCGCAATTGCTCGCTTTGAAATCGTTGAGATTGTTAATCAAAAACTTGTTAAAATTTGACAAAATATAAAATAGATAATAAAACGAATTCCTAATTTGGGCTTCCAGATGCCCATATATTCGGGTGGAAACGTACATTATTCAAAATTGGATGTCTCTAGGTACCGTTGTTTTATCACAACGCCAGAAACATATATTTATGCAGATTTTTCATTATTTAATTTCTTTAAATATAATACAGGGCGATAATGTTTGGTGGCAATAATGTGAATCGTGAAATTGAAAAGTGAATCGGACGTTTATAGTGAATCAACACAAAATGCCGAAACGAAAGCCCTTTTGGACTAATAAAGGAAATCCGATAATTAAATATAATACATAAATACCCCTATCAAGAGTAAAAATGAGAATTCAATGTTCAAAGTCCAGTGAAAATACACTAACAAGTCACAAATGTTGAGACTGAGACAAGTCACGTGATGCATATGCGCAGTCTCTTAGCAGTAAGAATAAAAAGCATATGCAGTTCTACTAATTTTATAACAATTAATACGGCACATCAGTGAAAGAAAAATAATAACACGAAAAAAAGAAAATCTGAAATGTTTCAGATTTTAAATTACGTCCAAAGACGGTTTTTTTTTTTTTTCAACATTTTGTGTGTTACCTTTATTTATTAAATATCATGTTCTTCGCACTTAAACTATAAAATTCAGTTAAAGAGAAATATCGCAAAGTAATTTTAAATTGAGCATATCTTTAGAATTTCAGATACACAGTCTCACGCGCTGGATATATAAAAAAAAAAAAAAAATTCTGTACAATGTTGCAATTGCTCGTTTTGAAATCCTTCTCGTTTCCGAGAAATCAAATATTCGTTAAAGTTTTACAAAATATGAAATCTATAATGAAACAAATTCCAAATTTCAAATTTGGGCTTCCAGATGCCCATATTCGCAGCAGGATTACGTCATTCAAAATTCGATGGCTCGTCGTTTTATCACAATGAGAGAAACATACATACATTTATGCGCATTCTTCATCGTTTAATTTCTTTAAATATAATACAGGGCGCCAATATTTGGTGGCAACAGTTTGAAAAGAAAACCGACATTTTATGTTTCCGACGCAAAATCGCAAAACGAAAACAACAGTCTTTCGGGGACAAAGCCCCTTTGGACTAATAAACGTTTCTGGAGTATACGTATTTACAAGCACATTGCCCAGTAGTAATCTGCAAGCGTGCGATATGCAAGATTGCTGGTCTACCTAGTGACTCTAGCCAGTGCTGCTTAAAAATTTAGTGAAACTCAGGCAGTCCTTCGTGGAAATAGCAGTTGCAATAATGAAAATAAACGCAGATAGTTCAGTAGACGAAGAGAACAAAGCACCACACACAGTTCTGCAGCAATCGCACGGTGCAAAATACACTCTTTTGCAAAATCTCGAAGCACCAAGGACTTTTGCGATCGTGACGAAATTTGGTATGTACAAACACCTTGATCGAACATGCAAATGAACATGAATTGCGATCATAGCGCGCATTTCTAGTGCGGAATTCGCCCCGTGTAAAACCAGTAAAAGAGGTGGGAAATTTATCTTTTTGTGTTGCTGCCATTGTAATTCCGTAAAGAAGATACTAAAGATGCCATTATGACGATATCGAAGACCTTACAGACAACTAAACGACTTCAAACATGGTCGCATTGTAGGGTGCGTGAAACTGGATGGTCATACCGAGTAATAGGCCTCCACCTGCAGCGTACAGACACTGCTGTGCAAAGATGTTGGCAGCAATGGTTGCTACAAGGAAAGGAAGGCCAAGGAGCACAAATGCGGGTAAGATAGGATGACTGTTCGCCAGACCCGAACAGCCACAACGGTATCATTCTCGACTATTCAACGCATTACAGCCACGTCTATACCTCTCGTGGTACCGTCTACCATCTCACGGCGCTTTTCTCAGGCGAGGTTACGCTCACAGAGGCCTTTAAGACGTTTGCCTTTGACTCCACAACATCGGCGGAGTCGTCTGCAGTGGTGTCATCAGACTGGAATTGTACAGTGTTTAGCGATAAATCCCGCTTCATTCTTGAAGCAGGTGGCCACCGCGTTCGTGTTTGGAGAGGACGGGGCGGTCTCAATCAGCCTTTGTTTTACAAAGGCATACAGCTATAACCCCTGGTGTGATGGTGTGAGGCGCTATTTTTTATGACAGCAGGTCATCTTTAGTCATTCTCCGTACATCTTTAACAGCTCAACGATCTGTTGATACAATCCTGCGGCTGTTTGCAATACCTTTCATGGCACGTCATCCTGGGGCCATTTTTGAACAAGATAATGCCAGGCCACATGCCGCTCGCATATCTCTGGACTGTTTCCGTGCGGTTGATACTCTTCCTTGGCCAGCAAGGTCACCAGACCTTCCACCAATCGAGCATGTCTGGGTTATGGTAGATTAGGGCACCACAAGACATCGCAGATCTGGAGCTATAACTTATGAATGCCTGGCAGAATGTGTCGCTGGATGACATAAGGAACCTCTACCACTCCTCGCCTCGACGAATTCAAGCATGCACTGCCGCCAGGTGTGGTTCGACCATCTACTAATTTGAATACTGAATGGGTGATTGTGAGTCGTGAGCAGGTATTATGACCTTGATTTTTTAATCATTTTCTTATATGTGTATGAGCTATACATACATACATTCAATTTCATCAAAAACAATCACTTCCTTCACGGTGCTTCGATTTTTTTGCAAAAGAGATGAAGGAAATATGAATGAAAGGAAGTCACGTGGGAATGAAGTATGAAGGAAAATTATATGAAGGAAATGAAGAAATCCTTATATGAAGGAAAAGTCACGTGGGGTGTCAGCCATCCAGGTTATGGCTCTTAAAGTTGCTGCTTAGGTTATCCAAGTCCAAGGAAGTCCGTCTTGTTTGTAAAATTAGGCATTAATTAGCAACACAATTTACTGAGAGCAGATGCTCTCTCTTCGCCTTAAACAGTTTCTAACCGGTCGCACGAGATATTTCTAGAAATTTCTACTTCTCAAAATTACTGGAAAGCAATAAGAGAATGGAATTACGGTTACAGCTAACATAGCAGTCAATTACATTTATTCAATTTCAGTACAAATTACCGAGATACCCATTTACTTAATGGTAAATGTACGTGCCCCTGTATTTTTACTTTTCCCAGAATAGCTTTCTCTTAAAATTTGTCTCGCGCTGCATTACAATAAAATACAGTAATTTTAATTCTACTAAAATTACCTATCTAAATATAAAATTCGTAACAATATTATTTTTATGTATTTTGCATTATTGTGTACTCATTTATTTTTATACATTTATTTGTACAGTACATTTTATTGTAACGATATGACTACTGTTATTTCGCATTTTATGTAATCTTTCACTTGCGGCCTCTTACTGTTATTTGTATACATTTTATTCTTTTACTACTTGTTTTACTTGCAATTCTGAATATACATATGTTGAATTGGTGAAAATAAATTAACGAAAAACACAGTTACATGATCTCGATCCTGGCGACATTTTATGATTTCTTGTCAATTTAAAGATATTGTGGAAGTTTCCCGAAAATACATTTTCAGATCCTACAAGCAATTTTTCTTCAAGGTTGCTACAGCTTCCATGCCTTCATTTTAGACATGGGCTTCAACGTGCCCATGGCTAAAAGGAAGGCCCAAGTCAATTTAGTCATGGCCCAAGTTCGTTTATTCTGCTCAACACTAATGTGCGATGCGGTTACCTGCCCATAATCAGAACACAATCCTATCTAATAGCTACAGTGTGCAATTCATACGATTAGCTGCTTAAATTAAAATATTCGATTCGATATGGACACCACATGACTTCCTTGTACGGCCTATTAAATTATACACATTTTTTTGCTGCACTTCATTTATTTTCTTCGAATTTGATTGGAAACATATTTTCATGGCAAAGCAAAAATACATAAAAACTCAAAACATCTTTTTGAGTTATGCGAGATGTATACATTACGTACATACAGACTTCACGAAAAAAATCTCTTCTGAATCCATTTTAAATCCATTTTATAATCCGTGGTACTGTTCTGCTATCGGAACTGGAGTTCAGATGTTCCAAAATGTCACCAAATGTTTCGCTAAACTCGCCAACAGATTGATTCACATGAAGTCGCCAGATTTTACTTCTAAACTTGTTACAATGTTAACTTTTTTAAGAAAAAGTAAAAGAATGTCTTTTCAAAATTGGCAACGAGAACGAAAATTCCAAATATGTAACGGTCACTTCTGTTTTTATTATTATTGTATTTACCATGGATTTGAAAATTTGGACTTCTCTAATGATGAAATATCTTCCATGCAGTTTCCTGAGGAACGAGAAATTGTTCAGTCTGAAAACAAAGAGCACGAAAAACCATAAAATGAATTTTTTTCTGCTTTCTTTGGCCCATTGTTTAATTTACATTAAAAAATACGAATTTTATGAATGTCTGTTATTATTTTTTCCCTTGGATTTTTCTTCGACTTAACCGTATCGTAATTTAAACATTTTGGCGATTATTTTTATGGTTCGAATTTTTCGCCAGATCATCAGCTTTTGGTGATATCCGAATCTGGTCCCGATAACTGAAAAGTATCCAATCTGTTTCGGAGTCCGTTTTTCCTGTCCATTACGTAGAGATATCATGGAGAGAAAAAAAAATAATCATTCAAACATATCTTAGAGCGGTTAAAATGGATATTTTCGTTGAAATATGATTTAGGATCTAACTTTTCTTTGCTATCACTATTATTATTCTTTGCTATGTAGAAATATAATATTATTCTTTGCTATTTAGAATTATATTATTATTCTTTCCTAGTTAGACACTTTGTAAAGTGTGTAAATCTCAAAGTCTGTCCTGACGACTTCTCGCACAGGCACGAAAAAGTAACAAAGAGATGAAGGATGTAAAAAGCTTTTTTTATTTATCAGAACTCTTTAAAAGAAACGGACGGACTTCGTGTTCACAAAAACACCGACTACCTGCGGTGAGAGCTTAAGGGAAAAAAAAAAAAAAATTCGAAAGAAAGAAGTAGGTCTAGACTTCACGATTTAATTTAACCTAACAGTCTGACTCAGCAACCTACACCACGTCAGACTAACTAAACGGCCAAAATGCGTAGCCGCTAACAGCCGGAAGACAAAAATACACTAACGAAACCACGCTCTGTCTAAACTAGTCATTTTAACCGTTTAATACTTCTCTCCTTAACTCACTTAATTAGCAACCTGGCGACGAAATGTGTGTGTGGGGGGGGGGGGCAGAGAATTCAGAAAAGATACTCAAAATTAAAATAACTGATTTGTAAACTAAGGGAAACCCGTTAATGATACCCGCAATTTTTTGCGTTTACAATGCTTCCTTTACTTCGTTACAAGAAAGTAAAAAACAAAGAGAGAAAATTTCAAATTCAAAAACAACAACCGCAATAACCAATTTATACAAAAGCGTAATAATTGATTGTATTTTGAACTATTCTATCAATGAATAAACGAACTGCGGTTTGCGAGGTGTTGCCAATCGAGAGAAACTAAACTTCTTAACAACAGTTATGTAGCAGCTCCCTCTTATTTTTGTTGTTGCGAAGTTAGTTTCTCTAGATTGGCAACAAAAAATGTAAATAAAAGGAGTTCGCTTAGACGTTGTAAATCTAATTATTATTATTATTGTGAATTAAATTATGCTTAATCTGTTCTGGAATTATCATTTAAGTTATTAAACTACCCCATGCAATGACTCAACATACAGTCCACAACAAAGATGAACCTTTCTTCACTGTACATTTCTTAGTTCTTGGAATCCAATGGCAGCCTCATTTCCTGTTTCATTTTCACTTTCCTATTTTCTCTTTCATTTTGATTTTTCTCAGGATGCATTCAATTCTCGATCATCCGGGAGCGGATTAACTGGGCTTTGTCTAACTAAACCACGTTGTTTTTTTTACAGTGAAACGGAATCCAAATTATTATCACAAATTATCAGAATAAAGCAAAATTTCTACGAGAAAAACGTAGAAAGATGTGCAGAGACAGAATTTCAAAATTAATATATATAAAAAAAAATCTGAAATGTTTCAAATTTTAAATTACGTCCAAAGGGACGTTTATTTAACATTTTGTGTGTTACCTTTATTTGTTAAATACCATGTTCTTCGCACTTAAACCATAAAATTCAGTTCAACACCAATATCGCAAAATAATTTTAAATCGAGCATATCTTTAGAAATTTCGGTACACGCTCTCACGCGCTGGAGATAAAAATGTTTTTCTGTACAACGTTGGTATTGCTGGCTTTGAAATCTTTGAGTTTGTTAATGAAAAATTCGTTAAAGTTTTAGAGAATATTGTTACGAATTTCACATTTATTTGGCTATTTATTTAGAACTGTAATTAAAATTCCTTTTTATAAGGCACTGTGGTATTTACACAGTTCAAGAAACATGCATACATCCGCGCAGAAGCTTCATTATTTAATTTCTTTAAATATGATACAGGGCGAAAATAATTGGTGGCAACAATTTGAAAAGTGATACGCCGTTTTTGTGTTTCCGACGCAAAATCGCAAAACGAAAGTAATAGTCCTTCGGGACTAAATCCCTTTGGACTAACAAAACACCTGAAATTTCTGTTTTGAAACATGTTACTCCGCATATTTCAGGAGGGGTTATGCATTACTGCAAATAGAACATTAGGCTTTTTTTTTTTCTATTAAGACACAGATATAATTTCATGATAATGTTACCGCTTAAAAACTATATGCTTTCTTAACCTTCGATTGCTATAACCTTCAAATGCCTCGAAATATTTTAATAACACTATTTGGAGTACTAATCTCCTGTTAGAGGCGAAAAGAACAAATCAAATTTTACTATTCACTTCAAATGAAACGTACGAGGAACTATATATCCAATCAAAAAAATTTTCTTTTGAGGATAAGTGATACTGCGACGTAAAACCATAAAATATAACCCCTTGATATTAACTGCATAACTGAAGATTTGTTAGCGAGCTTACGAGCAGCCATTTTCCCTTCGCATGTTTATTCACGCAAGTAAACAACTTTTCCTCCATCGCGACTTCCGACAATTATTTTTGGCAAGGTGCCAAAAAGAGCTTCCGGATACGCCCAGATCAAAAGATGCTGACGGAAGCTAACCTATGCCTTAAATTCAATTAAATGGCGCATTCTTTAATTCCTGAAGGAGTGATGCGATACTTAAATAATAATATACTACTAAATAAATCCTTCTCCCTCCGTATAGTGCTACTTCTGTGACATGCTTTTCCAAAACGATGTTAGGATAAGTCACACACTAAAATCGATTTGTCATAAAAAATTTCCTTGATTTCAACTACAAAAGAAGCCACTAGCGACTTGTTTAAATGCAAAATTAACTAATCAGTGAGCAAAATAGAGCAATCGATTCTGAACACGGAGAAATCCAATTAAAGTATGTATTCCTATCGAAAGATACGAGATCTAAACAAATGAATAAGGGCACGAAAGTTCAAAGAAGCAAATTTCTGTACATAATGCCATTCCAAAAGAAATATACGGCAGAAGTTTCAATTCAGCCATCATCTTAACATTCGTAAGACGACTCTAATGGAAAGGAAAGAAAAGCAAAAGATATTAACGAAATAAACGAAAGAAAAACTGTTATATCTTTTTAATCCGATGATTAAGTAAAAAAGAGTTAAGTTAAATTATTTTTTGATCAAAAACGAAGAAGACTAGTTTATTTTTTGTTCCACGATTCATTTTTATTATTTTAAAAGGTATAAGTTATTTCCGTTTCACTCATTTTAATCCTAAACCATGAATAAAAAATTAGAAAACATGTTTCCGTTTAAAATAGCGATTACTTTTACAGCTTCGATATCATTTAACTGAACACAGTTAAAAACTCATAAAAAATAGCCTTCGAAAGAAATAACAACAAAAGCTGTATTAAGTTTCCTTACTGTTCCGAGAATTGCTTTTACGGAGTTGTAGAGAAAAGTTAAAATATTGTGCCGCTGATTTATTTTTACCATCAGAATTAATCCCGATTGCGTAATTTATATTTTCAACTGAACGTAAATATTTTATCCTCACTAAAACCCCAGTTCCTGGTAGAACTATGCCACTATTTAATCTTTCTACCATTTGATTACGAAAGAGATGAATGCACTAAAAATAATTTTATTCGGTTACAAGCACGACTGAAATAATAACCCTTCGTACTTCCATTGTCGCCGATAATGCAACATTTAAAATATGAACTTTAAATCCACTGGAGTACAAAAGGGTTAAAAGTGTTTATTCGGTGATATTTGGTACATTAAATATACAGCAATAATTACGTTTTGTATTAAAAGTTAAAAAAATGTGACAAATATTTAGCAGGCTAATATGACAAAATGCTGCATATTAAAGACGTATCTGTTCTGAAACAGAAAATGTATTTTGTTTAACACAAGAATTCTAGACTTTTGCTTTGTTAGACTGACTAGTCGATTTTAACTAAAGAAGCGCACACCGCGAATACTATGCCAACGGTGAAATGCCTTCTTTAGTAGACTTTCTAAGAGGCTCATTAACTTCTCTTGTACCGTCCAGGCGGTATTGTGCAGGAATTCTCAATCTTTCTTGCCCCATGCACCATTTCATCAATTCTAGATCATTCCCTTCCCCCCTCCTTTCAAAACCTTGAAACATAAATATGTATTTTTAGCTAAATTCGGATGATTTTTCCAAGTTTAATAAAAAGTGTAGGAAATGTTGATAAATAGCAAAACTTGAATAAAAGTAGCTTTTTATATTCATAAACTAAATGCTTAACAGATGGCTTACCGCATCCCCCCTGAAACTATGGTTATTCCGCCTTTTTGAGAACCCTTGTTATAGTGATTAGTGGAGCAGAATGCCGTGCCAATAGGCCTGGGTTCGAATCCCGCAAAATACAAGGATGTTTTTAAATGTATAGTGTACATGCGGCATGGGGGCATTTATAATATACGACGAGCCTAAAATCCTCTTGGGTGGTTTGGTGGTAGAAGACGAGGGGTGCGAGATCCTTGGATTCTTTCCCCGCAGTGCTCTCCCTCAGCCCTGTATTATATTTAAAGAAATTAAATAATGAAGAATGTGCATAAATGAATATAAGTTTCTCGCATTGTTGCATTGCACACGACGGTACCTAGAGCCATCGAATTTTGAATTGCTGCGAATATGGACATCTGGAAGCCAAATTTGAAATTTGGAATTTGTTTTATTATCGATTTCGTAAAACTTTAACGAATTTTTGATGAACAAGCTCAAGGATTTCAAAGCGAGCCATGGCAACCTTGTACAGAAATAACATTTTTATCTCCGGTGCGTGAGACTGTGTCAAAGAGTACATATTCTTTGACTGTGTATCGGAAATTCTAAAGATATGCTCAGTTTAAAATTATTTTGCGATATTGTTCTTTAACTGAATTTTATGGTTTAAGTGCGAAGAACATGATATTTAATAAATAAAGGTAACACACAAAATGTTGAAAAAAAAGCTCTGAAAAAATCTGGAACCTTTCATATTTTCTTTTTAAATTTCCTATTCTTTTCAAGTGAAGTTATAGTACATCCAAAATAACGTAATTCATTTATTTTTATTTATTTATTTATTTTTAAGAGGACATAAAAAAAACGAGGTGCCATTTCAGTGTGTCTAGTTAAAATGTAAAGAACGTTCTTGCCTTGAAATAAAGTTTCGAAACTATTTTTTCACAATATTTTGAAATTATTAACATTATTATTTTTCAGAAACAAACGAGTCTGTTGATTAAATTCCTAACTTAACCTTAGATGAAGTTCTTAATTTTCACTTTCACATTGCAAACACATTTAAAATCTTCCACAGAATTTCGAATATTACAGTGAGTCAAGTATTTGGCCACATTAAGGTTTCAAACATATTTTGAAAGAATAATTAAAATATTAACTTAAACAAAGTTTTTCTCTGACGTGCCAAAACTGAAAAATTTTAAATTAACTAAAAATAATGTTAAATAAAATTTTACACTTCCCATGCACACACAAAAAAGTAATAGTTGAAAACGTATTGTGGAGCACAAACTTTTTCTTTCTTTGTTTTTTCATTCTTAAAAAAAAATAATAATAATAACGTGTTGTACACCTTTTTCTTCTTATAACTTCCCAGTCTTCGAGCCACGGCTTTGAAAGAGATTCGCTTCTATACTTTTCCATTCTGTAGTAAATTTTTCCTCCAAATTAATTTTTCTAGGAAATTTTTAATTTATTTATTCTGTCTCGCAAACAATTCCGAATAAGCTCAATAGGATTGAGGCCTGGCCTTCGCGCAGACGTTTTTATCATCTGGGGATAATTATGTAAAGTTCACAGTTCGCATTATGTTTGAGATGATTGTCCTGATAAAGTTCGCTGTGCGACAATACGTTCGTTTCTGAGCACCCTGTTTCAAAATTCGTTTAAAAAATTTTTAAATATATAAATTTATCCACTTTGCCATCAATAAAATGTAGATTTCCAATACACTCGTGATCTCACCGTATCATCAGCTTTCCTAAAAATATTGAATATGCATTCATCTACAAATATAATCAAATTCGAAAATTTGAGGCATTTTAACACTCGTCTTAACGAACAATCGAGGCTTCGATTCTTTTCGCAGAGAAATAGTTTTCTTCTAGCTATTAGGCCACAGCAATTATATTTTCTTAAAATATTTTTAACGTTTCTTAATAGCTAGACTTGTTAATCGTTCTTCGAGGCGTTTTACAAGAAACGTTTCCCACAATTAGCTTTTTATCACATTTATTATCGCAGTGCCCCAATACTTTTTTTAATCTTATTTTGCATGTAAAGATAATTTAAATAGTTCATTTATTTATTACTTTTATTTGACTGGATTCCTTATCTAGCACGGTATTTAGACAAAACAAAAAAGTATCTACCTTTGAAATAACTGCGACTTCTTTACCACTGAATATACATTGACCTAACTAAATGCTGTGTGACGAAATTTTTAAACAACACATATATGTCACATGGGGTTGTCAAGATTTTTACCGGTTTTTAAGCCCTATGATTCAACACTCTAAAATACATGAAAAAAGAAAAATATATAATAATGTGACACTCCATAATGAATGTGGAACTTTGGCCTGTATGTTCAGGTCGTCGGCTGTTACTTAGCGGCACTTCGCTTTGAAATTTAAATATTTTCCAAAAGTTTCAAAAGCAACTAAATTTCAAATTCAGAAACTTTATTTGTGTGAACTTGAGTGTTGTTTATTTAATTACCCCGAAAAATAAATTATATATATATATATGATTGAATTAAATATATTAATAAATCGCAAAATTCAAAAATCTATCAAAAATGTAAAGGGATGTAGCGGCAGCCGAAATAAGGAGATTTTATTACGAAACACGTATGCAGAAATGGCGAGTTAGAATGCTGTTTATTCGGCAACAGATGATAACATTCCCGTGCGTATTTCGAGCGGTATGCATACATTTTATCCTTGGAGCTGCGCGAATGGAAATGAGCTTCGGTTCAAAGGAAGTGCGAATGGCTGGCTCCTGTACTTCCAATGCCTGCTCCCACTTCTGTCCGCAGCTCCACGTATAAAATCAAGCTAGACGTTCGTGTAACGTTATTCCTCACGTGTATTTCGAGAGATATGCATCGTTACACGAATGCGGAGCTCACCAAAATGCCAATATATCTACGATAAAAATCCATGTTAGCTACCTTCGCGTTCGGATCATTCTGTGATAAAACACGAAAACATACCGCTTAAAATTCCTACGGAGTAGAGCAACTTAACGCCAGCAGATCGCCTTTATCTCTCGCTCAACAATACCCTGTACTGCCTCGGTACGCTATTTCCTCATACACATTCTATTATTAATTCGGCTTCTTCTAGTCCCCTCTACCTGCCTTTTACATTTGTGCCAAATATTTTTTAATTAACTTGCCGTAATTGGGGTTGTTCTACCCGGCAAGGTAATTTACAGGGTAGAACAACTAGATCTGAAATTTTCTATGTTTTGGAAGATTGTTTTCTGAAACATGCAGTTGACTGGAGAAAAGTATAGGAATACGTACAAGTGGGGCTCCAAGTATGACCAAGAATCGATGTGGAGTAATTAAAAAAATAAAAGAGGTTTAACTCATAGATATAATTTTTACTCATTGTATTTGTATACACATAGTATATATATTTATGTATACACATACAATTTATATCTATGTATACGTATAGATGTAATTTTTACTAATTGTATTTGTATACACATAGTATATATATTTATGTATACACATACAATTTATATCTATGTATACGTATAGGTATAATTTTTACTCACCGTCAGAGCAGTGCCAAGATATTTTTTCACACGAGGGAAAAAGGTAAATGCACGCCCCTATATATATTTCAAAATAGCTATATTTGTTTAAAATATAAGTAGCTGTATGAAATCAAAATATCGTAATTCTTATAACATAATTAATTATACCATAATTCTTAAAGTATTTTTTATCGTAGCTTTATAAATTCAGAAAAATAATACAGGCAGTTATTTATAACTTTCAAATGAAAATGTTAAAAAATCCTTTTTTGATAAATGAAAAATAACATTGAAATACACATTGCATTAATTTCCAGGTTTTCTTGCAATTCTTCTTATTGTTTTATTAATTTAAGTTTGCCGAGGCTTATTTCCCCAAATAATAAATGGCAAATTTAAAACCATAATTAAAGTAATTTTCGAATTCGCGCAGCCAATTTTTCTAGTGATTCACCACCTGAGGATCACTTGCCTCACCCTTGTCCCGGCTCTGCTCACCGTGAACAACTTGCTGCGAAAAAACTTCCTGCAGAATTACATCAAGTGAAATCTGATGCAATTAAAATTATAAATTCGGCACAACTTTCGACTATTTGAATCACTTTGTGATGAAATGGGCTCACAACAAAAACATCTTCATGGTGAGGTGCGTAGGTTGTCAAGGGATAAAGTTTTAAGCCGATTGTTTAACATGAGAGAAGAAGTAAAATTATTCTTCGACGACAAAATAATTCTAAATTCCTACTGCTTCTTCAGATGATGACTGGGCTTGCTTATTTGGTAGGTACTTTATCTTTGTTAAATGAATTGAACATACCTATTAAAGGACAATTTTTTGATGTTCTTACTTTTGACGGTAAAGCGGAAACATTTCAGAAGAAACAATTGTTATGGAAAATACTATTAATCGATGAAAATTTGAAAATGTTTCCAAATCTAAATGAATTCATGAAATAAAAAGACGTCAACCGACAAATAACAGGTCTTGTTCAATAGCACTTGATGTTACTCAAAGAATCTTTAAAACATTATTACCGAAAAGAAGAAAAATCCCAGAAATGGAAATATGTGGTCATTGAATTCATTTGCTTCAAATATTGAGAAAAGCGATTTAAATGTGAAAGAAAAAGAAAGTTCAATGGAATTATCGCTGGACGATAGTTTCAAACTTCAATTCGACTAATTTTGAAGAAGTTATTTTTGGCTTGCTGTAAAAGGCACATACGTATATCAAATGTTGAGTGAAAAAGCCTTCAAATTTTGACTCCATTCACAACGACCTTATTTTTGTGAAAGAACGTCCTGAACTGTGGCCAGCTATCGCTCTCGGCTTGACATAGAAGCTCCAAGAAAAGGTTAATAAAATAATTAAGAGCAGCTGGTATTTATTATTCTTTTTGGGTTATCGCGAAATAAAGGCAATTCAAATAACTAATACACAAATAAATATATATGAATACTGCTGGTAAATAATTCGCGCCTTTAAAAATTATGTTAGTGGCCCGCGAAATTTTAAATTGACAGTTTAGTGTTTCAAAACATCTAAAAGATTGCCAGAATAGAACAAATACATACCTATACGAACAACACCTTACGAAAACTCTCAAAATGAAAATAATTTAAGGAAAAGCAAATTACTTTTAATTCCCTATTTCTCATGCTAAATAATAGCATTCCTATTTGACGAATTTTATTTATATTGTAATTACTCGTGTCAGCAACCGATATTTGCGAGAAGAGTACATAGCAAAATTTTCGAAAAGCTTTACAATCAAATCGTCACCCACATTCACAATTTGTTTTTACTTCTAAAGAATGCTTAAAACGCACTTACTAATTTTCGATAATTTATACATATTTAATATCCTTTTCAGTTACTTTTCTATAATTATTTTATACATTTGTATGAAGACGCTTTGTGATGCATAAAACCAACTGTGTTGAATGAATTAAGAAAGGAAATGGTACAAAATCGCGTTCAACCTTTTTAAAAGACATGATGAACTAATGTGCCCTTCTTCGGAAAATAATTTGTTTAGCTAAATTACATTATTAAAAGAGTAGTGATTTATTTCACTAAAAGCAGAGGCTTCTACGAATGTAACAGAATTCTCTAAAAATTTTAACCACCCAGAGAAAAGAAAAAAAAACTTTTTTTTTTAATTTATAATTATTTAATACGCTATACGAATAAATTATTTTCACAGTTTATCCCATTCAAGAACTGTATTAAAGCTTCTAGAGCTGTTCAAAAACAAAGAAGTGAGATAACTTCTTTAGATTAAAAAAAAAAAGAGTACGCCAATCAAAAGTTTTAAGGCGGTCATATTAAATTTGGAATAGTCTATTTTAAACATTTCCGAATTAGCTTTTTTTTAGTCACTTTTCCAACTAAAATACAAAACGTCCAGGCCGATTATAATCATTTGCAAACTGTCTCTTGTAATTCCCCAGCGTGTGCCTTACTAAAATTAGTGTTGTGATTTTATTTGAATACGTTTTAAAATTTCGTAAAGAATTATATTAAAATAAATATAACATGCTACAATAAAAATAAATTTGAAATTTTAATAAAATTTGTATGTTATGAAAGTTATTTAAAATAAAATTTACATTTACGCGTCTTAAAGTTTAGGATCAAATTTCTCCCCAAATATAAAGTACTTCATCGGGAAACTAAAATTCCAAATTATCTTATCTGGAGTCAGTTCAAAAATCTAATTCGACTAAGCAATGGTTTGAAGCACATGATAATTTCAGAATCACCTTTTCTAAGAAGATCCCATATGATTTGCTGAGTCAAAAATCAGTATTGGAGTCAATCAGTGGAGAAAATCAGTGGCGGGAAAAAGAGCAACACAAAAGTGAAAGGCAACACCCTAAATTCAACTACAAACCAGCCCACGCAAACCTCGCTTTATATGGCCAGGAGCAACACCTATTTCAGATGCAGCTGATTTCCAACGCTTCCCAAAGCACCCGAAAAAAACTCGGTTTAAGAGGGAAAACAAGCTTCTTCGACGTATTCCATTCCGAATCATGTAAGGATAGTCTTCGGATCAACATTCTTGGATAGCTTTATAATAATATTTACGAGTTAATGAACCTATTCACATTTGAGTAATTAACGTAACTTATTTACTTAAGATGAGCAAATCTAATTAAAATGAAACCAAGCTCATTTTAACGTATTTAAATTATATATTACCGGAATCATTTGACTTTTCTTTATAAGAGGCATTCTTAATTTAAAGGAAAAAAAAAATCAATTATTTTTTCGCTTTCATAGATTCAAAATATTTTTTTCCACAACTGTTAAATTTATTTTAATTAGAAACAGAACATCAACATCAATATTTAAATAATAATAAGAACAATAATGAGCTCAAAAGGGACGAAAGAGGATATTGCTGATATAAAGCTTTCCTCCTTGCTCCAAAACATATCAAAAAGCAAAATAAACACAGAATCAATAAATAATAAGTCAAAAAGCAAAATAAACACAGAATCAATAAATAATAAGTTCACTACGGACTGTTACTGTCATCCCTATATCTCTCTCTTCCTACTCAGCGTAAAGTTTGGAAGGGGAAAAAAATGTACTCACTGCTTCGAAAATCCGAAAAATCCCAGGCCTGGATTTAAGATAATCCGTATTCACAGACACTGTTGCAGTTTGAGAGGACATCTTAGCATGTAAAGATCAGCGAAGTTTCTTTCCGAGATAATCAAAATTCCACTCCCCGCTAGCGCTGTAACACAAATCCCTCTGCTCACTCCCATAATAAGCAACAACTTTGGCGGATATGTTGGCGAGTCAGCAACAGGTTATCAGAGAAGATCCTCGCCAAAACGCTTACCTACGCGTAGCGCCCAGCCTACGCGAGGGACACCTGTTGGGAATAACCGTTGGACCGCTTTTTCCTTCAGTGGTAAGTGCATATGTTCTCAGCTATCAACATTTATACTAAAAAAAAAATATGTGTTAGTAATTTTTTTGCAGTTCTCTCAGTAATTCACTTATTACAATCGCTGCTTTAATTGAACGGAATTTCAGAATGATGTGTTACGGAGAAGTAATATATATGTGATTTTATTATTCAGAGTTATAAAGTACGGAGGAGTGCAGGTGATTTCTTTTGAATTTCCTGACATGAAAATGAAAGAAACAAGAAGTAATTACACTCAAATTTCAAACTGATTACTTAATGACTTTCTATAGATCAGATTTACGAATTGTAGTTAATACAAATGAACTATTAATTGTAAGAAGGCATAATACGGAATATTCGTGAATAAATAGATGACCTTTCTTTTAAAATAGTAAATAAATAAATAATAAAAGTTGACTATACATAATTCCCACTTCCCGCCCTTCCTCTAACATAGTAAGTTATGTTTTTTCTCGAATTAGACGATAATATTTCTCGAACATATTCTTGTGGCCATGAAAACATATTCTCGAAATTTTTCACAACTAATAAAGTTAAAATACATCTAAGTGTGATTGAATTTTGCGAGGGAACTGAGCGGCCTTATATTAACTATTTTCAGATGTTAGCTTCATAAATATCATAAAAATCATTTATAAAATAACAACTGTAAAGAAAAGCGTTTATTACGTTATATGATGCTCAGTTCAGAAATCTTTGAAAAGATTTTAATATTTTAATAATTTTATTTTTAAATTCCCAACATTATTAAACATTTAAGAATTCATTCAGAAATAAAAAATATTAAAGGTGCTGTTAAATATTTTTATCAGGTTTGATAAAAAGTATCAACTCTAATTCAGCTGACACTGGAAAATTTTTTTAATCATAACTATTGCTTCTAACTGATATTCTTAGCAGCTACTGAAACTGTGATAACTCTGAACGGAAGTGATGTAAAGAACAAAATTACCCAGAGCAAAAGCAATGAGATCATTCTTCTGATAATGATCTGATTTTTTTTTTTTTTTTAATTTCATTCTCATAGCGTGACACATAATTTCGGCGACTTTTTTTTTTCGCTTTTCCTCTAAAACATGAGCTTTTTGAATACTTATTAATTTTTTAAAAATGAAATTAAAACATATTTATGCAGAATACTAACTTTGAATTGCACTTCAAATTATTAACTTGCCGTTTGAAAATATATTTAATAGTCTTACTTAAATCTGTGCCAAATTTTATTCATGATGTGCAAAATAAGTTTTTCTTAATTAATATCAAATCATCGTGTTGAACCGAATTAATGACCATAAATTGACTTACATTTTTAATTACTTGTAGCTAATAAAACTGCCAATTAGAACTGGTTTGCCAGTAGTTTATTGATAATTTTCCTTTTCAAAAACTGTTATTGAAAATGTAGAAGAAAATAATTTCAGAAATAGATTCTCATTTAAAATTTACCAGACACTACAAAAAAGTATGAAAATAAATGATATTCTGAAAATAAAATTTAAAAAAATGATGAAGCAGTGTAAAAAATAATTAAAAATAACGTGATCTTTGACAAATTATTTATATATGAAGATACGACTTTATCACGAGAAACTATGATTAAGAAAATTCGTATGTACAGACGGTCATTCACACTTTATGGAAGAAATCTTCTAATTAAATTTTCTCATTGGTATTTTGAGATAAATTTTTGGCATTTTCACAATTAATCGTCTGCTACAGTTTTGTTTTGATTGGAATGCAGAATAAGATATTTATTTTGGAAAACGCTCCCAAAATTGATAGATGGTTCGAATGTTACGTAAATGCACTTTGCGAGGAAAAATATTCATATCAATAAATTGTAATGTGGTGTAAAATTTGAGGTTATTGTATATGAAAGAAACATATGTTTTATATCTTAATTTGAAAAGGCAGATGCATCTAGCTGAAAGTCAAAATGAAAAAATGCAAAACTTTTTAACTAATTCCATTTAATAACCATAAAATTACCTGACGCTTCTATAGACTTTTGCACTTTCGATTTGTTAAAACGAGCCTTAGGAAAACGTCGTCCAAGAACATTAAACGGACTTTGGAAAACTGTCCAAGAAGAGTGGGAAAAAATTCGCATGATGGTACTAAAAAAATATATATTTTCATGAAAAATTCGAGCTAGATCTCTAGCCAAAAATCAAGGCTAGAAAATACAAGCCGCAAGAAATGTTCTCTTTATGCATAAAAATTAATTATCAAAATCTTTTGATAAAGTGCGAATGACCTTCTGCGTAACTAAATACCATTTCTCATTTATAAAATCTTTGTAAAAATTTCACACCAAAATATAATTTATCCAAAGTGTAATTTCTTAACTAGAAATCTAATAATTTTTTTAGAAAACCAGCTGCTGAGAGAACTCTGTCATATGATACTCCAGTTGCAGCCTGTTACTTTAAACTAGGCACTTTAAGGTCGTAAGGGTCCATCTTAATTTACTATCATAATGTGTGTTTTCGTCATCACTCAGAGCGGATTAGAGAATTTTAGCAAATTAAAACCAATGCGGATTATATTAATCACAAATTTATTAATGAATTTAAAATTAAAATAGAATAATATGAATTAAAGGTATTATTTTATTTTTTAAAGTAAAAAATCAAAAACGTACAGTGGTGGTAAACAAATTAGGATAATAAAATACAATTTTTGTTCTATTTAACCTACATATATGGATTTGCTTATGTTTTATTTTAATCAAATTTTGTTTCCACATATAACAGAACCAAAGTAATTATGTTTTTATTATATAGCAGTCATTCATGGGGACACTTGTTCTACAGGATCTTGCACCACCAAAAGAGAATGATTAAATTTCTCCATTGTGTGTTTTAAATAAAAATCCATTCCTTCGCTATCCCCTCTGAGGGGCTCTCTGTCATTATACCACGTGATGCGTCTAACAGACAGCACTGATCAAGGAATCGGATATTTGGGATATCTATGTCTCCTTTTCTTCAGTTTATTTTTTTATGTTTTCGTTAGTTGCTTTTTTGTTTTCCAAGAGTACTTTTCTTACTGTCCACTTTTCTTAAGGTATTGTAAAGGCTTTCTTCCCCTCTGTACGTTGTTGTTTTGAGACTACTCGATAACTTCGAAATTTGCACTCTCTCGGTTCTTTCTCATTGAGAAAACTGCCATCATTCAGAAACCTTTGACCATACCCACTGTGTTTGAGAAATAGCCGGGGGAAGAGGATAGAGGAATTACATCAAATTTCAAAATTCAGGCGAAAGTACCGTTAAGACATTATTTGATGCCATAAAAAATATACGCTTTTAATCAATTTAAAATTAGCATTTTCCAAGTCAAGTTGCTTTTAAAGTGTAACTTCTCTCTCCCCTCCCTCCTAAAAAACAATATATTGCCTAGAAAGAAAAGCAATTTCAGTACTGCCAGTTAGAAAATGATTAAAATGTCTGAAAATGTTTTTATCTTTTTTCTGTAATTTTTTTTTTTTTTTTTTTTTTTTTC
>KK121098.1:86723-98042 GCA_000611955.2 Stegodyphus mimosarum
CTAAATGTTATCGCTCTGCATTAAATTTTAAAAAATGAAAAATCTGCATAAATGTATGCATGTTTCTCGCATTGTGATAAAACCTAGAGCCATCGAATTTTGAATGACGTAATCCTACTGCGAATATGGGCATCTGGAAGCCCTAGTTTTGAATTTGAAATTTGCTTTATTATCGATTTTACGTTTTGTAACATTTCAACGAATTTCTGATTAACAAACTAAATGATTTCAAAGCGAGCAATGGCAACACTGTACGGGAAAAAAAAAAAAAAAAACATTTTTATCTCCAGCGCACCAGACTTACAGAAACTCTAAAGATATGTTCATTTTAAAATGATTTTGCGATATTGATTTTGAACTGAATTTTATGGTTTGAGTACGTAGTACATGATATTTAATAAAAAAAGGTAGCACACGAAACGTTAAAAAAAACACGCCTTTGGACGTAATTTAAAATCTGAAATCTTTCAGATTTTTTTTCTTTCTTTTTATTTTCTGTTTACATACAAAAAATATTCGTGCATTCTTTTGATACATCGTCGTGTTTCAGTTCGGAACTATCAAGTTAAAGAATAATAGAATTATTTCTTTTCACAAAATCCTCAATTGTGAAAAACAAACATGCAGACCTCCAGTCTGTGATACAACGCCATTTCTAAGTGGAATAGAATTTATTGCTTCCTGCCAGTCAATTCAAAAGTACTTTGGATTCATTTTAGTTTCGCTTCTTCGTATGACTCGGTCCAATCAAAATGAAAATATTGTTGGTGATATAAACATACTTAGTGTCGTAAATGAGGAAAGCGATCTTTTGATTATTAATTTTTTTTTGCTGGTTCATCGTTCAGAACGTAAGTGATTAAATGATGTGTTTATTATTGTTCCCTTTCATGTGATTTAAGTAAGTTTATTGAAAGGACAGAGTAACTAATTTGATTTCCTTTTGGTTAAAACTATGGTTGGTGAAATTACTTTGATATTTTTCTTTTGTTTATAGAAGTATTTGGTTTCATAATGAAATATATATGCATAAAAGTGTTTAGAATATAAGTAAATTTTCCATTGCTACAAGTATATATATTTATATCCTCTATATCGTTTTGCATTCTTTAAACAGGTGATTATTATTTCTGTGTATGGTACTTTTTTTTGTTGGATCCAACGCGTTTTCATAAGTATTCGGTAATTACTATTTTCTATGTAAGTTTTATTGTATGGTGCGTTCTTATAAATTATTTTAGAAAGGATCGACGATTCGGAATTAAATATTCTAATTAAGAATCATTTCTGTTACACAGTCTAAATAGTATAAAGGGTATAACTTTATATTTGATTCTCAGAATGTTATTAAAATAGTTGAAAGTATATTCAAATAATTTATGGTTTTGATTATTGAAGGTGTTCTATATATAAGTATATGTATAATATTTTTTAAACAGTTTTCTTAGTCATCGTAATTATTGCATTCTAATTATTTCAAAAGCTTGTGAATAATATTGGTTGTAGAGTGTGTATACATTTCAGATGCAGAACCTGGTAAGTTCTTACAATTGGTTAAAATCTCTTGCTATATGTACATATTTCTCCAAACGTTTATTAAGGTGATGGTAATTTTTTAAATATTTTCTCAGAAATATTGTTGGATTTTAATTCTTGATTATATATTTTTCTGAATGCTTATTTATTGACTAAATAATCTTCAAAAGAGAAGGTAGGGGTATAACTTTATTCAAATTTCAAATTTTCTTCGGTAAATTATAATTTTATTTCACTAATATTTAAACAAAAATGTCGTTTCTCAATAAGGGTAAGAAAATTGATCTCTATAACTTAGCATTAGAATTACGCATCGAAGCTACATCTACTGATAGAATAATTGATTTGCATGATAAAATTACTAAATCTGCGGTCTTTAAGAATGATGAACAATTTGTTAAAGATACCTTTAATAATATTGTGGACGATCGGAAAAATTTGGAAGAAGCAGAAGTAAAGAAATTAGAAAGAGAAAACCTGCGCCTAACTGAGGAAAGAGCATTTGAGCTTGAAAAGCTTAGACTCCAAAATACAAAATTGTCAGACAGTAACCAAATTGATTCTTCTCCAATGCGATTTGATTCAAAAACTGTCCTACCTACGTTTTGTCCTGATACAGATGATATGTCTTTATTTTTAACCATGTTTGAAAGACAGATGAAACTTTTAAATGTGTCTACAGACCACTGGGTATCACATTTAGTTGGAATACTTCCAAGTGATATAGGTAAATTAATAGCAAGAGAACCCGAAGAAATGTTTAAAAACTACACCCACATTCGTACTATATTGCTACAAAGGTTTAAGCTGACAGCCGACCGATTCAGACTTCTTTTTAGTCGGCATCAGAAACGTGATCATTCCACTTGGAAAGATTTCTATTTCGAGCTTCGAACGTACTTTGAAGGTTGGCTCAATGAGTTAGAAGTTACTTCATTTGACCAATTAAAACAGCTAATCCTCGCTGATCAAATTAAGAAAAGATGTCCTCCGGAATATAAAAATCATTATTTACATAGTTGGGAAACACTCAATGATCCTGTCATATTAGCCGAAAGGTTGGACTTGTATGAAAACATAAAACCACCTTATCAAAAAGTAGCGAAACCCCTCAAATCACAGGAATTGCACAAACCGAAATTCCCTAGAAATGCAGGTGGCCAGGACCTTAAGAAATCTCCTTTCAATAAATTTGAGAAGAAAGATCCTCCGAGTTTTCACAAAAATACTATTCCTAACCCAAGTTATATGCCTTCACGAAACGTGGAAAATTCTGTTTACTGTTATGGTTGTGGCTATCCAGGATTCATAAAATCGAAATGTCCAAAATGTTCTCCAAAGAAGGACAGTACGCATGTCAATGCAATACAAATGTTTACTTGTTTCACCTCTCCCGTAACTTTACTTGATATCGAAGTATATGAAGCTACAGGAACAGTCTGTGCTGACACAGGAGCCAATCAGTCAGTCGGTGGAGAGCTAATGTTTAATTTTTTAACGAGGCGAGGACAAAAGTTCACGGAAGTTGATCTTGCTATCTGTCTGGCAGACGGTCAGCAATCCACGTCAGTCGTTCTTAAAGCTACAGTGCCGATCACAGTGCATGGCCGGACTTTCCACACGGATTTACATTTTCTACCCCGTGCCAAAGGTAATCGTACTCTCCTAGGAATTGACTTTTTAAGGAAATCAGGAATTGTAATGGACGTGAGAAACAATTTCTGGTATTTTGGTGATACACCAAGTAGTAGAATACCTTTTGCAAAAGATATTCCCTCACCAACAAGTTGTAATCCTGTCGAAATAAATACTAGTCCTTGTCCGACAAATTCACTTACAAGTGATGTTTCAGTGCAAAACAATCCTGTTATACCTGAAACTAAAATTCTTTTTTTACGCGAAGACGAAGGTCAGAACCTTGTTGCAGAAAATAAAAATCGCTTAGCTGCTTTGCTTAATGAAAATGAGGATATTTTTCGACTAGGGGGAGAACCAACTCCTTATGTCAAACACTTTATTAACACAGGTGACCACCCACCGGTTGCATCTCAACCTTATAGATTATCCCCCAAAAAGAAAGAGCTCTTACGAAAAGAAATTGACGAACTTTTAGCCAATGATGTTATAGAAGAGTGTGAATCACCATATGCAGCACCGGTAGTTCTAGTGCCTAAGCCAAATGGAGCTATTCGTTTGTGTATTGATTATCGTAAGCTGAATGCTATAACAATACCTGACAAGTATCCACTTCCTGTTATGGATACACTTTTACACGATGCAAGATCCACTGCCTATATGTCTACCCTTGACTTAAAGAGTGGATATCACCAAATTGAAGTCAATCCCACTGATAAAGATAAAACTGCATTTGTATGTCCTTTTGGTACGTTTCGATATAAAAGAATGCCTTTTGGTCTCAGAAACGCTCCAGCAACGTTTCAACGCCTTATGGACCAGTTCCGAAACGGACTGCCTACTGTAAATATTCTGGTTTATTTAGATGATATTTTTGTACTGTCCGAAACTTTTGAACAACATATTCAAGACTTAAATTTGGTTTTCGAAAGACTCCGAAAATTTAAATTATGTGTTAATAGAGAGAAATGTAAATTCGCATGCTCTCGTGTGAAATATCTAGGGTTGTGGATAACACCTAAAGGAATCGAAGTAGATCAAGACAAAGTTGCAGCAATACAAAACATTCCTTCTCCGCGAAATGTTAAACAGTTACAATCATTTTTGCAGACCTGTTCAGGCAAGGGGGCTCAAACTCTGTCGAAACTAATTGTAAAATTTTTAATTATTCACAGATCCAAGTGATTCAGGTATAAAACACTAAGTTTAAAAAATAGTTCATTAACATGATAGTTTACTAGCATGATAACATTTGACAGAATACGAAGCTGAGCTAGCTGGTAAGAAAACACACAGTTCTATAGTCCATAGTTCTGTAGTAAGAATTCAGATGCTTGAGAGTTGCATACGGGTTCATTATAAATATATACTAGTATGGGGACTCTTAGAGAAGCAATAAACATGACGCAGAAAGCACATAAGTTAAATGGAATCGGAATAAGCAACCGAAACATACATTAATACACAGTCCAGTCACATTAATGTGACCACCACGTACTTTCCATGTCAGAGTTAAATAACCAATCACAGAAGGCAGGTGGCAGCACAGTGCAGTTGAGCGTATATAAAGGGTGTGTGAGGGCTTCGGAAAACATTTCAATCGTTGGCGTAATGCAGAAACGAAGCGTTTATCGGACTTCCAAAAGGGCATGATCATTGGCTTTAGGGCCAAGGGTGGAAGCATTTCCGAAACGGCTGAGTTTGTGAACTGTTCGCGTGCCGCCGTGGTAAAAGTGTACCGTGCATGGCAAAATGGGACTGTCCAAAATCAGCGACGTGGCAAATGTGGTGCACCACGGGCCATAGATGACAGAGGCGAACGACGGTTGCGGAGATGCGTTCGGGCAGATAGACGGGCTACCGTTGAGCAACTGACCACCAAAATGAACCAAGGGGCTACCAAAAGTGTCTCCCAAAGTACTATTCAGCGAACATTGCTGCGTCTGGGCCTCCGAAGCAGACGCCTGGTTCGTGCACCTATGCTGACTGCTGTTCATCGACGGCGAAGGCTAGAATTTGCACGCCAGTACAGCAGCTGGACGTCCACTGAGTGGCGACAGGTTGCGTTTTCGGATGAATCGCGTTTTATGCTCCATCGGACAGATGGACGTTGGCGTATAAGGCGTGAAACCTCTGAAAGGAACCACCCTGCAACCATTGCCGGAACGGTCCAAGCTGGAGGCGGGAGCATTATGGTCTGGGGAATGTTTTCCTGGCATTCTCTAGGTTCACTGATCATTGTGGAAGGCACAATGGATCAATACAAGTACGCATCTGTCCTTGCGGACCATGTTCACCCCTACATGCGCATTGTTTTTCCTCAGGATGATGGCATCTTCCAGCAGGACAATGCGAGGTGCCATACAGCTGCCAGTGTACGTGCGTGGTTCGAAGAGCACCAGGATGAGTTTACCGTCCTCCCCTGGCCAGCAAACTCACCTGACTTAAACCCAATCGAGTATCTGTGGGACCATCTCGATCGAGTTGTTCGCGCCATGGATCCTCAACCGCGTAATCTAGCGCAGCTGGCCACGGCATTAGAGTCGGCATGGCTCAACATCCCAGAGAACACCTTCAGGGACCTATGTGACTCTCTTCCTGCACGTCTCGCAGCAGTCCGCTCTGCGAAAGGTGGTTATTCTGGCTTTTGACAGATGGTCACATTAATGTGACTGGACTGTGTATATAAACCTAAGAGAGTTATATAAGTAACATGGCGTCTACATTAGCTTATTACGAATGGCCACAGGTATCTTTTTTTAATGGAGAGCAACAATATATTGGGATAATGCTATTGTTATTTTGTCTGACACTTAAAATGAAAAATGTGTGCAATAAATTGATAGTAATCACGCAGTTGAGTAAATACCCAGTTCCTTGTGAATTTTATTATTACTGACGTACCATGATCAGCCATATTTTTGTCTCGGATGAAGTTCTGAGACTTTTGTTACTGTTTGCGATAGGTGCGGCAGGAGCATGCCCAAACTGAGCAGGCGCATCTGAAGTGCATGTCTGGGAATCATGAAAGATTACGATTGAGGATTACCCCGATGTAAGTAACTCGCCTAGCTCAAAGGCAATGTGGTTTTATATATATGCGAAGTTTTCCAATGATTTTCTTTTTCTTGGTGAAGATACCTACTGTGGATTTGTCCGCATAAATTTCAGTATACCAGTTTATAAGCCAGGTCTCTAATCCATGGAGGGATTTTGCAGTGCTTGTAATGCTGGACGAAGAAAAGCATTTTGTGAGAGAATAGCAGTTTCATCAATATAAAGTGCTAAAGTGGTGTTGGGTGTTTGTGGGATGTAGTTCACATATAAGTTGAATAGTGTAGATCCCAGTAAGGAGCCTTATGACATGCCGCCTAGAATAGCACGGTAGGAGGTGTATGTGTTTGAAATGAGAGCGACAAAGTTTCTACCTGTTAGGAAGGACTTAACGAAGTTTGTGATATAGTTGAGGAATCAGGGTAAGTAATCTGAGTATTGCATCCAGCTAGACCCTATCAGATCTTATTGGCTATATTTTGCGGCCATCTTGGATTTCTTATCTAGTAATACAAGGTGTGGTTTGATTTACTGTAAATAAAAACTATCTTAAGAACTTTTCTGGACTTTGAAAATATGATGGTCATCTTGGATTCTCCGATATAAAATGTTATTACGAAATTTTCAACCGGTGTAAGATAACTTTCCCGCAAAGCGAGTTTAGGTTTGCCATATTTGGTGAGAAATCTCCCATTTAGCTACAAAATTGGCGATATGCCATAGACGGATTACTTCCAGAACGAATTCTTATCGGTTTGGACCAGAATGTTCTCGAAGGCAGCCCCAAAGCTATATAAACCCTGCCTGCATGCGGAGTAGCAGTCAGTCAGTCAGTCAATGCCTCGTCTAGCAAGTTGATCGTCAGTCTAGTGTCGAGTTGGTTTTAGAGAGTATCGCGGTCTAGCGAGTTCATCTTCGAGTCTATCGAGTGCATTGCCAGTTGCAGCGTGAAAAGTCTCGAGCGTACGTTGAGTTGTCGGAACAGTTGTCGACAGCATATGTTGAGTTCCGAACCGAGTCGGAAGCTGTGTTCTGGTGCTTTGCCGTGATGCTGTCTCCACCGTTATAGCCTGATGACCTGAAGGCTGTGTCACTGATTGTGTCAGCGTGTTTGTTGTAGTTTGTCGACGACTGTAAATATGTTTCTGTAGATGTCCTGAGTAATACTGGCTAAATAAATTGTGTTTTGATACTTCATCAAGTGCCGTGGTTAATCACTCCAAATCCACGAATCCATAAGAAAGAAACGTAGCAATACATTTAAAAAAACTAGAAAAGTTAGCTTTCCTTACTAACCAATATGAAACTTTTCTAGCATTTTAGACGGTCTTTTAGGTTTTAAAAATTTAATGAGTATCAAGATTAAAAAAACCATAAAATAGGACAAGAACTTTTTAATTAAACGTTTTTATGATATGAAATGCACTAAACGGAATAGAACAATTTTTAATAAATAATCAATGAATTATTTTATTGAACTTACTAGTATCATTTCCTTGCAGCCTGAGACTATAGGTTATTACGCAAACGTTTAATTCTTGAAATTGTTACCATTTATATATTTCATATTGACGCGCAGTTTTAAGATAATTGTGAAGAATTAACAATTTTCGCTTCTAGTCTGCTCCTAACGCAAATAAAGAATACTCATAACGTTATTTGTCTATTTAAAAGAGGAAGTTCAATAATAATACTTTGAGAATTTGGTTTATGACTTTTATTTATTCATTTAACTAGCACGTCTTCGTGGTTACACAGTTTTGAAGTTCTTGGAAAGAACTACTTTCTTTCCAAGATCGCAAATATCTTTGAAAAACATTCAATTTTTTTTCTTTGTGTAAAAAATGACTAAGTGCTGCTAATTTTGCATTGCTAATTTTTTACACAAGAGGAATACGTGCGCTTTTCTTGGTCGTATTCGTGATTTTAAATTGAAGTGATAATGATTTGACGAGGTTCAATATTGCAGTAAAGGTATGAGAAGTTTTGAAAACGCAAAGGAACCTGCATTTTTTAAGGTTTCGATTTGTAAATCAGTATATGTTGTAAGGTATTTCGCCTACCTTCTTCGCATGCCTTCGTGGTGTAGTGGTCAGCACACTGGGCGCATATTCCAGAGGTCCGCGGTTCGAATACAGACGAGGGCATTGCTCATTTCTTCGATTTCCTAGTTTCGAAAAATTCTAAAATGTCTCTACACTGGCGTCCGAACTAAAAACGTTGGCGGATGATGATTATCCACCACCAGGATTTGGCGATTGTGTCCCTTAATACCCTGTTGCTCTTTAAAAGGGGAACATATAAGGTATTTCTCCCGCCTTCTTCGCATGCCTTCGTGGTGTAGTGGTCAGCACCCTTGGTGCGTATTCCAGAGGACCGTGGTTTGATTCTCGGCGAAGGCGTTGCTCAATTTTCACGACTCCTGCTTCGAAATAACCTAATGTCTCTACAGTAGCGCCCAAACTAAAAAAAGGTCGTGGATGATGATTCTCCACCACAAGGATTTGGCGATTGGGTATCTGAACCCCAGTCGTCCTTTAAAAGGGGGAGCATATAAGATATTTCTCCCGCCTTCTTCGCATGTCTTCGTGATGTAGTAGTCAGCACGCTGGGCGCGTATTCCAGAGGTCCGTGGTTCGAATCGCGGCGTGGGTATTACTCTTTTCTTCAGCTTCCTGACGTCGAAAATAACTTAATGTCTCTACAACGTCATGTGCTGGTTCTTAGAAATCAAGCAACGTTGGTTATTTTCTAAAAGCTTTATTTTTTAAAGTTTGCATCTTATAGGGATTTTTATTCACATTAGTCCCCAAATGGGGGAAGTGTAAAGTAAAACTAAACAGATTAGTCTTTCATAAAATATAATTTTTATTGTGAACATAAAGACTGCTGTATTTTTCAAGGTGCTGTGGATATTCGAGGCCTCAGGTTTGCTGAAAAAATATTGAACTTAATTTTGATTTTGTCAAAGTGAGGTCTAAAAGGGACTTTATTATCAAGTAAGATTATATAGTATAGCAAGTATAGATGTGACGCTTTGTTTCCAATGTATTTCTCCTGCAAATAACATGGGAATGAATAATAGGTTAAGTGACTGACCTTTGCGAATCAGAACTGTATTTGATTTATCAGTATTAATTCAGCTTCTCGAATCTGCAAATCATACTTTTAGCAAATCGAAATCATATTTACAGTTGACTGTAAATGTTTGTTAGGGATAGAGCTTAAGTCATCAGTGAAGAGTGCTATTTAAGTTTTAAGAAAACGTTGGAGAATTTCGTTAAGTATATATGTTTTATAATAAGGGACTGAGAGATGAACTTTGGGGAACTCCTCTTTAATTGGCTTTTGCGTCAAGTATGCGCTTCCAACACGGAGAGAAAATAAGAAATAAAGCGGATTAGATTATTTTGGAAATTAAATTTGATTAATTTATATTTAAGGCCGCAATGTCAGATCCAGTCAGATGCTTTTGCAACTCCAAGGAAGACGGTGCCTGCGGATATTTGCTATTTAAGCCTTCTGCAACAATTGATGATGCGGATTGTTATGTTGATTACGCGGAGGTGTTGTATAGGATTATATTTTGCAGCAAACCAAATTATTTGTGTGGTAGGAAAGAGGAGAGTTGGATGGTGTAACGGAGTACAGTGTATGTAATGGTACAATTGACTGTATATAGTAGTAGCATATATAGTAGTAGTATATACAGTGTGTTTATAAAGTCCCGGACCCATTTTGATGTTTAATAATTCATAAAATAATAAAGATAGATTAAAATTAATAACATAAATGGTTAGATAGACTCAAAAAGTTTCATGACCCTTGTCAATGAACTTTCACGTGTGCCCCCTTCGTCGCACGGAGAATATCAAGTCGATATTCAATTTCACGCCACGTACCGGCAAGCATGTCGGCATCCACAGAGGCTATTGCGGTTGTAATTCTGGCTTTTAGGTCATCCATGTTCTCTCTTTTGTTTTTGTAACCTCCTCCTGTTAACGTTGTCTTTTACAAATCCCCAAAGGAAAAAGTCCAGCGGCGTTATATCAGGTGATCTGGGTGGCCAAGGATTTGAACCTCTTCGCCCAATCCATCTTCCTGTAAAATGGTCATTCAAAGAACTACGAACGATGGTACACCAATGAGGTGGTGCACCATCTTGTTGCAAAAAGACATGTGGCTGAAGCTCTTCTAGTTGTGGGAATACGAAGTTTTCCAACATGTCTAACTATACGACTGATTAGACCGTCTTTTCTGTAAAAAAGAAAGGCCCAATGACTCGGTCGTACATTAGTCCACACCACACATTAACCTTTGGGAAATCTCTTTGTGCCTCACGGTAAGTAAACATAACATTTCAATAGTTGCCAAAAACAAAAGAGAGAAAAGTGCAATTTATAAGCAGACGATATTTAGAAAAGTACAGATATTTAGACTGTAAAATGAAATTATCTGAAATTAACCACACGCGCAGACGATATTTACAAAAGTAAAGATATTCAAACCTGAAAAGGAAAATATTTAAGTTATTCCATCAATAAATACCATACGTTTGTTTATATCTTCATTATTTTATGAGTTATTAAACATCAAAATGGGTCAGGGACTTTATAAACACCCTGTATAGTAATAGTACAATTGACTGTATATTGGTTTGAATTAAGAATTTGAATGCAGTGGAGTACAGTTACAGTTTTGCAATTCTAGAAAGAAATGAGTTCATTGATTGATAGTTTCGGTGCTAATTTGACCATTTGAGAAAGTAATTATAATTGCATATTTCCAATATGTAGGAAAATGATCAAGTTTCAGATTATTTTGAATGCAGGGGAAGTTTAGTGCCGATTCACACTTTTCTGATTCATCCGCTCCACAGTCACTTTCTGATATAGCGAACATGTGCTTTCGTCAATTAAAACGGTTTAGACTAAATAGCCCTTATTGTTTTAAAATTTCTTAAGTTTCGAATTCTAAAATTTATTAAATATCATATTTTCTTAAGACAATTTATTCTGAACAGAATAATGAATATTAGGCATATTCAATATATATATATATATATATATATATATATATATATATATATCTATT
>KK121098.1:98258-181237 GCA_000611955.2 Stegodyphus mimosarum
ATATATTGCCTTCTTTTTTTTAATTTCATATAAAGGTTACCGGTAATTTTTAATTTCATGTAAAGGTTACTACGGTTCCGCTGTTCTGAAAGAAAATAAAAATGTAACAAATATGTAATTTAAGGTTAATGTACAGGCTTTGTTCAAAGCACAATGAGTCTTCTTTAACTGGACCATCTACGGCCCTCGAATATTTTGGAACTCTATGAATGTGATGGTCTCAGAAAGATGATTATTCGATACCAATGTTTATTTATATTCTCAAAAATGCTGGTCTCTTTGAGAAGAAAATCTGGCCTTAGGAAATGGTAGCTACTACAAGGTTCACTATAACTATTTTCTAATAGGTAAATTTAATCTAATATCAATTAAGAATGGCTGTTTATGCCAAGGGAAATTTAAAAACAATATAACTAAAACTTTCCCACAATCAATTGTTATATAATTTCAATTACTTTCTATGCTTTTCCTTGTATATAGCTGATATATACCCATGCCCATTCTGCAAATATGCAATATTTTCAATACATACAATAATGAAAATTTACAGTATATTGAGTGCAATTTTTGAATAATTCATATACAAATTATTCAAAAATTAAAATTTTTTCTATTATTAAAGACAATAATTTTTATGAATTATGATTTTTTTAATATTAAATGCCCTTCAAATCTAAGGAAGGAAAAAGGATACCACATGACTGTGAAACGGAACTAAATGGGAAACTGAAAGTACTGTTATCTTAACTGAGCCGCAACGGCATGACCACATTTTGAAACTCTTTGTATTTTGTTTATTACAGCTTTAACGTGTTTGCTAAAATATGTAAAAATATACAAGTGTACAATGCTTAAGTGTTGTGAATTGCTAAATTATGAATCGTTTCTACAAATTATGTACTTTTGCTGCCTATGACCTAGCACAGTGGTCGGCAAACTCATTAGACAACAGAGCCAGTTATCAACAGTTCAACAATCGAAATCTCTTCTGAGAGACGCATTTTTTAAACTTAAATTATATGCGTATATATATTGATTTTCACTTAATTATGGTACTCTTGTAAGGTTTATCCTAAGTTTATTAACATCTATTTTAAGTTTTACGATTCTTTCCTATCTACTATAATTTCAGCCTACAATTTCCTGTCAGAATGTAATTTCAGAAACGCAGTTAATGCAAATGAGTAAGAGTACTATTTAAGTCGATGCTTCACCGACTTCTACAGAGAGAGTCTGATTTTCCTGACTAGCGCGCGATTGCCATTTGACTACATTCTCTCTTAGCTACTACGCTCGGCCATACTTTAGGTCCTTGCTTGGCTTCGCCGATCAAATTACTATTTAGGGGCCAACAACTTAGATTTCTGATAACTTCGGCCATACCTTTCAGATAGCTCAGTTAAGCTAGTTTAGTTTAATTTCATAGTTATTTAAGTTCAAGCCCAAGTGGAGGCTTTGTGTAAGTTCCAAGTAGGAACTGACTGTAAATATTCTGAAAAATAAAGGGTAGATAACCCTTCTTAAGACTTACGTGTTTATTCACACACTTAAGCAATTATTCGCTTGCTAGTGTTCGTGGGGTTCTAAGACACAACTTTGGAATTAGATAAGTAAAACCCCACATTTGGCGCCCGAACTTGTTCTCAACGAACCATGCCGCTAGATAGTGAAGATTTCTCGTTGACCCTTTCCTCCTTTCAGTACCCTAAGCCACAACCAAACCCCATGGAGGGATTCGGATTTATCGTGGAAACGATGACAGCGCGATGAAGCCAACAGCAACTTTTGACGGAAGAGAATACGTAACAACCTTCCTGGAGCAGCTGGAGTTACACTTCATGTTATATGCTGTGAACCAGCCGCAAAGAATTATCATCGCTACAATGAATTTAAAAGGTCAAGCCCTCAGCTTGTGTTTAGAAGAATATTGGCAAAAGTTTGTTGGGAGATCCAGGATCCGAAACGTATACTTAAGAAAATTTTAAAAATTCCCTAGTGAAGGCATTCCCGGTTTTGAGAAACCGCGCAAAATTGGAATCAGAATTATTTAGTAAATACCAAACTAACTTCGACGAAATTAACAGATTTCATCTTAAGGAGCATCCATATTGTCAAATTATTATATGGGAAAAGGCCCGACAATGAAGTCATCTAAATAATTTTGCCGCGGTTGCTTCCGTCAATTCAAGATTTTCTTGAAATTGGAAATCCCCAGAAGCTGGAAAGCTTATTCGAACTAGCTGTCAAATTTCGGAGAAGGCGAACTGCAGAGAATGCGCGTGTGAACAATTTTAGGCAATATTCAAGGTTTCATGCTCAAACGAAACCTCAAGGTAAGCAGAATTCCTATCGACAAGAGGGGAAGGTACCAAAGCCGGATAAGAGGAAAGCCAGTCAGACCAAAGCATGGGGAAATAAAAAGCAGTTGGACCAAGAGGTTGAAAAGAAGAATTTAAACTAGTCACGGTGGCTAGAAGGAGGGTGAAGTCACCGCGTAAGAAGGTAAATCCTTCAGAAATCAAACTGAATACGGTAGTGCTACAAAGTTTGACCTTGACAGAAATTCAGATACTACTAAACGACGTCCCTACGACCGCCTTACTGGATACCGGAACTCAATGCAGCTTCCTGTCGCAGGAATTTTTAAAAAACATTTTCGTCGCTACAGACTGTTTAAGAGAACGGGACAACGCGTGATTGCTGCCCAAGGCAAACAGCGTGTCTGCTTGGGAAAAGTGGGGCTGCATGTTCAAATAAAAAATCAATTTTCTCGTGGTAAAGAATTGACTAACCGCAATCATATTGGGGGTTGATTTCCTACGCGCAGCTAGCGCAAAAATTAATTTCAAAGATTCTACCTTACAGGTCAAGATGGATAAAGTGGAAGTTGAACAAGCCGCAATGCCGGAACATGAGCTGAATCACCTCGAAGATGAAGAAAAAGAAAAATTCAAGAACTGGTAAGAACTTTTGCTAAATTATTTGACGAGAAGCCTGGTTTCTGCCACATTGTATCTTACGTTATCGAGACTAGCAATGAGCCCCCAGTTCGGTCTAAGCCGTACAGGTATGACCATGTGAAGGAAGACATTCTCGAGCAACACATTAAGAAAATGCTCAAGGATAAGATAATTACGCCTAGTACCAGCCCCTATGCTAGTCCTGTAGTTTTATGTAGAAAGAATGGACTGCCACCCGCAGATCTGAACGCATAGAGATTCGCTGTTGACTACAGAAAATTAAATAGCATAACGAAATACCCCACATACCCCTCCCGATAATAGATGAAATTATAAGAAAAATTCGGTCAACTAAATATATGACAACTCTAGACCTGACGTCAGGCTATTTTCAAATTGCAGTAAAACCCGAGGACGTCCAAAAAACAGCTTTTATTACAAAGTCAGGCGTGTATGCTTTTTTGAGAATGCCTTTTGGCTTAAGCGGAGCTCCGGCTACATTTCAAAAAGTTATGGATATTGTTTTAACGCTAGTCTTGGGAAAGGTACAGTCATTTATCTGGATGATATTATTGTGACGAGAGAAACCGAGAGGAACACATTAAACATTTAGAGGAATTTTTTACATTATTAAATGAAGCACGCCTCAAAATTAATTCTAAAAAGTGCAAATTTTCCACCAAGGAATTGAGGTACTTCGGCTATAAAGTCTCGAAAAACGACATAGAAACTGACAACTCTAAAATTTTAGCGATCAAAAGTTAATTCTAAACTTTCAGCGATCATCTAAAATTTTAGCGATCACCGCCAAATACGGCTAAGAAATTGTCATCCTTCCTGGGGATTTGTTCCTATTGCAGAGTATTCATTAAGGATTTTGCAAAAATAGTTCAACCCTTGTTGGTGCTTAAACGAAAAACGACTAGGTTCACATGGATAGTGGAGGGAATACGGCGTTTGAAGAACTGAAACACGCCTTAATTAACGCCCCCGTTCTTAAATTTCCGGAAGGGGATCAAAATTTGGAGATTGCAGCAGATGTGTCAGACTACGCAGTTGGCGCAGTTCTTTCTCAAAATGGGCAGCCAATAGCTTTTTTTAGCAAGAAGCTTAATCAAACTCAGCGAAATTATACCTCAACTGAGCAGGAAACCCTCACGGTCCTACTAGCAGTGCAAAAATTTCATTTGTACTTTGAAAGTGCCCTAATAACTGTGTATTTAGATTACGCGGCAGTAGGCCGCTTAAACTCCGGTAAAAATCTTTCGCCCCGGCTCATACGTTGGACACTAAAACTGCAAGAGTTTAATTTAATAATAAAACACATACTGGGGAAAGAAAATGTAGTTGCATATGCACTTTTCAGAATAAAGATCAATGAAGACAGAAATACAATTAAATGTACGATGCTAACTGCGAAAATAATTTAATCCCGGGAAACAATAATTTCCGAATTAAAAACAAACCCAGAATTTAAAGACATTTACGTCTATTTGGAAGATCCCGAAAATTTTGAACATGTAGACTTAACGGCTATTCTCAATAGGGCGGCCCATTATGAAATTATAGATAAATTGCTCTTTTAGACGAAAACAACGAACGATAATCAAGAATTGCGACCGGTAGTCCCAACGAGTCTACGCTTAAGTATTCTAGAGAACTCCATGACTCGAAATGAGGAGCTCATCTCGGGGTTAGGAAAACGCTGCAAAGAGTCCGCGAAACGGTGTAGTTTCCGCAGTTATATAAAGTTGTGACGGGGTATGTCAGGTCAAGTCACTTATATCAATTAATTAACGACGTTAATTACAACCCGGCCGGGTACTTAAATAGCATAAAAACACTTTCCCAAATGAATTGGTTGGCATTGATTTGCTTGGTCCCTACTCTAGAACAAAGATTAATAAAAACAGATACTTGTTAACCATCGTGGATTATTTCTATAAATGGGTGGAAATAATTTCCCTTAAACGGGCTTCAGCAAAAATAGTAGCAGATTCGTTTCTAAATAAATATATTTTAAAATAAGGGGCCCCAGTAAAAGTAATATCAGATAATGGTAGTCAATTCGTAAGTAATTTATTTGAAAACCTATGCACAGGCCTTGGCATACGCCATCAAAAAATGGTACTTTATAGACCGCAATCAAATATTGCGAAACGCATAAATAAAAATATAGTTAAAATTATTCGGGGATATGTTAAGACTTATCATGACCGTTGGGAGAACTGTATCAATGAATTACGCTTTGCCTTGAGAACAACAAAACATGATACCACAAAAAAAAAAAAAAAAAAAAAAAAAAACGCAGAATTATTCCTAGGAAGAAAGATTTTAACGCCTCTGGATAAGCTATTTTTCGTTGAACAAACACGGGAAGAGTTTAAATTGAATGATATTCAGAAAATTATTAAATTATTATTCTGATGCGTCGAGGTCGAAGCAAAAATTGTATTACGATAGAAAGAGACGCGACGTAGAATATACGATAGGCCAGAAAGTGCTAAAATTAAAGCATTCTTTGTCATCTGCACCCTAAAATAGGGTAGCTAAATTTGAGCCCAGGCTAGAGGGGCCTTTCATTACCGAGAAAATTAAATTTTCTACGGATTACTTAAAAGCAGAAAATGGGCAGCAAACAATTGCTAACATCGACCAGCTGAAACCATACTATAGTCGTACGGATTTTACAGTTTTAAAAGAACTATTGCTGATTCCTGGCAGCGATCCAAGAATATTGATTTCGCCTTCGCCAGAAGGGATCCTCCAGCAACAAAAAGAAAAGCGGATAGCACTGAAGAAAGAACCGCAAAACGAATGCAACAGCAACAAGGTTCAGGCCCAGCGAGAATGAAAGGAACGAAACAGACAAAAATTTCCCTTCAACAGAAGCCAGCGCCGATGGGAAAGCAGAAAAGGCTAATGGAAAATAAGCAAAGAAAGCGCTCAGCGCCACAACCGAAGCCAACTACCTCGAGAGAAACCACAGGAATATGGCAGCCGAGATCTACGAAAAGAAAAGAACTCGACGAGGCAAGATCCATTCCTTTTCAGGAAACCAGAAAAACAAAGAGAAGATCAAAAGATTCCGACGCAAAGTCCGGATACTACAATGCAAAGAGGAAGCCAGAGTTCCAGAATCCTCAACCGACAAGAGAAGCAGGCCGATTCAACGCCCGAGGAAGGAATAGAAAAGAGGGGCCAGAAGTGAATACCAGGCCCCGAAACGACAGAGAATCCAAAGTTTAAAGTCTCCAACATGGCAAGAATTTTGCGAAAAAAGAATGCAGGAGTATAGAAACCCAAAAAGATAAGTGAAAATTTTCCTTCTTTTCTATTTTGTTATGAAAGTTCGATTTATGTCATGTGTTTAGAGTTGCTAAATACTGTTTAAAGCAAGAAATTGAATTCGCAAGTTTGGGAGAATGTAGTTGTAACTATTTGTTAAACAGAAAAGATTTTTGAATTCGCAAATTGGCGAGAATTTATTTTGTAAATACTTTCTTTTGGAGAATTCTCAAGTACGAGAAACTAATTTGTGAATATGTTTAGTCGAAAGACTTCAAGTGTGTTAACTTGAAGAAAGATTGTAGGAAACCTTTGTGAATTGTGTATAGCAACTATAACGAATGATGTAAAATGAATTTTAAAATATTCCATGTTAAAATGTTCTATTAAATGTAGAAATGCTAATGTCAGCTTTTTAACTATTGTAAAAGTTAAACTTGTACAAATGTAAGTTTTTGGTCAAGCAAGACTCTAAATACTTTGTATAAGAGATAAATGAAAGTATAGCTTGAATGTGTTTAAAGTTAGGCTCTCCAGGCTTCACTTAAGAATTTTAAGTTAAGCTTCTATGTTAGTACATTAGAACTAGCTTTGTGTTTAAAGAGTTTTCCAAGGTTTCGAATGTCTAGTCTCTAACAGATCGTAGCGGTTGGATAGTGGTAGCCTACCTTCGCAGAGAAACAACAATAAAAAGCTCGTTTCACTCTGAACAATTTCTGGAGAGCACGGGGGGAAGAGGTTTGAAGTGAATGAAAGTGTTAGAGGGCCGAAATATAATTTCAATAATAGGAGAATGGTAGGAAAAATAAAATGCTTGTGAAAATTCAACTAACATGATTTTCTTCCACAGGATTGGAAGGATCAAGAATGAAAACCTGCCCAACAGAGAAGAAGATGTTTGTCCCAGTCAATTTGTAAAAAAAAAGTTTTCGAATATAAAATTCTTAGTTTTAGTATAGATTTAGATATTGTGTAAAGTTGTCATTAAACAGGAAAAGTTTTAAATGATGAATTCAAGAAAGGATATTTGCTACAAGTTGAAAACTTTGATGAAAAAGAGTTTTGTAGAATTTAAACTCTTAAACAAGGTCGTTTTGAGACCTTATTCTTCGAGTAGTTCAATTCTGGCAGGGGAAAATGTAAGGTTTAACCTAAGTTTATTAACAGTTATTTTAAGTTTTACGATTCTTTCCTATCTACTATAATTTCAGCTTAAATTTCCTGCCAGAATGTAATTTCAGAAACGCTGTTAATGCAAATGAGTAAGAGTCCTATTTAAGTCGATGCTTCACGGACTTCTACAGAGAGAGTCTGATTTTCCTGACTAGCGCGCGTTTGCCATTTGACTACACTCTCTCTTACCTACTACGCTCGGCCATATTTTAGGCTCTTGGTTGGCTTCGCCGATCAAATTAATATTTAGGGGCCAACTACTTAGATTTCTGATAGCTTCGGCTATACCTTTCAGATAGCTCAGTTAAGCTAGTTTAGTTTAATTTCATAGTTATTTCAGTTCAATCCCAAGTGGAGGCTTCGTGTAAGTTCCAAGTAGGAACTGATTGTAAATATTCTGAAAAATAAAGGGTAGATAACCCTTCTTAAGACTTACGTGTTTATTCACATGCTTAAGCGATTATTCACTTGCTAGCGTTCGTGGGGTTCTAAGACAGAACTTTGGAATTAGATAAGTAAAATCCCACACTCTAATGCTGGCCTTTGCTAAGAACGTCCTAAATTTGATCAACGTACGTTCGCTGAGGTCGACCCTCTTCTAACTCTCCCATCCACATTTGTCTTGCATATTCTTTTCATGTATCTCCTTTCATTCATCGTTTCTGTATGTCCAAACCATCTTAACGTACAGTGCGGAAAAAAGGGGGGGACAGTTCTATATCTCCTGTTCTACTGAGCCGGTTGACGAAATTCAGCTTCCGTTTTTCATGTTTCCAAAGAGCGACTTAGGATATATATTAGATTTATATACAACAGTATCTTAATATAGGTATTTGAACACAAAATTGGACTTTTTTTTAAATGAGATGCCAATTTTTTCCGTATTTCAATTGTACGACTCAAATTATGCGAAACTGCATAGTTTTGTAAAAATCGCACTAGTAGTTTCTAAAAACTTAGCTCTCAAAATTTTAGCACCTCAATGTTAATTGAATTTGATATATATTTATTAATGTCTCTTTTTTTATTTAACATACTTCATTCCGTCTTCCAGAATTCGAAATTCGGGCTTAGTCCAAATATAATTCGCACATTTTCTATGATTCATTTTTAAAATTTGTATTTTTAAATCATTTTTATAAATTTTTCGAAGCGTTTTTGTATTATAACCTATAAAATTCTTAACATCATCTTAAAGTAGATGTATTTCTACGCACACTTGCAAAAAATTAGAATTTTTTTTTAAAAAATTACCTAGTATATACGTGAATTTACACAAGGCGTATTTTGAAATTTGGCATACTGGTTACAATCGATAATAACGCCAAATGTGATTTACGCACTTTGTTAAAATTATTTAAAAGTAATGAAAGTGACCTTTCCCCCCCCCCCCGCTCGTATACAAAAAAAAAAGCAAAGGAAAATAGGTTACTATAAATTAAGAAAGTCGCCAAGTGAATTATTCTTTTATTCTTCGCGCAAACTAAAAACATACGCTAATATAAATTTTTTTAATTCCTCCTCTAAATTATGCACCAAATTTTACAAAATTTAATATTTAGGCAGAATCTGTATCGTAGAACCGAAATATGGGAGAAAAATTGGCATGTTATTTCAGAAAAAGTCCGATTTTATGTCAAAATACCTATATTAAAACAATGCTATATATAAATCCTAACTAATATTATAAATGCGAATGTGAGTTTGTTTGTTACGCTTTCACGCCTTAATTACTTAACCGATCATCATGAAATTTTCAAGAAATACTTTTAATATATTAGAAAAAGTTGTAGGCTATATTCAAGATAAATATCAAGATAAAGCAAACGTCTTTGCATCTCACCTGACTGAACAGTTTGTTTCCAACGATTCTTCTGTCGACCCAGCCTTCATCGCAGCCATTAATGACCACATCCACACCTGGTTAAACGCTCCTGCTACACCAAACTTAATCCGACTCACCACACCTCGGGAAGTCACAGACATCATTAAGCACTCCAAAACTCGAAAAGCTCCTGGGAGTGATCAGATCTCAAGTAAGCTACTTAAAAATCTGCCTCACCATATGCAAGCCATATGCAAGCTGGTAGGAGTTTATAACGCCTGCCTTACACAGTCTTATTTCCCTGTATGTTGGAAACATGCAAACATCTTTTTGCTGCAAAAACCTAAAAAACCACCTGATATTCCATCCAGTTATTGCCTGATCAGCCTTCTCTCCTCGCTGGGAAAGATTATAGAACGTATCATCTTCACCAGACTCCAAGCGCATCTAGGATTTTTGCCTAACGAAAAATACGGCTTCCGTAAGGGACTTTCTACAGTTCATCAACTAGTCAGAATCTCGGACTTCATCGGCTCTGCTCTTCTAAACAAGTTTAGTGTAGCTTTCCTCATGTTGGATACGGCCAAAGCTTTCGACCGTGTCTGGCATGAGGGGTTAATCTACAAACTGATTCAACAGCAGATTCCCCGGGAGCTTAACCTACTAATTAAATCATTCCTTGAAAATCGATCCTTCTCAGTCAGACTAGGAGATTCATATACTGATCCGCACCCCATTACTGGTGGTGTAGCTTAAGGAAGTATTTTAGGACCAATTTTGTACCTTATTTACGTGCACGACTTCCATAATTTCAGCTCTGATCACAATTTTCTACTTGCTTGTTATGCTGACGTCACAGCACGCCTTCAAAAATCCAGAAACCCAAATCATGCTCTGAAAAAATTACAAGAAAAAACACCTGCAATAGAAGATTGGTGTCGAAAATGGAGGACAAGTATTAATCCGGATAAATCAGAAATTCTACTTATCAGAATATTTAAGCGTACCGACATCATTAATTGCTCTAATGAAATAAGTTGAGTCACTTGATTTTCAGCAGGTATATTCATTACTTTAGCTTCACACTCAAATAACACCAGAAATAAACTTATTTCATCTTCTTTAGGGTTAAAACGTGGCATGACACCGTGAGTTCTGATTTTTAAAGGCTGCTCAGGTAACTGCATATTTTCTACCGGCTGTGCTCTTGCCGCCATTGCTTCCAATTGAAGTTTCTGTAGCTCAAAAGCTCTAATTCGCTCTTCTCTTTCGCGTTCTTCCTTTCTTCTCTAATTGCAGCCAGTAGTTCTTGAGTAAATTCCACATCATAACCGGGACTTTCAATAATCAATTTATGCAACTGAGCAATCTTAAATTCCGGTTTGACGGTTAAACCTTACTCTTCTGCCAGTACTTTTAAATCGTGTTTTTCACTCCTAGCTAAGAATGACATGTTGAACAAATTACCTTTAATAGGCTTTCTTTTAAAATTGAATCTTAAAAATCGTACTCGTATTAAAAATATATAACTTTTGGCGAGACTTAACTTGTCAAATACGAAATTCACTCTCACCAACTGGGAAGAATTATTTAAACAACTTTGCCAGTTTGGCACAAAATAAAATAATATTACGCCGGGTTGACGTTTTAACTCACTGTTCCCAAGCCTCGTTGGCGATAACTATATAAACACTTTTGCCAGTTAGGCAATGCAATGGAATTTTTCCCACGTCAGTTTGACGATTTTACTGTCTATCTCCATGCCCAGTTGGCGATAACAAAAACAATTTTTTTTTGCCAGTTTGGCAATTTAATTTAGCTGTAATACGTCGAGATGACGTTACTATCTACCACACGCCTGGATAGCGAGAACTAAGAAAACACTTTAGCCAGTTTGGCAGTAACAATCAAATTACACTACGTCAGTTTGATGTTACTACTTATTTTCCACGCGCCTGCTTGGCAACAAATTCAAAAACACAGTTAGCAGTTCCTTTTTTTTCTTATAAATGCTGGGATGGCTTACACATATTAATTATGAACATAAAAATTCAATACAAATAACAGTAAAGCCTAAATAATAATTTTTAAATACTTCTTCCCCACTAATATCAATTGTAATTTAAACCTAATATTTTTAGTATCAGTTATTCTAAACAAAAACTTACACTATTTAAGTATAATTCTGAAATGAAGACAATTCTTTGCTCGGACGCAAGTTATAGAAACACAGACGATAACCTTAGAATGATCAGCTTCAAAAACTGGCTTTAAAACGACAGACTTCTGACATTCGTTTCTCCTTGAAATAAACGAACTCGGCAATTGTTATTAGCAACCTTTTTCTCAAAATTTCAGGAATTTTCTCGAATTTGGAGACCAGCACCATCGAAATTGATAATTGCATTCCTAATTTCCAGTATCTCGGTGGAACCTCCAATTTAATAAGACTGTAACGTATTTTGCAGTTTTTATCGAAATAACAGATAAACTTCTTAGTAAATCATAAACTTTATTCTCAATTTACGAAGATAGATAATTTAAATACAATTTCTAAATGTTACAGCTTTACACTCCAGCTTATTATTACAGTTTCTTCCTCTATCGATTTTTTATACATCAACTACTCGTAAAACTTTCAAAACTACAATTTTTAACATTTCTATCGTTGCTCAGCACTGATTACACGAAACAAATATGGCGTTGCCACTCCCATATCAAATAAAATAAATATAATTATTTGTTAGATAAGTATAAAATATTACGAGCCAAAGAGCCAGATTTGGCTCGCGAGCCACGGTTTGTTTTTTCGGCAGCATAAAATTTGGCAGCTTCTTTGAAAACAATCAAAAGTTGTAGTATATTAGCATAAATCTTTCTCGCTGTTTTATTTAATTAGCTATGTCATTCTTAAATAGAATCTGTAGCCCATGTACCATTCCTTATGAATATTCTACATGCGGCCAATAACAAGATTGTCAGTCCACTTATCAACCATGCAGACTTTTAATAGACATTTCCATTTATCAACTTTTAAACTTTTTTATTATAGTTTCATTTATTGGACAGTCCTCCAATATGCATTAAAATCCGTCGTTTTGTTTAGCTTGAAGGCGTAAATGCTAGAGCAGCAAACATACGAACATGTTGCTTGAAATTTTCAATTTCATTTATATAAATCGACATAAGTCCTAATTCCGTAACTTTTCTCAGTATGCGCTAATTGTCATGGTAATTACAACCTTTAATTTTCCAATGCTTTAGTATAAATGTCTCAAACTGCCCTTGGAGAAGCAAATTTAAGAGGCCGCAGATGCCTTTCAATCGCACATTTTTGTTACAAATACGATGTTGTAAAGATTTCAAGATTATAAATATTTGTTTGTCCGAATTTGCATTAATTTCATTAAACGTGAATTATGTACCAGAAAATCTATATACTGGGCTAATTTATTTGCCCAGTATATAGTGTGTGCTATAAATCTTATTCAAACATCTGAAGATACAGATTTGATTACCATTTATTCGTAACTTAAAAAAAAATACATATATATACACTGGTGTGCAAAAATTAAGGACGAAGTCGAAAAATTAGCATATCAGCTGAACGAAGAGGCAGAGCGGACAGAAAGACCAATCAGGAGATTAAGTTAGGTGAGTGATGTACGGTAGCACATGCGCAGATATGCAGGTAGACTTAATGGGGGAGTGTCTGAGTAGTATAAAGCATTTTGTCGGTGTAAGATCAGTATTTCTGGCAAAGAGATTGCACGCTTTCTTATAGCAGTTAAAATCACATTCTTATAGCAGTTTCTTCATTCTTATAGCAGTTAAAATCACACCGAGTTGCTGCCTCAGCAAGAAATGGCGAATAATCAATCTGTTAGACGACATCTGGATGCTTTTACCCGAGGTCGAATCATTGGGAAGTTGGAGGAAGGCCGCAGTGTGACAAGTGTGGCTGCAGAGTTCGGAATTGCTCACAGCATCGTTTCACAACTTTCGAGACAATTTCAAACTACAGGAACAGCTATCCGGGGGTTTAGTAGTGGTCGTCCACGAGGAACCACACCCGCAGATTACCGGTATATTGCCTTACAGGCCAGACGAAAAAGGCGGCAGACAGCGAGAGAAATCGCTAGACACACGACACAGGCGACTGGACGATCGATATCGCGTTTTACCGTGGCCAGAAGACTGCACGGTGGTGGTCTGTTTGCACGACGCCCTGTACGGTGTGTACCTTTAACGCCTGCCCATCGGAGAAGGCGTTCTCTGTGGTGCCGAGAACACCGGAATTGGAGAGACAATGAATGGGGACGAGTACTCTTTACAGATGAGAGCATATTTAGTCTGAGTTGCGATTCTAGACACATACACATCTGGACAGAGCGGGGAACACGCAATAACCCCTTCAACATCATCAAAAGGGACTGTTTTGGAGGTCGCGGAGTTCTCGTTCGAGCAGACATAATGCTTGGTAGCCGGACCGACCTTCATATCTCCCAAGGAGGTTCGTCACTTGGGACTGCTATTGTAACGAGGTTCTTCTTCCTTACATGCGTCTTTTCACAAGGGCTATGGGTCCTCAGTTCCTCTTCATGGACGACAACGCTCCACCTCATCGCACAGTTACTCTCGAAGAGCTGTTCGAGAGTGAAGATACTAGGGAGACCCGTGGCAGCACGTAACTTATCGCCAGTAACGATTCCGAAACTGCGATTGGTGCTACAAGAGGAACGAGCAGCAGTGTCTCAACAGCTCATTAACAACCCCATATCCAGCATGCACAAATGATGTGAAACCTGCCTAGCAGTCAAGGGAGATCATATGCCCTATTAAAGACCGAATGTTTCTTGCTGGGCACCCATCACAGGGATGTTTCGGCCTTCGGTCTCATTGCGCTCCATGCTACTTTTTCAATAAAGCTTCTTTTTATCCCTCTGGTTTCTCTTTTAGTAAGTGTTGCTTACATTACTCATGTCCTTACGTATTGGGGATCTTACGGTATTAAATGTGTTGATTTGGAAAGCTTTTGTACAAAGTTATATTGAAAAAACCGTCTCGTCCTTAATTTTTGCACACCAGTGTATATATAACAAATAAATAAATAAATAAATAAGTACATTCATTTATGAATTGCTGCACCAAGATTAATCGCTTTGTTCGAGAATGCATTTATATGCGAACATCTTTCATTTTTTTTACAGTTGGAAATAAATAAGAAAAGAATGTGACTGGCGGATAAGCATCTAAAATCCATGATAAAGATGATATATCTAGTAATTTTTCTCCGCGGGCATTATGCAAACAAATTTATAATTATTTACATAAGAACGCATGTATTTTAATTTATGTATCAAATAAAAATTTAATAAATAAGAGAAAGAGACTAGGTTGTCCTTATTTATTCTCAATTTTTGTCCTACTTGGAAAATTTTCTCTGAAAATTTAAGAAAGTTTTCATATTCAAGTCAATTTTAGTTTAAATTCCTATTTCATATTCAAGTTAATTTTAGTTTAGTAAGTTATGTAATTCATTAAATATACCAAAATTATTTAAAATTAATATCAGTCTGTAATATTAATAGATTTTGTTGTCAGCATGATTGAATTACGAAGCGTAACCAACAAAAGTGTCTTGTAGGTACCAAACAATATAGAGATCAGAGAGAAAATTTTGAATTTTTTTTCCTTTGGGTTATTATTGTTTACATACGTTGTAATTAATATTTAGGAAGCGAAAATTTTAAATTTATCTAAAATTTTTTATTTTTGTACGTAAAAAATTTCCTTTGTTAATTAAAAAAAAAAAAACTCGTTTGTTAGTTTTTAGTCCAAAGGGATTTAGTCCGAAGGACTATTACTTTCGTTTGGGCGTTTTGCGTTGTTTCACAAAAAACGGCGTATCACTTTTCAATTTAGTCCTTATGTTTTTTTTTTTTTTTTGTAGCTTTCTCTTCAAAAATCGTCTGCGTTGCACAGGAAAATAAAAAGGAATTTTAATTACAATTATAAATAAATAGCCAAATAAATGTGAAATTCGTAACAATATTCTCTAAAACTTTAACGAATTTTTCATTAACAAACTCAAAGATTTCAAAGCCAGCAATACCAACGTTGTACAGAAAAACATTTTTATCTCCAGCGCGTGAGAGCGTGTACCGAAATTTTTAAAGATATGCTCGATTTAGAATTATTTTGCGATATTGCTGTTGAACTGAATTTTATGGTTTAAGTGCGAAGAACATGGTATTTAACAAGTAAAGGTAACACACAAAATGTTAAATAAACGCCCCTTTGGACGTAAATTAAAATCTGAAACCTTTCAGACTTTTTTTTTATTATTATCTATTTCTATATTTTGTAAAACTTTAACGAATTTTTAATGAAAAAACTCAAGAATTTTAAAGCGAGCAATTCCAACGCTGTACGAGAACAAAAAAAAAAGAAAGAAAAAAAAAAATCTGAAAGGTTTCAGATTTTAAATTACGTCCAAAGGGGCGTTTTTTAAACATTTTGTACGTTACTTTTTTTTTTTTTATCGTGCATTCAGCTTGCGTTCAGTTTCAGTTTGAGATCACTGCTTTAGAGGAAGAAAGTGACTTTTTAATAAAGTAGGTGTCTCTTATGCATTCCTTCTTTTTATTTGGTAATGAGACATGCGTGGTAGGAAAAACTTATTTCCTTCTTACTTGAATAAATATGGACTGCATACAATTGTTGCAAGTGTTAGCATCAATTCTTAAATGTTCCGTCTTTAAGACATAGTTCACGTTTCACTTCCTTTACGAAGTGAAAGAAGTACTGTAATCACTAAAAATTTCGAGTATCATATTTCAACGAAAGTATTCATTTTGACCGCTTCCGAATCTATTCGAATGATGTTTTTGCTTGACATCTTGTAAGGTTTTAGTTTAAACTAACAAAGTTTTATTTTTAATTTACCTTTTCTATCTGTTCTTATTTCAACTTCCCGTTAGAATAAGCGCGCATTTCAGCTTTATGCTAATTTGAAGTGGAGCCAAGTTTCTATTTAAACGGTAGGTAGGAACCTCTCAGTGTGAGAGAGCTTTTAATCTCAGACCACTGCTACTCTGTTCGACGTTCGCCTGACCAACTAGTATTTAAATTCAAAGCCGTAGCGCTACTACGCTATTACTTATTGAAGTAATTCTAAGTGCGTGAGTATTAGTTAAATCTTGCTACGCACCATTTAGCATAGAAGCCAACCTCGCGTTCATAGCTCTGTGAGCAACGACTACTTAATTTCTATTTAATTTTAGTTTAAATTATTTGATTGTTCAGTTTAGACCTAAGTGCGGTCGTTATTTTCTGTATCCCGAATTGGGAAGTGGCTGTATATAATTGTGGTTTAATAAAACAGGATTTTAAATCCTTCTTAAGTGCAGTTCTTCTACCACAGAACATAGCTGCATTCAGCTCCCTGTTCAAGATCAGGACTTAAAGTATTTCACGAATATGTTCGCCAAGAGTATACACCGAACACACAGTCCTGACAATCTATGCGTACGGACAGAATAAAGGATTTTTTTTTTTTTTCTAAAATGGATTTAAAATAGATTCAGAAGAGATTATATATATATTATCCCTCTGTTACCCAGCTCGGTGAGTTCAGTTTTTTTAATTCTTACATTGATAAATTGTACTTTTTTTTTTTCTTTAATAGTGATTGAGTTACGCTGCTCTGGTGTTCCGGTTAAAGTTTTTATTAGTTAATCTGTATACAATAATCGTAGAATTATCATCAATTTAAAAGTGGTGTTAAGCCTAAGGAGCCGCCGTTTGCTTGCATTTGAAACTCTTAACAGAGCAGTGAATTAAGTCGGTTTGTGCACCAACTTTGGTGTCTTTTTGCACAGTGTGACCGAATGTGGATTTTCAGTTTTCTGCACCGAAAATTTTGTCCTCCTGCCCGCTGGCCGAAATGCTTGTTTTGGCGTAGAAACTCTAATTTTAAGTGTACATTTTTTTAAAATTTGCTTTTGGTGTTTTAGGTTTTTCTATATTTTACAAATTTTAATGAAGAATGAGTTTGTATTTTTTCCTTGCCTCGTATTGAGAACTGAACTGAATGAATTAGAAATGGCTATTGGCGTTCGAACATAGATTATTTTCAGTGAAAAAACGCAGTTTCGCAAATTTTGGCACTTACCTCATTTTCATTGTCAACGCCTCAATTGACTACGGCAGAGTAATTCGAAGGCTATCTGCCTATGGGGACAGATGCCTTTGTTGAGGACTTAAGGGAAACTGGCACGTATCCATGTTACACATGGAGAAAATTAAGCAAACTCCCTTGCAGTTAGTTGTTCGCTGGGATTTGAACCCAGGTTAAATTACCAGTGTTCAGTGACTTTCAGCTGGAAGTTCTAGGAAGAGTAGAGAACTGTTGGTTATAAATTACGGTTCTTTACATTTTGTTGCATAATAATATACCTCTAGTTGCTGTATTGTGTATTTGGTTCCACTTATTATTAGTTTATTTATTACATCTTATGCTAACTTTACATTTTTATGTAAACTTTGTGTCCGTTTATTATTAGTATTATTCAATTAGTCTTGAAATGACGCAGTGGAAAAAGAAATTACGATTTTTAGAAAACAGAGGTTAAATTAATTTACTTATCTTTTGCATATTCTTTACTTTTCTTGCATATATATATATATATATTTTTTTTTTTCAGATTAAATCTTTTATTTCATTTTCAATGAACATGCTGCGGCCACAAACAACTTGGCATATTATTTGTGCCTATTTAAAAATGTTTACACTTTTTATAGATTTGCAAGAAGAAGACAGCAGCAGACAGCAGTCCAGCTCGGCTGAAGTGTAGTAAGCGACTACATTATGCTCAGGATGAAATCTTTATTCAGACTAAGTTAGTTTCGGTTCTCAATGGATTTTGATTGGATAATCAATACTGCTGTAAAATTATTATTGGCTGTTTGGGTTTTAGTTCCATTTACATCATCAGAAGCATGTAAGAGTCATATGACATGGATTAGCCTTGAAATGACAAAGTGCCAAGAGAGATTACTATTTTTAAAAAACAGAGGAGAAATTAATTTATGCCCGCTAATTTAAATCATAATTTATCTTTTGCGTAGTCTTTATTTTTTATGTATATTGCGGGGGAAAAAGGGGGACAGTTCTATATCTCCCGTTCTACTGGGCCGATACACGAAATTCAACTTGCGTTTTCATATCTCGAAAGCGCGACTTAGGATATGTATTAGATTTACATATAGCATTGTTCTAATATAGGTATTTTGACACAAAATCGGACGTTTTCTGAAATAACATGCCTTTTTTTTTTCATATTTCAACTTTACGACTCAAATTATGCCTAACTGCATAGTTCTGTAAAAATCACATGAGTAGTTTTTAAAAAGTTAGCTCTCAAAATTTTAGTGCCTCAATGTTAATTGAATTTGATATATATTTATCAATATCGCTTTCTTTATTAAACTTACTTGATTCCTTCTTTCAAAATTCGAAATTTAAATTCATTTTAATAATTAAGAAGTAATCGGCAAATAAAATTCTCCAAATCGGAAATAAAATTCTCCCCTTTTTCTATGATGTATTTTTAAAATTTATATTTTTAAATAATTTTTATAAATTTTTAAAAAACATTTTGAATTATAAACTATAAAATTTTTGCCATCATCTTAAAGTAGATGTATTTCTAAGCATACCTGCAAAAAGTTAGAGTTTTTTTTTTCAAAATTTCTTAAGATATACGTGAATTTACACATTGGCGCCTTCACAAATGTAGTTTACGCACTTTGTTAAAATTATTTGAAAGAATGAAGGATGACTTCTTTTTCGCTCTTGTACAATAAAAAAAGGGAAAGGAAAAGAGGTTGCTATAAATTAAGAAGTTCGCCAAGTGAATTCTTCTTGGTGCACACTAAAAACATTGCGCAAAGATAAATTTTTGAATTTCTCCGTAAATTTCCCACCAAATTTTACAAAATTTAATATTGAGGCATAATTTGAGTCATAGAATCTAAATATGGGGGGAAAATGGCATGGCATTTCAGAAAAAGTCTGATTTTGTGTCAAAATACCTATATTAGAACGATGCTATCTATAAATCTAATATATACAGGGTGTTTATAAAGTCCAAGACCCATTTTGATGTTTAATAACTCATAAACTAATGAAGATATAAAGAAACTTATGGCATTTATTGATGGAATAACTTATATATTTTCCTTTTCAGGTTTGAATATCTTTACTTTTGTAAAAATCGTCTGCACGTGTGGTTAATTTCAGATAATTTCATTTCCAGTCTAAATATCTGTACTTTTCTAAATATAGTCTGCTTATTCATTGCATTTTTCTTTCTTTTGTTTTTGGCAATTATTGCCTATTATTATAGGCCTAGGAGGATGGCCTTTGCAACAGATATGTTAAGGAGGATAGAAGATGCTGCTGAATTTCTGAAGCGCATAATGTTCTCCAACGAAGCATCTTTTCATCATTCTGGCATTTTAATCGCCATAATGTATGCATATGGGGATCTGAAAACCTCCATGAATACCGTGAGGCACAAAGGGATTCCCCAAAGGTTAATGTGTAGTGTGGACTAATGCACGACCGAATCATTGGGCCTTTCTTTTTTACAGAAAAGACGGTCTCGTCAGTCATATACTTAGACACGTTGGAAAACTTCGTATTTCCACAACTAGAAGAGTTTCAGCCACATGTCTTTTTGCAACAAGATGGTGCACCACCTCATTGGGGTACCATCGTTCGTAGTTCTTTGAATGACCATTTTACAGGAAGATGGATTGGGTGAAGAGGTCCAATTCCTTGGCCACCCAGATCACCTGATATAACGCCCCTGGACTTTTTCCTTTGGGGATTTGTAAAGGGCAACGTTTACAGGAGGAGAGTGTCGAACATTGATGACCTAAAAGCCAGAATTACAACCGCAATAGCCTCTGTGGATGCCGACATGCTTACCGGTACCTGGCGTGAAATTGAATATCGACTTGATATTCTCCGTGCAACGAAGAAGGCACACGTGGAAGTTCATTGACACGGGTCATGAAACTTTTTGAGTGTATCTAACCATTTATGTTATTAATTTTAATCTATCTTTATTATTTTATGAGTTATTAAACATCAAAATGGGTTCGGGACTATAAACATCCTGTATTATAAGTCGCGCTTTCGAGACATGAAAAACACAATTTGAATTTCGTCAATCGGCTCAGTGGAACGGGAGATAATAGAACTATCTTCCCCCCCACACACAGTGTACATATTACAAAATTTTTATTATTTCGGTTATGCAGTTGTGAAATTGTTTTTTACATTTTTCTGTCATTTTGGAACTTTTTATAAAAAAGTAATAAACATCAACAACAAATTCATCTACATTAATTTTAATTTTTTTAAACCTCCTGCTAACCTATATACATAGGTAAGGGAAGAATGTTTTTGGTCTCAAAATTTGATAGAGTTTTCAGTGAAGAAGCATGAACTAAGAGTCGCCACAACACGATTTTTAAAATGATATCTGTTTGTGTGCAGAGATTTTTTTTTTCAGTCCCAAATAACTCCCAAACTTTTAAAAATTTCTGTTTTCCTTATTTAAGCATTCTTCTGTCATATTAAAAGCTGATTAGATTTGGGGTAAAACTGGACAACAGGATGTTTTTAATGAAAAGCTATATTAAAATATAATCCAAAACTTTTCAGTTTTAGTAGTTACAACTTTTGTGTCAATATGAAAAACATATTAGATTTCAGATAAAATTGATAAACTGAAAGTAGTACTTTACTTGAAGCTTTGAATAGATTTTTGTGAAAAAATATTTTATGATATAATCCGAAACTTCTCAGATTTTGTATATATGATGCATATACAATCATGATTCAGAAAAACATATTAAATTTTGACTATATATGACTCACTGTAAGTAACTGTACATTTCTAGGAACAATTAATAGATTTTCATAGAAAAATATAGAATCTTTAACAGTCTTAATATAATAATATGTAATAGCATCAAAAATAGCCTTAATATGTGCTGCATTACTTTATGTTTTTATACATTATTTTTTTTACATTATTTTCTGTTGAGAGTTTAATGTAAAATAATGCAGCACATATTAAGACTATTTCTATTACATCTAGATACAATATTCATTTAGATCAAGAAAGACAAAAAAATATTTTATAACAATGTTCATTTGCAGAACTTTTGTAATGGGGCATGTTATCAAAAAAAAAAAATTATAACAATCCTTTTAAGAACTTTTGTAATGGGGCATGTTATCAAAAAAAAAAAAAAAACTTGATATGTTCTAGTTTCATTGATGACGATGAGGCACAAGAGCTAATAGAAAATTCGAAAACATTTATAACTTTAATTTTTTCTAATCTCGGAATGCACAACAGTTAATATTCAGCTGTAATTCCTAAAACTAATAAGCTTTAATCACCCAAATATGAAGGGGATATATGTGCAGATCAAAATAAATTTAGATTTTTGATACTAACATAACATAAAAGACAATTAATTACGATATTTGTTTCAAAGTATTTATTTTACATTTATTATAAACACTTAAGTTTGTTTAATTAAAGATAGTTGAATTATATGTTATTCGACTGCCTAATAAAATAAAATTTTTAATAAAAAGAAAAAAAAGGAGCAAACATTTGATTATGTTCATATAAATTAAACCAGTTTTTACACATGGCCAATTATACCTAGTATAATATCCAGATTGGAGATCTTTAAATAACATCAATGAGCATGTCGAACTCAAGTCACTTAGCAATGCCCGAAATGAAGACCTAACTGATCTCACTGGCTGATGTGAAACTAAATGACCTACAGCTGCACTTTATGCCCATTCGAGAAATAGATCGTAACATTTTCAGACAGATCTATTCTTTTAATTATAGCAACAGTGGCTGATGAAACTTTTTTTTAAAAAAATCGATAACAAATATATAAAGCGTATGATTTCAGATGCCAGAAATAAAATATGTTTTTGGATGAAAATTATGAAATATTAAAAATACGAACTAATTAAAATCAAGAGAAATGCTTGGAGTAAGAGAAAGTTGAGAGAAACATGTTATAAACTGAGTTAGTAGGAGTGTGGTAAAAAAAAAATGGGAATGTTGGTACATCTCTATCATAGTTATTACAATAACAGAACACTAAACTGAATAAAAAAAACTATTACATTATGTCATTGATAAAAAAGTACAATTTAAATAAAATAAATGATGATATAGGCAAAGGGAATTGTTAAAAGTCTTCAAAAAATTTACAAATGTTAAAAATTGTTTAACATAAGCAACTTTGTTTGCTTAAAAATTGCTTAGAGTAAACAAAACTTAAAATGATGCTATAAATGAGCCTTAGTAGCTACTGAATTAGAAAACATAACATAATATTCTAAATAACACTTTCCTTATAATGATAAAGCAATTAATGATCTAAATGATCCAAGGAATTAAATAATATAAACAACTAAACGAAATTATAAATTTCAAACTAAATAAAAAAAAAGAGTACAAAGAAAGAAAAACTTAACAAAAATTTGAATTAAATAATAATATTTGAAATATTATAACAGAAATACTCAAACATTAATATATATATATATATGTGTGTGTGTTACTGAATTTAAATGATATTATAGATTAGTTCATAATTAGCATTAATTTGTTTACACAATTTCTGTTTAAATAATAATTTATCTTAAAATTACTATTTTAAGTAGTTACTGTTTACTATAATTTAAATTTCATTCCTTGCAGCAATGGCGCAATGAATTGTTTAAATTTAATAAATAATTAAATAAAATTTACTGTTATGAAACATTATGTGTGTGTGTGTGTGTGTGTATTTAGTAATAATACATATATTATTTTGTGATGGATTATAAAAGAAAAGACTTTTATTTCCATACAAATAGTTTTTATTTCTTTTGAATTTACGCACAGAAAATAATCATTTAAAATATTTACAAAAATGTTAATTATATAATAGTTTATAGAAAATTTTTATTATGTGCGCAATTTCCTCATTGTTTGGATTTTACGCACTAACACTTGAGGCTTGCCTTTACTTTCTGTTTCAAATGTTTCTGGTTTTGCTTTTAAAAGTGACAATAAGTGCTGCAAATCAGCTGATGGAGACAATCCCAGATCATCTAATACATCACAAAAGTAACCTAAAGTAATCATTTATGAAATAAGACTCATAAGCTGAAAAATCTAAACAGAAAATTGCACAAATGTAAATTTAAAACATACAAATTTTAAATATTTATACAACACAATGAAATGAAAAATATTTAAAAGCAGACAGGTGGTATTGTGTTGAATAATATATGGGGTATCCAAAATTAAAGTGGTACTGTGTACATCAGGAAAATTCTGGTTTAAAATGGCTAGTGGTAATGTGTCACCAAGGCTGGCACCAGAGCACGTGCAACCAATATGGCCGCACCGGGCGACAAAATTTTTAGAATTTAGGCAGGAACTGGAAGGCAGAATTTTTAAGTCACGGAGTTTGCAACGGGTGGCATAAAGTCTAGCGCCAGTTCTGCATGTCACTGAGAAGCAACATAACAAGTTACATCATGGCACGGACTCCTATAAACAGGCTCAGTACAGAGTAATATAATTTTTGCCAGCTGAAGATGTTAGTGAAACTGATATTTATAGTCCAATAAAAAATGAGTATAGGACTTCACACAAGTCATGTAGCACAGTCTTTCAATGGTGAAGTAATTTTAATCCAGATGTGTGAGTACAGCTGACATGCCATGATAAGTGAAACACACTTAGTCATCACTGAAGAAACAGGTGTTGCAGTAACTCCATTGCAAAGGCGAATAATTTAATAATCATCTGTGAGATTGCGGGCAGGCTGTCATCTTGAGGAAAGGAAATGTTCGTACTACTCAACATGAAAATCTGAAATACAGTGAGGCTTTTATAAAATGGGTATCTCACTAGGCCCAGGAAACTTTTCAAATGGGCATTTGTTTTCAGCATCTGCTTCCCTATCACACAGAAGGAAACACTTCTTTCTTGTGTTGTGGCTTGTGACAGAACTTTGTGTCATTTCTTCAATCTAGCAATGAAGCAAATGAGGATGAAAAGGGGAATCATGATGTATACCAACAAAACAGTACAGGGATAAAATATATTACTATCCAATTCCGTTTTTATTTGCATAAAAACACTGATTCCTTAAAATTTCTTAAATAAATTTAATTGAATTTATTTAAAATGATAATATATAACATTATAACACTTAACTATAAATTTTAAAAAAAATTGAATATATATGCAAAAACCACAAAACTATATCATAATGGAATAAAGCTAAAATTATGTGTGACAATAAAAGTTTTAAAGAATGCTTCAAAAATAAATTCAGATTTTAACGGGGAATGTCACTCCTCCTAGCTCAAGCACACATATTACAATGCAATTTCATATTCTTAAAAGGAACAGCTAATTACATTTAAGAGAGATTCTATCCACCCTACAAATTTAGACTTTTTTTCACTAATATGGTTTTTAAAGCAAACAAGGTATCTAGGATCGAAATTACCATGTAACAACTTTTTCAACTTTCTTTGGGATTCAAACTGTGGTTTTGAGAAATTCATCCAGGATTGATGTATGTAGACATGTATTAATATCCATGATAAGGAAGTTGGATCTATGAGTACCTTTATAATTCCTTATGTAGGACTGCAAGGTAACAAACACAGATCATCCATTGAACAAATGCAAGGGAATATATTCATTGATATACTCTTTCCATTCATTCATATACTCTTTCCTGTACCACATTCGTACTGCAGTAGACATTAAAATTCTAGGGAGAATACTTTTTGTTTTTACTTCCCTTTATACATAAACATGGTTAGAATCATATGTCAAAGAGGCTCAACTCATCACTAGAGAAAACACAAGTCTCATTGCAATACATTCTGTCTCTGATGTTTACACCATTTCAAATAAGTATTTTATTATAATTTTGATGAAATGTACACTACCAGTTAAGGCATAAAGGCTTCTCTCTTCCTAAGGTTTTCTGTATGTAGTTTGGTTTGATAGAAAAGTTCCAGTGGCAGCTGCAAACTCTAAACTTTGCAGCCTAACAATAAAGTTTCTGTTCTGATAGATAGCTATGGACATAAACTGCCATAAGTTTTTGTTCTACAATTCTATCCTGGCTTCCTAACAACAGTTTCAGTTTTTAAACTATTCCTGCAGGATGCTTTCTTGGAGCTTTAACACTTCTTGCCAGTTACATAATTATTGGTCTAACTTCTGCAGAGCTGGTAGCTCAAAAAACTAGTTTGATTCAATAAACACCAAACTACAGAAGCTCATGAGGACACTTATTTTGCGGAAAATGTTACCATACTTTTGGAAATGTCATGGCATCTTTTGCATTTTAGAAAAAGATTAAATAATTGAGAATGAACATTCCACATTCGTACTGCAGTGTGAATTTTTTTGAATTTTGCTGCATTTAGTGTGAATTTTGCTATTTCTACGGGAAAAAATCAAACTGATTGGTTAATTCATGAAATATTATTTTTATGTATGGAAGATAATTCTGAACACCAATATATTCAAAAGTAGAGGAAAAACTCAGTCTTAGGTTGATGTAGATTTGAATTCTTTCTTCCTAATTTTAAAACTGTCATATTTATCTTTCAGTTAAACTTATATTCAGTGAAGAAGGAAAATGTACTCAAGCTGACTGACAGAACACAAAACTGTATTTCAAGCGTCAGCAACAATTAAAATCATTCCTGAATGCAATTAACTAATTTAAAAGCTAGGACTATATATTACGTATAAATGTGCCTTAAATTGACAGTACTACACTAATAAAAAGAAGGAAGTGTGCTTAATTGAATAAAATTCAGCAGACTTGAGATAAAACATTTTTCTCCTACAATGATATTATTATAAATAACAAGCACCTTTTACACAATATTCTATTTAACAGAAAATATCTTGTTTTATGCATTACATAAAAAGCTTAAGAAACAATACGAGAATCTTACCAATATCAGTAATAAGCTGATTTATTGCATTTGCAGTAATGTAAAATATTCTTAAGATATTTTCACAATAGCAATCTGTAATTCTTCTTGCTAAGCATTCCAGTAAATAATCAGCAACATTGCTACTTGAGTCTGTATAAAGCAGGAAGAAAAAAGTCAAAATATACGATTAAATCAGAAGCTTAACAATGTATCAGAATTCTAAAATAAACATATGTAATCAACGCATAATTGTAATAACACAATAACTTACTATAAACGAAAAAGGTAATCCATTCCAATTAAAATGTAATTCAGTTACATAAAAGGGTTTTTAGAGTGTTTATCAATATTGCTACTAAGTATAAGATACAAGAGTAAATATTTGTGTTGTACTGCATCCACTTATATAAACAATAATATTATTCATAATTACATCATCGATTTTGTTACACAGAAAAAAGGTCTGAAACTTAAAGAACTTAGTTATTGATATTATACATAAAATTTCCTTCTTTTCCAAATAATTTAATTATTATTAAACACTATTTTTCATATTAAATATTTGAATTTTTTTTTACAGAGTAACAGATTTCTTATATATCACTTTCAAAAAACTTCTACTAAGGAATCACATCATGGCCAATAATAATAAATTGTTTGAAATTAAACATGACCATACTTTCACCAGGTAGTTTCAGAGCAGCGGTTAACATTTTTCTATGATATAAGCAATAAGTGAAGCTGCAAGATATATTTGTTTGGACTGGGATGTTTCTCATACTAATTTTCCTTTGTTGAAAGAGTAGCAAGGAAGAGAGAAAGAATTAGATTCTGAGGAACTTAAGTTTACATAACAAATTACACTTTTCCTTAACTTTCTAATTTGATTCAGCTTATTGTTTTTTGCATGCTGTTATTATTACAGCTACCTTATCGAAATTAAAGTTTCTATTTTTGTTTTTCTCAAAAAGTATTTCAACCTGCAAAGTGAAAGCATATTTGGTACTTGTCTTCTATAAAGGCTTTGTGAGATAAAAAAAAGGCCTTAAGGAAATTTGGGCTTAAGAAAATGCGATTCAAAATCAGGAAAAAAAGCACATATATTTTGGATTGATTCTGAATACTATAGAAAGCAAAATTTTCTAATTAATGGAATTTGTGAAGAAATATAGAGAAGTGATAAAAAATTAAGATGATATACAGGAAGTTCTCCTTAGCAATGACAATGGCTCAATTAGCGGAAGGCAAAATATGTAGCATGCTTTTAAATACAGAGAATATTGCTACCAACACTGAAGGAAGTGACAAAACAGGTTTTCAAGAATGAAAAGTTTCTGAGCGATAGTGTAGTGGGAATTTTCAGGACAATAATTACAGGAGTGAAGGACTTGAACAATATAACTGAACAAGAAATTATCCCTGTTCATAAAATTATAAAAAAGTATTGAACAAAAAATGCAGCAGCTTAAAAAACCTTCTTTGAAAGAAAAGTTTAACAAAACAAACAAACAAATACTGAGTTTTTTCTTTTAAACTTTGATTCTCTTATCACAAATGTTTCATTAACATAGTTTCTCATTTTTAATTTTAGAATTTCTACATGTCATCTTACCAGATTTAAACTGGTGGTCTAAAATCCAGTAATTTCTGAAATCCAAAATCGCTGAGGTTGTCAATGATTCTGGATCACCTTGTACTGTATTACATATGATTATGTTATAGTCTGTTGGATGATGTTACATTGTGAAATGTGAGTAAATAGTAACACATGGAAAAAAAAATCTTAAATAATAATATGATTGAACATTTGCATCTCATATATCATCTAGCTGAATGTTTGGCCAAACAGAAAAACATGCATTAGCCAAATATGATGAATTCTTTCATCCTATATCTTATCCAATTGAATGTTTGTCCAAAGAAAAACAAACATTAGCCAAAAATGAACAGATAAAATTAAACAAATTAGCAGCATTATTTAAACATGAATGAAGCCATTTACAAGTAGACCAGAACTATCTACTTAAAAAAAAAAAAAAAGATAATCTACAAGATTAAAAATGATTGACTTTACAAAACTGTCATATGAACATTAGAAACTTCCAAAGATGTGAGATGGATAGTGAAGATACTATTATTAAAAATAATAATTACTTAAAAGGTTTTGGTTTGTTTAGTTGATGTGGCAAACCACACCAGGGCTGAACACCTAAGGGAAAAAGGATGCCTTCATGGCAGATTTTCTAAGAGAAACTGGCTCGTATACACGTTACATGTGGGAAAAAATACAAAAACTCCTATGCACCTAGCCCATTCACCTGGAATTAAACCCACACTAGAACTACCAATTGTCAACAATTTTACCACTCGACCATTGGTAGGCTAATCACTTAAAAGAAATTCCAGTTTTTGCCTCAAGTCCTTGATATAAGTAATTCAAGCTAGAGTAATATAGAATTCTGGTGAAAAATGGATGAGGCAAAGCAACATATTTCAAAATAAATTTCAAAACAATATGTGAAAAACATGATACAGAATCATTATAAAATTTTACTCAAAAATTTTCAATTTAACCACCAAGATCAAAGTAAAAAATTCATTAGATGAAGAGAATTTTTCGCTCTTAAGCTATTCAACTTACGAAAATAATAATGAATAATGAGTATAATAATTGAAAACTGGATCACTTAATTAAAGGAAAATGTAAATCCTCTTACTGTATGGTTCATGTATCTCACATTTTTTGAGTGGCTATACAAGTTACTTCCCTATTATAGACAAGATCCATCCTATCTATATTTAACTGAATTTTTTACTTAGTAATATTCATAAAGCCAAGACCAAGACAAATCTGCTTCTGATTAACTTTTTTTTTCAAGTAACAGAAAAGAATGATACAATGTAAAAAAAAAAAAATTATTATTATTACAAACTATGGAAAAATAAAAACTATATTAATACTTATATTCAACTATTAAAACATATACTCAATTTATATAATATTTTATGGCTTCCAGTCATCAAAATATGGGTATTTTATAGCTTGCTGCCACAAATTTTCAAGAGTTTTAACCTATTGTTGATGGTTAGAAAGTGAAAAGATCACAAATGAAGTGAAAATTTACTACTTGAATTTATCTCAGAATAAGATGCTTTTTCATTTGTTAGCAAAATAAAAATAATAAAAACAAAATTTAATATCACAATTTAAAAAAAAAATCTTGCCAAATCTAAAAATTTATTTCATAATTAATACTGTCTGAATCTAGCACTGGTTAAGGAGAATTTGAGTAGATTTTTTTAATACAAATAAGCAATAAGTCAGCCTTCTATTGTAGTTTTTGTTGCAGTTGCAATCCTGATTCTTCAATATTTGTAAACTGATCTAAAACATAATGGGAATCTTTATGTTAAGGATATTTTGAAACTGGTTGTTAAAATCTTTATGGTGTGCCTCTAGTTATTGACCAGTTATTGTGTGCCTCTAGTTATTGACTATCAAGACTGATCACCTTGATTTTAAAATTTTAGATTGATAAGTGTAACTTAAAAATTTTTTACACTTTTATGGTGAGGGGAAAGGAATGAACCTTACACAAAAAAAAAACCTGGATCATATGTATGAAAGTTGATTGATATAATTCTTGTCAAATAGAATGACTTTAATTTTTAAATCAATCATATGAATCATTTGGTTTGATCATATGAATATTTAAATATTTCTATAAAATATGTTTAGATGACCAAATTCTTCAAGCAGATTCTCATTGTCTATTTGTTCTTGAATGAGCCCATACTGTCCCTTGCACCAGTAACATCCCTTCTCTATAGATTTCTACAGACCCATTTTTTCAGACAACTACTGTTAGGAAACACTAACTTAGATTAAAAAATGTTCTACTTTACAACTTTTCATAGGTAACGAAAATATTTTCCAAAACTTATCTCCAAACCTGCATTCCTTTTCAAAGTCTCACTTTGCCAGATGAGTTTTCCCACCAGCAATACTAAATGTTAAGCAATTAAAGCCATATTTTTGCTTTTCTCATAAAAGTGGAAAAGCATTTTACGTATCTTTTATAAATTCTCAAAATTCACAATACAGGTCTTTCATAAAGTGAAGTGACATAAAAAATTGAAGTCCAAAAAGTGGAGAACTGCATGCTTCCTCATGTAAATAAGAGGATCTGTCATTGGTATGAAGATATTCATATGCAGTTGTGTCCCCTTATCTACAGTTAATTTAGGATCCATGAAGATGAGGCTGCTATAAAAATTTCGAGGTGTTATAAATGTTTGCATATTATTACATAATGGAAAAATAATTCAATAAAAAGTTTTTCTTAATTTGCAAGCTTAAGATATGAGCATCACAATTTGATCTGTACTGCATTCAGATATAAATTACTTACAAAATATACAGTTTCAATCTAATTACCTTGTTCTACACTATGAGGCATGTTGCAGTTCTTTAAAGCAGTGTGAAGTGCAGGATTGTCTCGTAAAATAAAAGGCTCAATATGCTGAGGTATGGTCATCAGGTACTGACCAACCTATAAAATGCAAAACATAATTTTGATATTTCATCAGTTTATGTAACTAGTGTTCAAGGTAAAGGGAAAATACATTTGGATATGACATTAACAACAGAAAGTAACTACAACGACAGTTAAATCTGAAATAAAATTTATTCATAAATCATTTTAGTACTCTTTGATCATTTGCACTTCTATTGAAAAGCTACAAAAAATATTCATAAGGCAAAGCAGTATATCACCAAAATAATTACATAGAAAACCACAATGTTACCAAAAAGTAATTAAATAGCAATCCATGTATAAAGAACATGTCTGTAACAGCTGATGTGCAGTGCCAAAATTGTACAAATGCCAAGTTTGTGAAATTCCCCAGTTTTTAGTCCAAAGGGGCTTTGTCCCTGAATGACTATTGTTTTCGTTTTGCGATTCTGCGTTGATTCACTATAAACGGCTGTATCACTTTTCAAATTGTAATCTTTGCTTGGGGTCTTTGCTTGTAATGAGCCTTATCCATAGATTGAATCTGATGGGTGACTGTACTTTGAAAATATCCTATTAGCAAGGTGCATTTCCTAAGTGTATTAACAAAGATCTTTATGGATGAACTTGTTTAATCAGTTCTTATTGAAATGAATAAGTTGGCAAGAATCTATAAAAATCGAAGCCAAAACTTCCCTTTCTTAAAATATTAAAACTACTTGTGCAGTTGTTTTAATAACAGTGCTTCCTTTATATGCAGAACAAATATCTCAAATAGCTAGGAATCTTAAGGAAAAGCAAAAAAAAGCCAGACATTAAAACTAACCATTTCTGTCTGCAAGGTACTTCATTTTTATATACCTGATAACAGAAATTGTAAATTAAATTTAAAAAATGATGAACATTATTCATAGAGAAAGAACAGAGTTGCAGTAATCATTATAAACAAAAATAAAATGCTTCTTTAGCCATTTCAAATAATATTGAAATAACTAAATTCAGTTGATAATCTAATATAAAATAGTGTATTAATAAAACAAATTTTTTTTTATGAAAATATTCACATTCTCTAATGGATATATTCTTATTGTCACTTACCTCAGTTATATATTCTTGAGGCGATAAACTAAACTGAGGCAAATCAGCTATTACTGAGCCAGACATATCTTCACTCCACAACTGAAACAGATTTAAGACAGATATGTTTCCATGAAATAAGCTTACAGTATAAGATGCTTGTTATTTAGGACAAAAATTTAGAGTAAATTTTAGATTAAAAGGAAATATGTTGAACTATATATACACCTAGCAAAATAATTTACATTTTAATAGCTCTTTTGTACTTTAAATTATTTAAATATTTAGAACACACAGTAAATGGTAAAAACATACAAGAAAATGAGTTGAATTGCCATATATTAGTTAATCTAAGGAAGATAACTGCTCATTTAAAATATATCTGCATAAAAAGAGTTAATAAAATCGTGATTTTGTCCCACGTTTATTGAAATAGATGCAAATATAAATTATTACATTGTCAAAACAATTTTTAATTTTTAATAATACTAAAGGTGGGAAAAAGTGGAAGATGATAAAAATATGCTGATTCTATTTCATTCTAATCACGAAGAAATCAATGTTTTTAAACACTACCAAAGAAATCTTAGTAATAATGAGCAAAATATTTGAAATACACATTTGGGCTTTAATGCTAAAATGCATCTACTTTATTTTCTTTTTTAATAATCACATACACATTACAAAGCTACACTAACTAGAATTAATTTTTTTAACTCCCAGCACTTAATTAAAAATAGTAGAAACTTAAACATTAGCTAAAATTAAAGAAGATAACTGCAAATTATAGATTTAATCAACAAAATCATCATTCTATTTATTTCGTTTTCAATGTTTAGAGCAATTCTCCTCTACCAAACTCAATTCAGACATTTTTTTTTTAAATTACTTTCCTAAAGTTAAATGTGTTTCATAATAAAAACAAATAGAACGTACTTTCATTTGAGGCACTTTTTGCAAATGTACTTGTGCTTGCTTTAGTACTAAATCAGAAACTAGATATCCAGCATCAGAACAGAGTTTTTTAAATGCTGATGTAGAATTTGACAACAGATGAATATTTTGTTCTAGGGAAGAAAGCATAATACTTAAACTTATGGCAGTGCAAAAAGTACAATTTTTATGACAAATTTTTAATATTTTTAGATTGTTTTGATCCTAATTAATGACAATATAATACGAGGGTAAGTTGAAAAATAAGTTTCCCCTGTCGACTGTGGTCAGAGTTGTGTATGAAAGTCAAAAAATAGAATGAGACATTAAAGATATGACATACCTTTATTTTATTATTCTCATACGAGTACATTGAGACATTTGTCATATGGCTTGATAAGCTTCAAAAAGTCCTCCAAGAAACATTCAGGGCTTTGCATATGGAAGAAGCGTTGAACGGCTATGGGCGAAAGGCGATACAGCAGGAAAAAACGCAAGTCACCGATACACCATTGGGTAGAGGTCGCTGCAAATCAAGCAGATGGCGCTGTTGCAGTGCCTGCGCAAAGCGGAGACCAGCCTCTCATTTGAGCCCCGGTAGGTATGGAGAGAAGGTGCGTTTTGAATTCGTGGTCAAAGGAGGAAGTGAGAGCGGTTATCCGCTATGAATGGGCACGTGGAGTATCAGGAACAGAAATTCATAACCGCCTCGTGGAAGTCTATGGGCCAGGTGTGATGTCGAAGCAAATGGTGCGGAGATGGTGTCGCACATTCAGTGATGGACGTCAGCAAGTGGAGGACATACCGAGAGCTGGACGGACGCGCACGGCCACTACAGATGCAAATGTCAGGAAGGTGGATGACATGATTAGAGCGAACCGGCATATCACCATCGATGAAGTAGCGGAAGAACTTGGAATCTCACATGACCGAGGTCAAAGCATCATCCACGACATTCTTCAATACAGAAAAGTGTCAGCACGATGGGTGCCTCGACAATTGACCTCGACACACAAGGAACAATGCATGGGGGTCAGCCTGGAACATCTCGTGCGTTACCATGAAGATGGCAATGACGTTCTGTTTCGGATTGTGACGGGGGATGAAACGTGGGTCCATCATTTCACACCAGAATCGAAGGCCGCATCTATGGAGTGGAAACATCCGTCATCACCTGTCCGAAAGAAGTTCAAGACAACTCCCTCTGCAGGTAAAGTGCTCCTCACAGTTTTCTGGGACGCCCAAGAAGTTTTGTTGCTGGATGTTTTGGAGGTTGCAACCATCAATGCTACGCGCTACTGTGGCACACTGTCGAAATTGAAAGAGGCGATTCGGAAAAAGCGGCCTGGCCTTCTCACATCTGGCGTTCTGCTGTTGGATGACAATGCCAGACCACATTCGGTGACGGCAACGCAAAACCATATTGCAACTCTTGGTTGGGAGCGCCTACACCATCCGCCATACAGTCCTGATCTCGCACCAAGCGACTTCCATCTGTTTCCGGCTTTGAAGAAAAATCTCGGGGGAAGGCGCTTTGGAAGCAATACTGAAGTGAAACAAGCCGTTCAACGCTTCTTCCATATGCAAAGCCCTGATTTTTTCCTGGAGGGCTTTTTGAAGCTTATCAAGCAATATGACAAATGTCTCAATGTACTTAGTACCTATGTGGAAAAATAAAGGTATGTCATATCTTTAATGTCTCATTCTATTTTTTGACTTGCATACACAACTCTGACCACAGTCGACAGGGGAAACTTATTTTTCAACTTACCCTCGTATTTCATTTGGTGATGCAGTCACAAGTTTACTTTAATAATCTGTTAACATAAAATTGTTTATTGTAATGTGATTTTTTTTCAATTTATGATGAAATTCCAACATATAATGCAGAAATATGACCTGATATTTGTTAGAGCAATTGATACTGATATAAATAATTCCAAAAATATGAGCACAGAATTAAATTATAGACACCACATTATTCTGTGTTTTTAAATATTTGTTATATGATTATTTACTTGTAATCAAGAGTAAACCAACAACCACCTGCATGCAGGAGACAATTTCTCCTAGCCACAGAACCTTCTGTTTTAGAACACTGGAAAAATAGCTTGTAATGGTGATTTTTCTCTATTAACAAGTAAAAAGAAAGAAGAACTAGAAATTTTCTTGAAGACTGAAAGAGCAGATTCTATGGTTTATAAAAAAAGCTTCAATACATGTTTCATTATGCTTGTCAGAGAAAACTCATTCAGGTATTATGATTTTTGTTCCCTTTTGCTGAATTCAATAATGACAGAGCATTTAATTGCAATAGGCTAGTGTAATTTGAAATTTAGAAAAAACTGCTAAAAATAATTACATAGTTACTCGATCAAATCAAAAAATCAAGTCTATTATCTACTGCAATTGTGCAAAATTACTCTGATAAACCTACAAATAAAGGAAAAAATCATATATTGGTAGGCCAAATCAAAAGGATCAATGAGAAAATACACTAAACCAGTTTACAGAAAGTTTTAAAATAAGGGAAAATGTTTTTAAATCATTAATCTAAATAAGTTTCTAAATTGTCTAATTTTAAATACACACAAAACAATTAAATCCATAATTACAGACTAACATACTTTTCCCCGTCTGTTACTGAGCTTAATTCTGTGAAAATCAGTGAATATTTTCACCGATTTTCATATAAATAAAACAAAAACCTATTACACTGGTTACCTTAAATTAAGGAAAAATCATAAAAATAAGAAATACTCAAAGAGTTACATGCAGAATTTAATGAGACTGACCCACAGTTTGTAACACATAGCAAAGTATAAAATAACATAAAAAGAAATTACCAGACAATTATGGAGAAATTAGCATATGTATAAAATGAACAAATCAGACATCCCAGTTTTGTATAGGAAAATTAACTTCAACACGGAGTATGATTTCCCCTGGAAGCAATACATAACATAAAGCAATGTGTGATTCTGTCAATTATACACTCTATCAGTTCCGTAGGAAGTGAGAACTGTTGCTCTTGCAAAGCAGTTGCAAGCATGGCAAGGGTTTGAAGATAAGGATTGAGGGTAGTTATACATCTTCCTAAAGCATCCTAAGCATGCTCGATAGGATTCATGTCTGGTGATTGAGGTGGCCACTCCATGTGCTCAACTGTTTGCTGCTGAAGATCATCATTCATAATGCGAGCTCGCTGCGGTCTAGTGTTGTTGTCCTGCAGCATGAAATTATCACCTATTGCACCTGCATAAGGGAGCACATAAGCATCAATGATGTCGCCTCTATAGGCCCGAGCATTCACGGTTCTATGTCGAAAGACATGGAGGTCTGTGCGTCCACCCAAAGTGACACTACCCCAAACACAGACACTGCTTCCTCCATACGCATCTCTTTTATGAATGTTTGATGGATGATAACAGGTTCCAGATTGTCTCAAAATCAAATAATGCCTATTATTACTTTGGAGGCTTTACACTTGGATTCATCCATAAAAGGAACAGCCCTATATTGATCAGCTGTCTAGTGGACATGCTGGGAATGATGTGATGTTAGTGGCATGCAAATGGCTGGTTGCTTTAAGTTCAGATCTCACTAACAAAGCCTTCTACGCAAAGTTGACACTGACACCAATCTTCCAGTGGCTGCAGCAAGGAAGGATCTGAGCTGAGTTTCCATTCCTTCATGTGCATAATAACAAATATTGGTCATAAGCGCTCATCATAGCAGCTGGCTGTTCTTGGCTGAACCTCCTGGATAAAGTCTATGAACCACAGGTCTATGAACTATTGCTTGCCTTTTCCTTGCCTCTAATCTCCCAATAGCTCTCCATCGCAGTTCTTCGGGCAGATGATGCCTGGAGGTCATTGTTACAAATTGGCTATCTTAGAATCACAGCAAACTTTGCAAGCTTGCTCTGAAACATGCAATTTTATGCTTCTCGCAGATGATGTATTTCGATTATAGCACCACTAATTTACATACTGCAGTTTAACCCAGCAATTCTTATATGACATCATATTCAAATTTTATACAGATTAACTAATTTTCGAAAAAAATTATCACTACTTTTGTGATTTTTCCTTAATTTTTGGAAACCAGTATATAAGATATTTTTTCCACTTTGATTAAAATAGTGGATAATAGAAATAATTATTACTTTACATGAAATATTAATTTATTTTTTATACCATTGAAGTATAACAGCTCACTCTATTGTTTTATACCATATGTTTACAAATACCATGCACAGGCTTTTTAAAATTTTTTTTTATAATTTCAATTAAAAAAATTGAGGTGTACAACTTACATGAAACAAAGCAAGATATTCCAGGTAAATGAAAGTTGGTCAGTATAAATTATTTCTTCTTGAAGCTATGGTATTCCCAGAAAATATAACATTATATGATGCTACTTTACTCTCTCAAATAATAAATCATACCCATGGATTTGTAGAGGATATACCATTACTTTCACCAAACTGTTATTCTCTGAATGTTTCTTGCCAAACCTGGCTTCTTAATCATAACATTGGTAGCAGCACTGGAGTTCAGCCGATAAGGAAGAAGTATGACGACCCCTTCCCTGACTTTGAATCAACATTCAACTTAAAAAGTGTACATGGTAAAAAACGTAAATAAGCATGAGGTTTTTAATGTCCATTTTACTCACATTTTGCTTAATGTAGCCTTGACACTATCTCTATCTTGCTAGAAAACTGTAATAAAAGTTCGTTTCTCTGCGACCCATGTCAATTTGTGACAATGGCTTGTCCCGCCCTCTAGTCCTGGCCGGTGAACGGAATACGCGCTTACCAAAACAGCTGTCTTGCCATAAAACTCTTGAGAAATTCTACAACTTAAAACTCTGTATGTGTTAAAAGTTAAGCAAAATATGAACAAAATGAGGCAATATACACTAATCACATGAAACTCAAGAGAAACCGTCAAGAACATTGAATGCCAAGACAACTAGAACAGTGACAGGTCAGTAATCTTCTATCTCCTAAAACGCTGATTGAGATGTGTTGAAACAAGATTCCAGCCTTTCTTTCTTGCTTACAGCCTGCAGTTTGAGGAATTTCTTAGGCAGAAATCCCAGTTCTCCCTGCCTTTAGCTTTCATTTACAGAGAAACATGCCATGTTTCCCTTCCACTGGCTCACAAAATGGTCTTGGAGCCAGCTTTAGAAACAAATGTGATTATTGCTTTATCAAAGTAGCTCTAAAATTGCCCTCAAGATAGAAAAAGGGCAACTGGATGGGGATTACATCAGCACTTCTCCTCTCCCCAAACTACACAAACTTTAACATTTTGCCCAGCTCATGCCACGCTGCTTCCTTGATCTTTGTGTCAGTATAAACCACCTTTCGTCTCTGCACTAAGACATTTTGTTGAATCATTTCGAGATAATCTTGCAGAGATACAAATCAATCATTCTGAAAAAAGACTCCAGAAAATTGTCATTTGTAAAGATGTGTTGCTCAGTGAATGGTTCTGGAGATGAATGGCAAGAATTTGTGTTCGTTCACTGTCAGTGAGACGCTTAAAATTCTGCATGAAGCAGAATTGATAGGAAATCAAGCTGCGGAGAGAAATATATTAGTGAATCATATATTCGATATTGGCAAACAAAAAAAATAATTGCTTCAATGCAGCAGTGGTGCTTGTGGAGCTTTCCAGGGCCAACATGCCAAATACCCTGACATTGAACAGAAACTCTACGAATACATGACTGAAAAATGGGCAAGTTGATGTGGTGTTTCTACCAAAATGTGTCAGTCAAAGGACATCCAAATTGCTAGGGAGGTACAAAGGGAAGGTTTTAAGGCAAGTAGAGGCTAGGTTCACAAACTTTTTAGGAAGAATGGTTGATGCATTAGGAAGAAAACAACAATTGCACAGTGCCTCCCCGAAGCATATGAGGAGAAATTGATTGCATTTCAACACCACGTGATCGAACTGCAAAAAAGAGAAGCTACATTCAGTCACAAATTGGTAATGCTGATCATACACCTTTATATTTTAAAATGCCTCTAGATATGACCAGTCTGGGTGAATGGATGCTTCTCATTTTGAGGATTGGATGAAGTGCGTATGGGATCGCTACCCAGGTGGTCTGTTGAAGTTGCCAAGTATGTTAGAGCTGGACAGTTTTCGTGGTACATAGGACTGATGCAGTGTAAAAAATGTGCCACGAAAAAAGAACTGATCTTGTGGTTATTCCAGGTGGAATGACATCTATACTGCACCCACTAGATGATTGTATTAATTGCCCATTTAAAGCAGCACTGGAAAGAATGGACACAGAATGGATGGCAGCTGGAAATTACATAGTAACACTGACTGTTCGCATCAGGAAGCCTGAAATAATTCGAATCTGTGGAGGGATCAAAACTCCTTGGGATGGAATTTCACAAGAACTTGTTGCTAAGAGCTTCAAAAAGGGCAGAATATCAAACAGCATGGATGGGAGTGAGGACTGTGCAGTGCGAGATGATGAGGAAGAAGAGAATACCAGCAGCTGGGAAAGCATCAGTGATGACAGCAGTGGAGATGGTGAGGAAGACTGACAATCTACATGTTGTTTCCAGACTGAAAAAATGGGAAGAAGTGCTACTGTGTGATAAGTTATCTGCCTTTGTTAGATTACCGGTAGATTTTAAAGAATCACTTGAGACTTTTAAATCCATATTTAGTGCAATGATTGTTGCTGACTGAAGCTTTTGTTTAACAAATAAAATTTTATATAACGTACTTAGATTAGCAGTTTTTTCTTTCTCCATAGAATTAATTCTATTAACTAATTTATTTCTTCCCATTAAAATGTTACTCGGCATATGTTGCTATGTACTCAGGCAGGAGCTGCAAAAGCTGCAGGTGGTAGCTCAAATTTCTTTCCCAATAACCGTCGATTGGTATCATATTTCTTTGTTTCTTTGTGCTCGTAATTAAAAAAAAAAGATTTTTTCTGTAAATTAAGCTTTTAGTGGGTTTGATGAAAATATGTGCGCCATATTCGCGGACATTTTTTTCTTTTTTGGTGCACTGAAAAAATTCGGTGCCGATCTTATTCGGTGGCGCATGGTATTCGTGAACATATGGTATATGCATTTACTTTTTCAATTTTCAAAAGTATTGACAGCATCCACTTTTGATACTACCTATATTGTTAGAAATTTATGAATTCGCATATTTTTCTTCCTGCTTCTACTGCAAAAGAAAACTGTATAATATTCTTCTGCATATGCCGTCATAACTACTTAATAACTATATTAATTAATGTATAATAAGCATACCTTCTTGTAATTTAGTTATCAGTTGTTGAAACTCCCGTTTCGCTCCAGGACTGAGCAAAACATCATCATATGTATGAAAAGCATTCACATAATGTTCTTCAGTAGGAGAGTAGTAGCCAAGTTTCCTACCAACTTCCCGAATATTTCCAGTATATAAGATCTCAAGATTCTCCAGTTGCATCAATACCTCTCCAATAATTTGAGTGGCTTGTAGGGATTGTTGGAACAGAGACCAGTCATCAATCGGATTTTCATCTTTAAACTGCATTTTATTCCTGAACAGTCTTAATAAGCAGCGAAAATTTCCTGAATATTCCACTAAAAAACCCTAAAAAATAAATAAATATAGATTGATCCATATGTTGTATACATATGATAAACAAATTTCTCCACCATTAAACCATTTGACAGCTGAGGTCTAAAACCTCCATATCTTTTGCATGTTTCCTTTTTAGGGAAGGAATGGAAGTAATTTAAAATAAATTAAACATACATTATGTATATTAATTTCTGCATTTTTAAAAAGTAATATTTATCACAAAAAACTTGCAGATGAATCCAAATATTCTATTCATAATTAAACAAAAATTATCAGATTGCTGGGAAAATTCAAGCCATTTCTGAAAGCGGCAAAAATCTTTTCATTGGAATGTTCCAAATTTTATACTGTAGAAGAAGCATCACTGCCAAAATGAAGTTAATGACATGTACCATGGCTCTATGATGTTAAGTTCCCATAAGATGGCAAGTAATTGGAATAATTTGGAACCATTTGCTTTATCTACTGTTTATCCCAGTTTTGATATTAACAGAGTGCCATGTTTTCTAGTTGTTGAGGAGGTGCCTTCATCAACAATGCTGAGATGAATGATTGGCTTGTCAGACTTTTTTTCTTCTAACACTACTCAATTCAATAAGGCCAGCATTTTAAATATGCCTACTATTCCTAAATGTGGACTGCTTACCATTTAGAATGATAGACTTTTGATTTCCTACTAAATAAAAGTTCATGATAAGCTCCAAAGATGACCGGAGCTTTCTTATCAAATCAATAAAACAGTACCTATAAAACATTTGTCTTTATGAAAACAAATTTATGGACTGTTTACTTTTCTCTTGCTTTGTTGGAAAACGGCAAAGAAGAATGACTGTCCTATAAAATCTTTTGTCCTCTCAATTAAAACATATCTTTACTACTGGTTACTTAAGTTCAAGCACTTTAAAAATACTAAATCCTGATTAATAATTATTGGGAAAGGCTTACCATGCCATAAACAATGAAATCACCAAACGGTTCAAAATATTTTATAAATACCAATTTTTGCTGACTTAATAATCACATGCAACAGAAAGAACACTGACAATTTTTTAATCTTTAATTTTACCCAATTTCAGAAAACCTCACTGCATGTACCCAGTATGTATGTATGCATTACATTTACTGATATTTTTAATAACTTGAACTTTCACAAATATGCCACATACATCCATAATTTGGAGTGATATGTACCAAATTATCTCTTACGAAAATTCAAATTCAGTTAATTCACATACATTTTACATTTCACATATATCAAAATTCTAATTGAATGCTAGACTCAAAACTTGCAAAATCTGTATTATTCTACAGAAATTTTAATGTTGTATAATTGTATACACTTTTAATAAAATTTTCCTCAAAGCTAAAAACACTGAATAAAACTCCCAAATAATTTCAATGATTTTGTAAGTTACCTCTAAAGCTCGAAGCAAACCTATATATCCACACCCCTGAGTTAATTGCTGACATCTACTTTCAGCCTAAAAATATAAGAAAAAAAATTCTTTAAATAATTAAATTAGTAAAAACTTATCTAGCCTAAAAATAAGAAATAAAAAAAACTAAGTTGTAATTTTGACAATACACTCCAAAATATTCTAAAAAATGTATCTGACTTACTTCTTGAATGAAGCAAAATACTTTGCTCACAGAATCCCCAAGAAGACGAACACAGTCAATTATATCTTCTGACTGCCCAAAAATATCAATAAATATTATTTTAAATCAAAAATACTGGCCATTATTATTATTATTTTTTTGCTACAAGCACATTCATATCAAACAATTCAATACATTCTACAAAATTCAATATTATTTGGAAACAATATTGTAAATACTTTTGCTGCAATTATTTTCTGCCATTTTATTTAGTCTGAAATTTTTCTTAATGTTAGTATCATAAAATATTTGACAGTTACATACCATAGTTAAAGTTTTTAATGATGCTACAAGCTGTTGCTCTTCTAATGAATCATATCTTTCAATGTGTGGACGATAAGGTGCATAAATGGTCTTAACCAGAAGAATAACATGAGCACTATTCAATTCTTCTGCAAAATTTATATACATATTCAGTCAGTAATAAAGTAATGGGAAATTTAAGCTGTACTCAGAAATATATAAAAAACGTAACATTAAAAATTCAGAAATATATGAAAAACATAACATTAAATAATCAGAAATATATAAAAAAACAGAACATTAAAAAAATGCTAAACATAGTAAGATAAAAATATAAAATTGCAAAAATTTTTCACTATAGGACAATTCATATCAAACAACGTGGTGCAGAAAGATATATGCATCAGCATTGTCTTTTGGCCACCATCATATCAAATGCATTTGTCTGATCTTTTGTAACAGTGTTATAGTTTAATGCATTTGTCTGATCTTTTGTAACAGTGTTATAGTTTAATGCATTTGTCTGATCTTTTGTAACAGTGTTATAGTTTTCAAAGTTAATATTATCGATAAAAAAAACCTTTGTTTAAGTGTGTTCTTTGTTTGAAATAAATAATAGAAGAGGCAATACACTGCTTATAATAAAAAAAAAATTACTGCTGTTGAAATGAAAGAATTACCAAAGCATACTTCTTTTGCTATAAGCATTACATTGGCACATATAGCTGTCAATTTGAAGAAAAAAAAAATTTACAAGTGTTGTCCCATATCAGAAAGCTCCCATTACAAAATTATGAAGAAACTAATCCACCAGTCAAGGGTAATGTTTTCAGTAGAAGCAAGATTTTGAATTTATCTTCCTTTCTGAACAGTAAGCATTTAATAATGGCTGGTGGTAGGCTAGCAAATTCTCAGCTATCTTATTCAAATAAACATCCCTATTTGTTATCCTCAAAGAGTAAGATAATTGAGATGTTTGCTGGGTATTACCATGAAAGGTATTTTTACCTTGGACCTCAAAATTTGCTTTTGCTGCAAAAAAAATTGGTCTACTCACAGAAGAAAAATGTGTAAAATACATTGTGCCCGATTATGTCATTTGTTTTCAGGATACTACAGAACGATTTAAAAAAAATGGCAATTTGCCAAAATACAGAATAACTCCTGATACAATTTTTAATTTAAAAGGAGCTGATTTATGCAGGCCATTCTTAATCACAAATAAATAACAGGAAAAAGATCCTGAAATTAAGGTTTATGTTTGCATATTTATTTGACTTGTTACAAAGGACATATAATTGAGATAATTAGTGACTTAACTTTCCACTTTGAAAAGATTTATTGCAAGAAGGGGTAATGCTGTAAATATTTTTCTGATAATGGTACTAACATGCCATGAGACAACAAAGAGTTAAAGGTTTTAATCAAATAAGCTAGAGATCAAGATGAGGCTTTATTTGCCTTTCCCAGAGGTGGGGGTATTGCTCCTTCATTCCCCCTGGAAGCCTAAACTGGAGAAGGCTTAAAGGCATTTAAATGCCATTTTAAACATGTTCCTGGAAACTCCAGTAATGTAGTTTGTACATGAAGAATAAAGTTCATATATAAAGTCTTTACATGAAGAATTATTAATTTCCATAATAGAAACAGGAAGAATTTTAAACTCTTGCCACTTTACTCTTTCAGCTGATACTGATGATTTAAAGCTCCTTACACCCACCCATTTTTAATAGGCAGAATAGAAATAAAATTTTTCAAATAACAGAAGTAGACAACAGCTCTATACATCTTTTGATTCACATCTGTGAAACAGTATCACTGTAAAATACCCCTCATGTCCCTTTCCCTAACACTGTAAACTGATGTCATTGTATTTCCAAACTAAAAACATGACCATCACCACAGCTTCGCCAATTTCATCACAAAGTTTCGCCAATTCTTTATGAGTTCTGGTATTTCTGTATCCCATGGTACCTTTCGTTCCCATAAATCTTGTAATAAAATCCTAGCTCAAATTGTAATGGATTTTAAAATCCCAGTGAATCAAAGAGCCTTCTATAAGTCTCAAGATTTCTTTTTTAGTTGGTCCTGTATTTACCCTTTAGGCATCTTTTACCAAATCTTCAATTTCTATCAAAAATATCTCATTATACCTATCTAATTATTCTTCATAATCACCATACTGTACGGTATAGAGGAATTACAGACAATTTAAATCAAATAAGAGAGAAATTTTGGTTACTGAAAGCTTATAGGAGAATTAAAATTGATGCTCAGCTGCAGTGTCTGTAAAATATTTTACATGAATCCTGTGATGCAAAATATGACACCACACCAGACAAATGCTGAGAAGCCTTCCTATTTGAAAACGCTGAAACAGCCCATACCAGTCCACTGTACATTAGAGAAGGAAATGAATTATCCAAGGCACAGGTTTCATTGTTTACCTGATGTGTAACTACAGCAATGCATCTAGAACTGACAACAGGCCTGTCAACAGAAAAAAAATCCTTGCTTGCATTCAGATGCTTTGTAGTGAGAAGTTTGAGCAAAGTATTCTATGCAGACAATGCCAAAATCTTCAAAAGAGTGAAGAAAGTATTAGGTTTATTGAACCAAGTGATGAAGGATGATAAAATTCAAGATATTCATCTTGAAACAAGGCATCAAATAAACACAAGGTGACAGAATTCATTCAAAGATACAGAAGATAAGTTGTTGAATAAAATTTTCAGCTGTTTACTTAATCAAAATTTATTTTCAAGAAACCACAAATATTTTTCAAACAATCCAACAGTAATAAATAAATAAATAATTATAACATTTTTTACCAAAAAAATAATGTTCATATACATACTATATATGAACATTTTATCAACTTAATGCTCTCTTAGAAAACAAATATGATGAGTGTAAGCACAATTGCACAAAAATTACAAAGAACTTAAAAAATCAAGATAAAAACTTTTGTGTTTTTTATTACTTCTAGACTGCCTTTGGCTGCAAAGCAATATTACAAAAATTTGTCTTGTTATCCATTACAGTGAAACATAAAAATTGCAAATTTAGAAGGTAGTACATTTTAGTTTGAAATGATTGAAATTTAGAAAAACAATGACAATCTACAATAAATAAAAATAAATAAATAAATAATAATAATTGACTGTAAATGATCATGAAAATGATTTAACAGATACTGATGAAGATTTTTCAGGGATAATTTAGTATAAAAGCTGTTATTTTTGACAGGTTTCAAAATTGTTTTTTCTGAAATCCATGAAAATATTTTTTAATAGACATGAAAATTAATTTTGTAGGATGCAGAAGTATATGCCATGACAGAATATAAAACTTATCCATCATTTAGCTGAAAATTTATGTCTAAATTATAAGAAATTTTCTTCGAGGAATGAAGCCTAAAGAAGATTATCCTCATTACTTTAGGGAAAAAAAAAACTAAATAGAAAACTACTTATAATAACTTCAGATATGGCTGTAGCTAGGATTTAATTACTAGTTTAATTCAGGGGAGTGGGCTGTGACTTTTATCTAAATCCAGTGTTATTTTTATAACTGTGTTCTATTTAGGAATTGAAACTTCATTTTTGGGGGGAGGGGAGGGGGCACTGAAGCCTCTTCAGCTCCCCCCGAAATAAGGCCATGACTTCAGGTCCTCACCACTAACACACAGTCACTTGATGCATTTAAAGTTGGAAATAAGGATGAGTCGCAATATATTTTCATAAACTTTGATACATGAAGCCTTTTTGAGACATTAGAAAATGTTTCAAAAAGTACCCTGCATTCAAAATACACAACAATAAATTAAATATATCTGTATCATCAATATGAGAGTATATTTTTTGAAAAATATATTTAGCTAATAAAAAAATTAGAACAACTCATAACAATTCCTCTGTGTCTAAGATCAAAAACCAAATATGAAAGCATTAAATCATATTTAACTGAGAAAAACAAACCAAGAAAATATTTAAGGTGCAAAGAGTTTAAAGATTAGATAGATAAAATAGATTAAAGATTTAGAGCATTATTCTTGAAATGCAATACAGTTAGATTTTATCTTATTATTTTGCCATTTTCATAGAAACAATGATTTTTTTATAATCACATCAATGCATGAAATTTGATAAATATGCCCATACAATGAGCACAATTTATGATTTTAGCATATATCACTGATAATATTAATTGAAAAAATTACCTTTAGATACTATTTTTCTTTTTCATTTATAAATGATATTAGAAACAATATATTAGGTTATTTTAATCAAATAAAAAGTCATTCAAAAATATTTAACAATGTTATAAAAATTATAAATATTTGTTTAAGAAATAATTTCATTTTTAAAAATAAATAGAATAAGAATATTCCATTGCTGAGATCAGCAATATAATAATTTTCATTTTAATTGATTTATATATTTATTTATTTCCTCTTAAAACTAAAAGAAATATACAGAAAACTTCTTAAATTAAATTAAAACAATGCTACAGTAGGTACAGCCAAAAATATACTCACTAGGTTCAATAGAATGAATTGATATTTCCAAGCTCTTAACCAGTCTATCTGTAATCTGAAATGTATTTATACTGTAAAAGTTAAAAAGATGCAGGCTGTCAAAATATAAATAAATTTAACTTCAAATGAATGGGGAAAAAAGAACTGTAACAATAAAATACAACATATGTAAGTATTAAATGAGATGTAGCTTTAAAATTCCTAATAAAATTTAAATGTTATTCAAACACCAAATTTTTGTATTAAAGCCATTTTTTACTGCAATAAACAAATAAAACCAAGATTAATAATAATTACAAGAAAAGAAAAATAACCTACAGAAATACTTTAAATTAGTTATGCACATTATGAATCTAAGAGAAATAATTTAATTATTATGCAATTAACTGATCCTACTATTGATTTAAATCTCATTAAATTACTATATGGATCATCACTTTTAATTTTATGAGCACAACATTCATTCTTAGGCAACCTTGTTATGTTAAGTGGTTTATGGGCTTATTGTCATGATACAATTTTATTTATTTATTTTTTGTTACTAATAGACTATTATTACTGCATATATTTGCAATAAAATGGTAACATTTTGTATATGTTGCATACATACATTTTCTTCCTCTTCATACTTTAATAATAAGTCATTCACAACATTAGGTAAATAGATCTAGTGCTGTAAATCATATTAGTTTTCTTTAATGGAATTTAGTAATCTGTAATGGCACAGCAGCAGTAGATATTCAGATATACAGAACAAATGATGAACATGGAATTATAATCAATAGAGAAAACTAAGTATGGTTCAGTGATTCTTAGTGAGTAAATAGTTAAATAACCATACCTATTACCTCTTTCTAAAGATATATGTTCCATATAACTGTACAGGAGATACAATGCTTTTTTCCCCAAGTCTTTTACACCAACCACTCATTTTTATATCTACAATTTTTCTACAAATCTATATATCAAAATACTTATTGCATGTATTTTGACCTTTCTTTGTCTCATTATAATATATCCAAAAAATTATGTAAATAAAACAAAAAATGTATATGCAGAAGAATTCTGATAATCCACATACCTTAGGATCTAGGGTTGTGTAAATTAAAGAATTTTATGGATTATAAGTTTATGTCTTACAGAGTTTTGATTACATTTCTTCTAAGCTAATTTTCAAATTAAATTTGGATTGTTCGTATATAAGTAACTATCAAAACATATGTTAAAAACTTATTTATCAAGTTTTACAGAATATAAAACTATTATTTTTTTTAAATACAATAATACTTACACACAATAATAAAATAATGTCAGTATAAAGGGAAAATGTTGTGCAGAGAAAAAGGGATAAATAAGCAGGAAATAACAGTTTTTAAAAATATATTGAGGAATACGAAAAGTCTTCGTAGTTTTTTGGTACATTTTTTAAAAAACATTTTCTTTATTGAAAATCAATTTTATTCAAATACATATTGACTATTATTATCTATGATCTTTTGCCAATTTTTGGGTAGCTTCATAATTCTATTGGCGTAGAACTTCTGTGGTTTATCGTTGAAAAACTTGGCCAAGTGATTTTCAGCAGCGCTTTGGTAGGCTAATTTTTTACCATCAAGAGAGTTTTGGAGAGACTGAAACAAATGGTAGTCAGATGGTGCAAGGTCTGGGCTATATGGTGGACGCATCAAAACTTCCTAACCAAGTTTTGTCAATTCTTCCCAAGTCATGAAATATGTGTGTGGCCATGCATTGTCATGATGCAACAAAACTTCCTTTCTGTTGACCAATTTTGGTCACTTCCAAGGTTATGTTGAGTGTTTGGTGGGTCCAATCCCACCAAACACTCAACATAACCTTGTTTGGTGACATTCCAGGCTTTGAAATTGTTTATGAAGGGTCTCCAGCCTTTGACCATGATTACTTGCATTTGATATTCTCGTATTTCACCCATTTTTCATTGCCTGTTGATTTGCTTCAAAAATGGTTTAATTTCATTGCGTTTCAGCAGCATTTCACTGATGGTAATTTGGTCAATCAAATTTCTTTGCGTTAATTCATGTGGCACCCAAATATTGAGTTTCTTTTTTGTAGCCTACTCTTTTCAAACGATTCCAAACTGCCGTGTGGTTGATGTTTAATGCCTCTGTTATTTCCTGACAGCTTGGATACTGGTCTTCCTCCACCAGTTGCAAAATTTCAGTGACTGGCCGACCAGAGCAAGGTGCATTTTTGATGTTGAAATTTCCGGAATGGAATTGAGCAAACCACTCTTGCGTCCTTCGTTCACTCACAGCATTCTCACCACACACTTTACAAATTTTTTGGCATTTTTTTGCAATATTTTTAGCTTTTTTAGAGTAAAAAAGCATCACATAGAATATTTATTCAGATATTTTACTCTTTTTCAAATCAATATAACTTTTTACATGAGCAAAGAATTAGAAAACTATGTTCACAAACAATGGAAGCTGAATGTCATCTTTTAAGCATATGTTCATTTGAGACAATTGGGTAAGTGTTGCCAGATATATAGGGATCAACATCATCTAGTGGCAAAAAACCGTGAAGACTTTTTATATGACCCAATATATCACTTTCTGAAGGGGAAAATAATAGTATATTCACCAGCAAAATCCGTTTCAAAGTGAAGTGTAATGCTTATGTGCTCAAATAAAAGAAAAAATAAATGAATAAAAATATTTATTGCTTATTAAACTTTTGCAATAAGGTTTCGCTTAAATTTTATCACCAGATCATCCATTACAGTTCATACATGTCCACTTGGATTAATATTATTAGTGCTAGTTAATATGTGCTAGCACTGAAATTTTAAATTTATTAATGCTCTTCAGCCAATTTGTCTTTACTGTGTTTACCATTTTTTGAAGCCAGAAAAATCTCTACACTACATATTTTTAATAATTTCTTCTTGTTCGCTATTGATAAAAACAAGCTTGGTTATTGTGCAAAATGTACATAAGCCAGCTATAAAATGCATTTAGGATAAACCAGCACTTAAAAAGATGCGAGCAAATAAATTCTTTACATGCGGTAACCATATAAATTCAGAATTAATTTTAAAATACATATACAAGAAGGGATATTAATTTAAAACAAAACATTTATATAGATTTATGATCTGTGCTAATTATAAAACAAAAGAAATGATGCAACTGAAGAAAATGCAAAATAAGTCAATAATAAAATAAATATACTTTCTGAACTCAAATGTGTTACAGCAATATTATTAAAAAGTTTATTTACTCATACATTTAAGGGAAAATTTCCATTAAGTCTACAATATTGAATTTCCTGAAAATTGAAATTTTGTTTATTTACATATAAAAATAAGCATGGATTGCAGGCATTTGCAATTTAAGCAGCTATGAGTTATTGGAACTCTACTGTATTAAAGTATTTTTACTTCTGAAAAAGTAAGTAAATGTATTTTAATATTTTGTATAATGAAAAATATTTATGCATTTGCTAGAAGCATGAGAATCAATTTCATGAACAACATTTTATAAATAATTATTTCCAAGATGGCTATGAAAATATGCATTAAATTACTATAAAAGTAATTACTTGTTTCAGCTCTATCAAATACTGCAAACGATTAGATTGAAGTTTCATTCCTGCATCAATGCAGAATGCCAGAGAAGGATCTAGATTTGTTAACACATCTACTAATAATTCTGATAGCACTTGTATTACAGATGAGTCTGGAAGAAGTTGCTGACAACATGTCATCTGTAAAATTTAAAGAATGCATTAGTTTCTTTTTCTATAGATTAATCTTAATGAATTTCAAAATCATACAGCAAATGAGAATTTCTTAAATTTTTTTCTTTACATTTTAATACTAAATAATGAGCAAAATTTCAAACCATGGTGTCAAAACCAATTTTGTCGACCCTACATAAAAAATTTGCCTCAATATTAAATATTATTATTATTAAATTAAAAATATATTAAAAACTAAGTATCCCCCCCCCTTTTGTTCACTTGGGCTCAGTATTTTACAATGCTTAAGCTCTAAGAATGTCATATGTTATGGTAAATACAAAATAATTTAAAAACAAATAATACAGAAAGAGAAAGTATAACAAGAATATTACTTCCTATCAATAATAGAGACTTTTTTGTTATGAAATTTTAAAAGATACTATAGGTGATAGTTTCTAAATATGCTATTTGCTTTTCACCAGAAAACATTACTTTCTTGAGTACAAACTGGCTAGCTCTTCCATCTCACTGATATGAGTTTCAATATTTATTCCATTTTAGTTAATGATATAAATAGTATTGAAACTCTAGTGGCCTTAATTACTTACATAAATTTTTTCGACTAATACAATTACTTAATATAAAATTTTATAAATTTTATTTTAAAAATCTTAAGTATACTGGTAATAACATATGCTACAATATATGTTTTTGAAGGGAATAAAAATCAGGTGGTCCACAGAATATTCCAATTTATAAAAGTGGTCCTCAATTGAAAAACGTTTTAGGAACATTGCCTAACAAGAATCAAAATTTGCAAAAAATGCTTGATATTTGTTTGTTTATTTTATTAAACATTGTTTTTTGTGCTAATAATTTCTCTTTAATTTTATAAATAGACATGATTTCTTGTTCAGTTACAAATTCCATTGTTCAAGTCCTGCAAATGGCAAGTTCAGAAGTGCCACTAAACTGTCAATTGAAATCTTTTCATTCTCAACAACCTCTTTGTCATTTCTTCAATACTAGTAGCTATATTTTCTGTATTTAAAATTATACTACAGATTTTGCTATCTCTTAGTTAATAGCTGGGGCACTGTCATCACTATAGAAAATTTCAACTATCAGTCCTTCATTTATTATCATGTCTACACATTTCTTCGTAAATTCCATTAACTAGAAAATTTTGCTTCTTATTTGTAATATCCAAAAACCTTCAAATTTACAGTTATCATTATTACCACCATGAAATATGTAGCTGGTCATATATTATGCCAAATGTTTTCAAAAATATTTCCAGATACATCTTCCTGTTACCTTGCAAAGAAAGTTTCATACTAAAATATTTCAAAAGTTTTCTTCGGAAAATTTAGAATAAATTGTAAAAAGGCTATTCCATATCTGCATTTCAGCACATGCAGCATTCAAATAAACATAGACTGAATAATGGATATACAATTTGGATGGAAGAAAGATGGAGACATTACCTTTTACTAAAATTTTAAGAGAAATGTGAGACAAATAATCGTCTATTGCATCATCCGGTAAACTAATTAATTTCAAATGAGTTGGAGTCTCGAGTGTATGAAACAATTTCAAACCAATCATTCATTAAGTTTGCATCATCTATGCTCTTTTATTTCAATGTGGAAATCTTTACTCCTTTAAATGCCCCCATTTGTGTATTTTTTCCAACAGTGAAAATTTTACACTTGTACATTCCTGAAGCATTTGTACATACCAAAATGTTAGTCTCACTCTGGAATACTTAACACCAGTTGGGATCTTTTCTGCTAGCATCAACAAAGTATTTTGGGACATAAATTATCAGAAAAGACCAGTTTTATCAGCTATGTAAATTTGTTCTGGGGATAATTTTTTGCTACTAATGAGTTTGATAAATTCATCTGCTAACTGTTCAGCTGCTTCAATACCAACTAAAGTTTTTTCGCCTGAAATGTTTAACCATGGGGATTTTCAAATTTGACTCATAAACCCACCAAATATATGCACTCAATTTTTAAGTCCATTTCCTCATGTAATATTCTGTCTTGGCCAATACTGGAGCACTGAATTTGTCAATGGCCCACCCTCATTTTGATGTTGCCTCACCCATTCAATCATCACTTTGTCATGATTACAACTTTTAACACAATGAATGATTTTCCTAAGTAGTGATTTTTGTAAGTAAAGTGTCAGAATACACCAAAAATTCAAGAAGTTCCTTTCTCTGTCTTTTCGTAAAATATACTGTTGATTTTCCAATGCCATAATTCTTGCATAATTTACAGACTATACTCCCCCCCCCAACAATTCCACTTTTTGCTTGGTTGACATCATATGCAGCTCCAGAATCAAAGTCTTTCTGACATAATTGAAAATTCAAACTTTAATTTTGCTGACATAACTATAATAGCCTGTAAAAAATAATAAGCTGGATCAAATCAGAAAGCTAAGGAAGAGGGCAATTTGTTACATCAACTGAACTTCGTCAGAATTTACTTCTTTCTCTCTCTCCTATTACTATGCCATGAAAGAGTATGAGCAGGGCTTCACTTATTGTTAATATCAGACAGAAACCTGCTAACTCTCCCTATACTCATTCAAGAGCCAAAAGTGTAGACTTGACCACTGTCAATCAGCGTACTGATCATTAGTCATGGTGTGATTTACTTACCAGCAGAAGTTTGAAAGTGCCACGCACATAGTATCATTATGACTCGTTACAAGGGGGGAAAATGCATTAAATGCAAAAACAAACACTAATCAGAAAAATCAAGGGTTCTCGTAATCAGGTTGCCACATAAATACATTTTAGTGACGTCAGCGGTTGCCACATTACAGTTTTGGAGACATAGCACATTGCCTCATTAATACTTTTCTTTTTTGGAAGGAGATGCTGATAAGCAGAAAGAACTGAAATGGTAAAACTCTCGTATAATAATAAAATTGTGAGTATTCAGTGAATAGCTATAAATGAACTATTTTAATAATTGGGTAAAATTTTCTAAACATCTTACATGCCTAAGAAGCAAAATTATGAAATAGGAAAATAAAATATGTATTACTTTCCTAAAAACAGGTAATCATAAAACTTCAGTGTCAATGTCTAAACATCCATACACTATTTTATCACAACAATACTTTCTTGAACAGCAATAAGTATTAAAAAAATCTCCAGAATAAAAAACTGTTATTTTCATGTTACTTGTGTAAAAATTAGTTACTAAATTATTAGTAATTTTTATATAAATTATTTGATAAAATATTAAAAAAAATTAATACACCAACATTTTTTTTATTTTCGATAAACCAAGGTTTACAAGAAATTATAATGTTGTACAAGTTTAATTCCTAATTGTGCATTTAAAAAAAAAAAAAAAAAAAAAAAAGTTATTTTAAATTGCTATAATTAATGTTTTCTGAACAATTCAAATTTTATATATTTCCAAAGCTCAGAATTTAGAGTAACATAAAAATTTACTTGAGAATGCCAAGTAGATAATAGTATATCATGGAAATTATTCAACCAATCTATAAGAGTTTCCTCTGGATCACATTCGACAATTTGTTTCCATTGCTGAATGAGTTGATTCTGAGCAGAGGAGAAAAGAAATAAACACTAATTAGTAAGTGCAGTATTAAATTTTATTCATCTAAAAGTCATATTTTATCATACAAACTTGCTATCAAAATTAATTTAACTAAAATTTTCAAATATTTTTTAAACAAAATTATTTTTTCCTCTAATTCATAAAGATATTCATTTTTATTTTATTATCATTACGCTAAATTTATATCTAATGACTTGATAAAAAAGCTGCATCTAGTAATATTAAGTTGAGGCTGTTTTATTTAGTATTTCCACACCCTTTAATCCATTATTTCCTTTTTTAAAACAGTTCGTTTCTTATGAGGACAATGACGAAAATTAACACAATTTAGATACAAATAAAAAAGCAAAATTATTTGTAAACATTATTTTATAAATTTACATAATTCCTTTATGATATATCATTTAAAAAATACACTTATTTATACATACAGATGGCAGGCAGAAGAATTACATAAATACAATGAACAGTTTAAAAGTTTTCAATGAATGCCAAAGCTGCAAATATATGTTTATGGAGAATTTTTAACTCCTTCCTTTTTTACAGAAATGAGTAAAATAAATTGTAATAAATTGTATGAGAAAATATGTATTTATTTCAATTGCTTTTTAAGTTTAAAATAGGATGCTTTCTTAATATCTATACGAATCCTCAAGGAATGAGTAAAATGATCTCAAAATTCAAAAACTTTGTGGACAATAATAACTTATATTCCATATTAGACTCAATAAAATGAATACAATTAAACACTAGTAAATATACAAACAGTGGATAATATGATACTGAAAAATAAACAACTAAAATAAATTACATTTTGCAATTTATCACAACTGATAACTCAATTTCATTAACATGCTGATCATAGTATGCCAGTGACTTCCTGTGAAATGCTTGTGATCCAGAAATTTTCCTGTAAATAATTTAATTTAAACTATAAAAAACCTAGATTTATAAATCAACATGTTAAACGGAAAATATTGCCAACTAATCTAACTGTAGAAGTCTCTATCTGCAACAGAAATGTTACTTTTTTGGGTTTTACTTATTTAATTCCAATGTTCTATCTTAGAACCCCACGAACACTAACAAGCGAATAATCACTTAAGTGTGTGAATAAACACATAAGACTTGAGAAGAGTGAACTACCCTTTATTTCTCAGAATAAATACAATCAACTCCTACTTGGAGTACAAACAAAGCCTCCACTTGGACTTAAATAATTATGAAACTAAACTAAACTAAGCTTAATTAAAGCTATCTGAAAGGTATAGCCGAAGCTATCAGAACTCTAAGTAGTTGGCCCCTAAGTATTAAATTAAATCGGCGAAGCCAAGCAAGGGCCTAAAGTATGACTAAGCATAGTAGCTAAGAGAGAATGCAGCCAAATGGCAAATGCGCACTATTCAGGAAAATCAGACACTCTCCTTAGAAGTCAATGAAGCATTGACTTAAATAGTACTCTTACTCATTTGCATTCACTGTGTTTCTGAAATTACATTCTGGCAGGAGATTGTAAGCTGAAATTAGAATAAATAGGAAAGAATCGCAACTTAAAATAACTGTTATTAAACTTATGATAAAACTTACAACTTTAATGCAAAAAAGAGTGATACAAGCTAATTCTTTTCCCAAGAAAGTAATTAAAGAGATTAATATAACATAATCTCCAAGATATTATCTTCCCCGTATTTAAATGAAACTCAAAAAATTCTCTAGGACTTCTCTCTTTCAAACATTTAGGGAATGCAATTATACCCTGGTACCACCTGATTCAGTATCTATAGTTCAGTATTCAGTATCTATAGTCTAAACTTATTCATAATTTAAATCAGCAAAGAGAAAAACAATTCCTGTAAATTTTGAAATGAAAATGAAGTGATAACAAGTTATATAGAAATGTTGCACTTCAAATATACCCAATTCTGTCTTCCCATGCATCCGCAAGATCATTTGAGACTAATGTAACAAACTAAATACAGAAAATGGAAATAGGTAATCCCTCTACATTCCCATCCTCAGTTAATGGTTCTAAATAATTAGCTGGCTAACAGTACTCAAGACAATGCTTGATTCACTTTGATTTCCTCACTTACACTCTTTTTTTTTTTTTTAAAGTTTTTTACAATCTAGCTTCTAGCATTTTGCCTACTCTTATTAGAAACATGCTATCGTAGCACTCCTACTCTTATTATCATAATAAAGTTGTTTGAAAACTGCTAGTTGCTATTAATACTAGGAAAAAGAATGATTGTTATTTCTAGCCTTTTGAAACAGTATGCTATGCTGTACAGTATAAGAACTACATTTCTATATTCCTATTCCTTTTTACCCCAGATTAAGTTAAAATGCTGAAATTGTTTACCGCTGTGCTGGCTTCCATCCTGGATATATCTGGGTTTACCCATATGGAACTGAATGAAATGATATTATTCTAATTATGTGATACTTTTACACTAGTATATTTAATAGTACAACATACAGTATATTACAGTAAACAAAACACTTTATTTAGTTAATATTGTTAATGTCTTGCTCACATAATTTGCAGAGTCATTAAATTTGTTAAAGCAAGAAATGCATATTATCTGATGCCTTTCCCGAGATTCAAACTTTGGACATTCCAATGCTCACTAAATGCGCTTCCAATTACACTCCAAAGGCATGCCATAAGGGAAAGTGGAGAAAATACCTTACATTTTTCCCCACCTAAAGAGCTACTGAGAAGGTAGGGACCCAACTACCAAATCCTGATGGTGCTAAATTTTAGTCCACGACATCTTTGTTTTGGTGCCAACAGTACTACCATCAGGTTTAATAATGGACACTCTGGCATCAAAGGGTCTAGAACTGTGCAACACAGAGTGATCCTCCAACTCACTCATTAAAGAATAACCTCCAACGATTAATGTTCGAATCCTTAGCTGACACAGCAAATAATGAAAACATTTCAAAATAGTTCAAATCGTCAGATAAATGGTAAGAAGCATTTAAACACACCAGCTAGTCAACGAACTTATATAAATAATTCAATTATTCCAAAAATTCAATGTGCTCATCAACAACCAAATTAAACACATAGACTGAATCTACAAACAATGAACGACTAGGTATGATGAACATGCAATAGCAGCCAAAGTAGACATTGTCATAAAACAGTGACGCCGCCAGCAGTGGCAGAGCTTGTGATGTCGCTTGCTCTAGACAACAGAAGCACCTCTACACCACACCAAAATGGCACCGTAGGTCCCAGGAAGGATTTGCTAATCTGGATAGCTAGCGTAAAGGGCCTATACCTACTTACCCAGGGTAAATAATAGGTGGCCCCCTACACTTATACCTAACCTAACATAACCATCAGGTTTACTTTGGAGAAGGAAAATATGAAAAAATGTGCAATGCCCTTGCCAGGATTCAAACTCTGAGCCTCCCGATTCCTAGTTGCAAGTGCATCCGATTACATCACGATGGCACGTTGTTAGGAGAAAGAAAATAACTTTACAAATTTATCAATCAAAGTTAATCATATGTCTGTTAGATGAATATTGTGTTTTTTATGTTTTTTACAGCATTCGCTTATTATTTGGGGTTTTGCATGTCTGCAATATATCTTGCAACATATCATCCTTAGATGCAAGTCTGTGTATTGAAAATGGCAGAATTTTCTAAGGCTGAAATATAAACCACATATATAACAAATTATATTAAAAAAAGTGTAAGTTAAAAATTTAATAACTAAATTTTAATAAATTTTTTAATGACACAACTATAATGTATATTTTTATGCATATTGTAAAACAAAAAAATAAAATAAAATTTCTTGTTAGGAAATAACTTTAGTAGTTTAATTTTTATGGACAGAAAACAAACAATGCAACATACCAAGAGACATGATAATATAAAAGAGGGATTAACGTCAGCAGTTTCCTACTATTGGATTGTTTATAGAGCTGATAAGTAAGTTTTATCCTCAAAACATCTCAAATATACTCCATGAGATTCATGGCTAAGGAACATATTGGCCAGTCCATTTAGATGATTCCTATACCAAATAGGAAGCTGTCTCCAAGTCAAATACATTGGGGGCAATACTTATTGTTCACAAGATTGAATTCTTCTCTGATTGTTAAAGCCAGGAAACGATGATGAAATTTCAGAGCATGTCATTCCAATAGCATACAGCAGTCAATGTCCCATTTATGATAATGCACAGGCAGTTGTAATCATTAACACAAGCATCTGGTGAATAATAATAATAATTTTATGAATATCTTTTTTTAATGATAAATCACCTGTACCATAAGAATGAAAGTATACAAGTCAGCAAAATTTTGAATAATTTAAGTTGAAACAGTTAAGCTGGTAATCTTATGAAGTTCAGGTTGCAGAAGAGTAGCATTCATACTCTGGTTATGAACCGTTTTATATTCTAATATATTTCCTTCAATTTTCTTCATTTCACAAACAGTTTTCATGCTTATGTGAAACTTTGGAAATTTTTTGTTTTTGAATGGAGGGAAAAAAAATCAAAAAATCCATCATTATTCATTTAAATAAAAAAAAAAAAAAAAAAAAAGGGGGAAAAAAAAAAAAACACCAATTATTTATTTAAAAAAAAAAAAAAAAAAAAAAAAAGAGGGGGCCCATACAATGCCAGTCTGGCTTTAACACCTTTTCAAGCAGCTATGAACTCTGAAATATCAGGGAAATATAAAAATAAGAAGAAATAATAAAATGTAAACATAACTTAAAAGCATTTTTCTTCCTACCTTTTGAAAATTGTGATAGTGCTTCTGCAGAGTACTAAGTCTTCTGAGATCCTTAAAGATCTTCATGTACATCAAAGCAACGTCAGTAACTTGAAATAATTGTATATAGATATTATTTAAAAGTAATCTTTAAAACAAAGTTTTACATTCAAAGCAAATCAATTAAAAATGGAAAAAATTAAATTAAAATTAAAAAAATTTGGATATAAGAAATAGAATGCCTTTTTCAAATACTAACCAGAAAGACAGAAACACTTAAAAAAAAAAAAAGAAAGATTTAAGGCGTATTTTAATTTCATAAAAGTTATTTTTAATTTTGAAACACTTTCAATTCTTGTTTCCCACTTACAATTCCCTACCAGAAAGAGTTTTTAGAATTGCATTCAATGCAAATGAGTTAGAAGAAGTAGTTAAAGGAAGTTCAACCTACTTCGAGAGAGAGTGCTTAGGAGTCCTTAGTGGCATACATTTGCCTTCCGGCTACTTCATTCTTGAATCTATTATGCTCGGCCGCATTGTATGTGCCTGTTGATAATCACCAGCTAGGTTAATTTAAAGGCCAACTACATCAGGCAATTGTATCTAGCTTTGCCTCAGTCTATTTAGTTTAGTATTAGATTAGTTATTTATTTTCTTATCCTGATTTAAAAGGCCATATGAGGGTTTACCTGTGAGCCCAAGAAATGGCCATCCATTATTATTTCTCTGAGTGAAGAAAAGGGTATTTTAACCCTTCTTAAGTCTCTGCATCAACTACTGGAACTCAGCAATAATTTGCTACTTCGTTCACTAGGTTCCTCGACATTTTATCTACACTAAGTACAAAGGAACATTATAAAGAGATTAAGCAAATTAAAATAATGATTGCAACTGTAAAATGACCTTAGAAACCGCTACTTGATTGCACATTCAACAAAAGTTAAGCCACAAGACTACGAAGGAAAATGCACATAATGATGAACCTCATAAGTATGCTGCAGCATGTTACTGGAAAAGTTGCCGGTGATTGCCTGAGGAATTTTATGTTTCACTAACTACTTAGTCTTGCAAAAATATTTAAGTTGGTTGCTTAATTAGTTGAAAACCACTTATGATGCTCATTATCACATTAATATGCATATCTTTGATTATTGTGATATTCTGATATGAAGGTCTATTCTTGCTGTTGGTATGATTATCTTTACACCATTCTCCACTAGTTAATACATCCAAGAAAAAAGCAAGCTTCATTACTAAACAAGATAGACTTCCATTTCAGTATCATTATCTTTAAAGCATTTCTTACTAATCAATACATTCAAGAAAAAAGCAAGACTCATTGCTGAACATGATGGACTTCCATTTCAGTCTTCAATGATTTTCACTTTTGTACAAAGATAAACTCTATACAATATTAAAAGGATGTTTGTAACAGGATTGTCTAGTTTAAAAGTCTGCATTACATGAAAGATGCAGATATTTCATGCAAATGATTTAAAATGAGTTCCATGAAAATAGTTTGGCTTCTTCTGTGCCACACGGCATCAAATTTTGCTTTAGTTAGTTATGAGTTAATCACTGCCATTCTCTTGACGTGACAATCAATCCGTACATAGGTTTATTTATGAGTTCTACTTTTAAATTCTTTTAAATACTTATAAATTCTAATAATTTTTTTATTGTCCTAGCACCAAATGGACATGCAACATTAGACAGTGCTAATATTTTGGCCTTCATTATTATTATTATTATTATTGCAGAAAATGACAACTTGCTATCTTGCAGTTCATACACCCTGTTCACCGTTAATCACAGTTAATGGATAATAGACAGCATACTGTCAAGTATTAGGCATATGATTGACTTATACATTTCTCCCTCACTTTTTTTTTTTTTACTTTCAATGCTTTACATAGATTTCATTCAAAGTGAAAACGCTTATCCTTTCAAGCACAAGGCATCATGCAGTTGTTTTACAAACTACTTTTCTGCACTTTTTTTAAATACTTCAGAAGCTTATGGAAGGGAAAATATTTATATCTAGTGGCTTAAGTATTTATACCTACTGAAAGGAAATAAACATTCATTTATGCCTTTCTAATATAAATGTAGTTGTAGCTACATCTGTGAAATTTTGAGTCTTTACTTATGTAATTTAGTTGTACCTCTTAGAACAGGCAATGCCAATATACTATTGTGTCGCTGCCTACAACCATCCTTCAGTAATACTACATACTGTACCCATAATATTTATGTGGCCTCTATTTCTGCAATCATCCAGCCATAGATATATATTTCCATTACAAAATTGTTTTGAATAGGGAAAACATTCACGCCATGCCATTTTAAAATTTAAAAAATCAATTTTGTAAAAATTATGAAATCTAACTTTTTATATACCCCCAGCCGACATTGTTATATTCAATAAAAGTTTGTATTCATTCTAAAAAATTAAACACAAAAAGTTTGATTCCAAGATGATAAAAATGCAAAAAGGCATCAATCAGAATATTCTTTCAAGAGGTGTGATAAGAAAAATTACATATCAGCCTCTCAGATTTTGTAATGCAGGGTACTCTCAACCAAAATTAGGCTAATACTAAATATATATTTTATATGTGTCTGACCTAATTCAATTATCCAGTCCAGTTCATGGTGGTAAAGCTCTTGTAAATTTTAGATTTAAGATAGGTTAAATAAATAGATAGATAAATAGGTTTTCAATACTGTGAACATTTGAGAAGTTATTATAGGAATATATTTCTTGAAGCATTACAATCCCTTAATTTTTAACTGATCAAACAACAGTCCATTAACTGACATTAACACAAAGTTAACCTGTAGATCACCATATCCTCTTTCAACAAGAACTTTAAAAAAAATTAATGCTACTTTTGCAACCTGATTAAACCTGCATTTACTTTTTATATGTTTTTTACTTATTATATGTAAACATTTATTTTTTATTTCTTTGGCAATATCAGAGTAACATGCATTCATATATAAAGAGCAATATATTAATTTACAGTTACTTAGTTAAATCAGTTTTCAACTTGAATGAAAGGATAATAAGGCAAACTGAACAAAGGAAAATGACACTATCTTAATATTTTTAAAGATCAGAGGGGCAAAAATGATTGACAGTTTGGACTGTTTAATTACCGGACATATAAAATAGTATTACCAAGTGACTGTGTATTAAAAGCAGCAATAAGGCGAGGACTAATCATGGCTTCCAATCTGTCTTTTAAATTTTCTAAACGAAAGCATCTTTCCTGATAATCTGGAACATCAGCTAATATTTCCTGAAAACATGGAAATATATAGGCAAAAGATATCAGCTTTTACAAGGACACTAACTGCCAAATTAACGGTATCTTAACGGGAATATAAAATTGCAGTTTATGGATACTTTATAAAATGTTTATTATTTACAAGTATTAGCTATAGTGTACTCATATGAATATTTAGGAAAAGCAAAAGAAAAGAAATTACATGATTTATAAAACAAGAATATTTTTCCTCTTTTGTCTTACAAGTACAGTGCATAACTTTTCTAATATTAATTTTTATACATACTTACAATACTTGTTCTAGAAGTTTCAGCACCGCAACAATTAACATAAGTATCCCATACATTTCAATGAATATGAAGTTTAAAATTACGGAGAATAACAAATATATTTTTGTATAAAATTGTGCAGTTTTGTAAAATATATATTGAAACTTCTGAAAAACACACACTAAAATAAATAAATTAAATAAACAAAATAAAATATCGAATCATACAAGGCTAGATTTGCAGATACTTCTAAACAAATGTTAACCAGAGCTATACCACAAAGGGAAACTGATGGTCATAAAAAGTGGAGACTGGAGAATACAGCCGGTTGGACAGCAATTTACATAATTGGCAAACATGGGTGAATATGCAAATGTTTAAAAGTATAGCAGATATGCAAATCATATATGATAGTAGTACTTCCTAAAAGTTATACAAGATGAGATAGTCCTCAGCTGCAGTTTTTGGAATTGTATTTATTCACATGTTTTGTAGAAGGAAACAGTATGCTTGTCATGAAAACATGGATTTTTCTATTGAGAAATTGACACTCATGTCTGAAAGAAATGATAAGAATATAGTTTCAGCAGGCTGAGGACAGACGAATTCCCAAACATGAACAATAATGCTAATAAGACACAAATAAATACAAGGATCCTATGTTTCAAAACCATACAACATTACAGAACAAAAGAATTGTTCAAAAAGGCCATACAGTCAAAATTCATTAATAAGCAAGAAGATAAAGGAAAATTTTCCAAAGTGTGCCATCTAAACCTTCTGAGTAGGATGGCCACTTTATCTGTCATGAGATATGTTCCTGCATTGCATCTATTATGGCACAATTCAAAATATTTTTCTTTCTTGCATTCTTAAATTGCATCATAGAAGCAAGGCAAGCACTTTTGTAGTACCACAGAAGATTCAGAAATTGCTGTTCTTATAAGTTTCCACACCAGTTTTTGAAATTTCAAGTAAGAACATCCCCAGGGATGGCAGACTGAAGATCTCTCATCTCTCGTTCCTTACCATCAACCTCTTGAGAGGATTTCAGCTTGCTGTGTGTTTTGAGTACTCCCTTGCTGCACAGATATTATATGTTTACAAACACCCATGCCTTCTCCGTGATTTTAACCCAGGCCCTTTGGTGCAGCAGTCAATGTCACTAACTGCTCTCCTATCTGGGCAACCATCTCAGTTAGCAGATGTTCTTAAAAACAAAGAGTAAAGCTAGTCATTATACTAACCTAACTAATAGAAGCAATGTACAAACAACTGTTTATCAAAAGCTCTGAAATTTTTTATTGTTCACAGGATTAAAAAATCAATATTTTCAAGTTGTAAGAATTTCTGAAGTATCAGTTTTCAGGATTTTAATTGTTTACATTCCAAACAAATTACAAAAATGATACAAATATGAAAGTTATATGCAACAGCATTAACAGATGTGATTCTTTCTAGGACAAGGCAAATAATAATTTCTTTTCTTTTTCTTTTTTTTTAACAGTCTGTTAGCTTACACAATGAAAACTGTAATTATTATTTACATACAACTAAACGGATGTGAAAGTGTTCAATCCCAAATAAAAATTCTACAAATTGTTTACATTTTGTCAATTATGTCTACAAATTGTCTACAATTGTTTACAATTTGTCCCCCAAAAGAAACACAATTTAAACCTTAATTTTTTTCATAATGACTGAATTCTCAAACTAATTAAATTTGTGCATAGAAGTCTACACACAATGAATATATATAACCACAATAAATGTTTCATTATCTTACCAAACTATTTTGCATTCCAACTAGCTTCATTGCGATCTGAAAGAAATCAATATATATGTATATACTAAAATATAGCACATTATAAACATTCTAATACTTATAAAATAAAAATTCAAAATAAAAATGAAGTATATTTACAGCATTGATGTCCCCACTATCAAAAATTTCTTCAACATCAGCAGATAAAGTTGTCCAATTATCTGCTTCCTAGATGATTATGAATAATATTTTTAATCAATTATACAATTGATTCTCACTTAACAATCACTTGTAACAAATCAACTACAAAAAATAAGAAAAATTAAAAATAGTTTTTGCTTCAAAGTGATTAAAAAAATTAGGTTTCTACGGAATTATTCCTATGTCTAAAATGCATTGTTATCCAAAATAATTTTCACATAAAAGATTCACATTCCATGAGGTAAATGATCAGTCTGATTTATTTTTTCATAGACTGAGCTAAAAGCAAATTTAACTTTTAATTATTATCCAACTGAATTTGGTACTCCTCTATTATCAGGACCAGATTTAGAAATGTATTCATGTACATGCATATATTATATGTACACACGCACCTTGCAAAAAAAAAAGGGGGGCAAGATTTCTATATCTCCTGTTCTGCTCGACCTATCATTGAAATTTAACTTGCATTTTCCATGTCTCAAAAGCGCAGTTTAGGATATATATTTGATTTATATATAGCATTGTTCTAATATAGACATTCTGACACAAAATCAGAACTTTTTTTTAAATAACATACCAATTTTTTCCATATTTCAAATCTATGACTTAAATTATGCCTAAATATTAAATTTTGTAGTTTTTGGTGAGAAGTTTATGGAGAAATTTAAAAATTTATCTTGATGCATTTTTTCAGTTGCTCCAAGAATAATTCACTAAGTGAACTTCTTAATTTATAGCAACGTATTTTTTTTCATTGTACACGAGCAAAAAAAGGTCATAATTCATACTTTCAAATAATTTTAACAAAGTGCGCAAACTACATTTGGTGTTATTATCACTTATAACAAATATGGCAAATTTTAAAATGCACAAATATGTAAATTTACATATATGTTATGAAATTTTGGATAAAAAACTCTCATTTTTTGCACATATGCTTAGAAATACATCTACTTTAAGATGATGGTAAAAAATTTATAGGTTATAATTCCAATTTTTTTCACAAAATTTATAAAAATATTTTAAAATAAAACATAAAAAATGCATCAGTTTTATTTGGAATGAACCTAAATTTTGAAATGTGAAACAAACAATCAAAAGAAAATCTATTAAAAAGAGATATTAATATTATCAATCTTTCTTGAATTTTAATTTTATTTACTGATTATTTTTGTAAACAATTCTTAGCGTGCTACCATTTTTAAGATGGCTATAGCCTTCTGTTCATTAGCTTGGTGAAACATTAATTGATAATGAGTTTGCAACTTTTTGTGGGAGTTCATATAATCAGAAAGTACCAAAAAGCCTTTAACTGCTTTGGGACAAGCTTCCATACATGCATTCCCTACAAATGTCTCATAGCTTGGCATGTCATCCATGCATCCCTGGAGAATGAGCTTAATAGATGGCTGATGCATATGTGCATTTTAAGTTGAAATAATTTTTACAGATAATTAGATGGTGCCCTGTGTCCATTACTTTTAAACTGGACATAGTTTTAGGATCCTAACCTTCCGCTTGTTCACATTCTGCCTGACTTTGGTATTTTGCTCCTTACCTATTCTGTTGAGGAGGGAAAGCTTAATGTAAAAAAAACATAGCTCAGCTCTTTAACTTCCCATATGATTTAAACACGCATGTTTCTGATAATTCTCCAAATACCTTTTATCTAATTTTTCACTATGTGGGGTCTTTTAAATTTTAAGTTGGTTCTGTTACACTTACACAGCTTTTGGACATATCGTGCCCTTTTATTTGGAAAGCACTGGCTCCAGTTTACTGTGGCAAAAAAGTGTTACTTATCAGAGGAAGAATATACTCACATGATAAATGATCCAATTAGTGACATAGATGAGAGTGATGATTTATTTTCTAAACAGTTACAAAGTAATATTTTTAGTGATTTTGATAAGGACATTTTGCCGGAAACTGAGCTCGCTGAGTGCCTATTTTCCTTTTTCCGTAAAAGATCGACTCAATGTACTTTATTTTAGACCTGAGCACCTGAGGATTTGAATCCCTATACATTTACTGGAACACCAATAACAATTTCTCTTTGTAAATGCTGAAAAAGAAATTGATTTTAAAATTTTCTTTGATGATGATTTACTAAATTTTATTGTTGAAGAAGCAAACAATTTTATTTAAAAATCTAAAAAAGGGCTCTATCAACTTCTAAGTCAGTCAAACTTTTAAGCAGAAATCTTGAGAATATAAAAGTGTTTATTTCAAGATTACTAATGGGCCTCATCAAGAAGCCTAATTTGAAAATGTGTTTTACTATAAATGAGATATTCGCTACTCTGTCTTTCAATAAAGTTATGTCTAAAGATGTGTTTCTTAACGTTTAAAAATTTTTTCATTTCATCTCAGACAAAAGTGCTAAAAAAGTTCAAAAAACTAGAACTAATCGTAGAAAATCTAAACAACAACAACAAAAAAAAAAAAAAAAAAAAAAAAAGAAACAGTTTTTAACAGAGATTCGGTATTTTTCATTCAATTAATTCAGTTCTCACTTCAATCTATCTGAGGAAAATATTTGCATCAATGAATCCTTTTTTGCTCGGAAAGCACACCTTGACTTTTGTCAGTATGTTCCATCCAAATGATCACATTACAGAATAAAAATGTATAAGATATGTGAATAAATTACCAATTATGCATGGAATTTTTTAATTTATTGAGCGAAAGCACAGAAATGTTAAGCAGTGGTAGGTCTTATTGAGAAACAATAGTGGAAATATTGATTAGCAGCTTTTTTCAGAAAGGGTATAATTTATATTTTTATGCTTTTCAATTCCCCATCGCTTATGGAATATTTGCTGTCTGTTAAAATGAATATTTGTAGAACACTAATTGAGAACAAGAAAAAGAATGCCTAAAATTTTCCAGAAAGAAATAAAAAAAAGGGGGGCTGCATTGCATACAATGCAACTAGACAACATACGCATCAATGTATTAAAAAAAAAAAAAAAAAAAAAAGGACATTTTTATACTAGCAAGCATACATGGGCCAGAAATGTCTAAATCTGGTAGAAAAGATAAAAATCACTGGAGAGGACATTTTAAAACCTCAATGCATTATAGATTATAGCAAAAACATGAATGGTGTATATTAGGAAACACAGTTATGACACACCATTGCTGTTTTAGAAAATCAGTGAAATTGTGCAAAAAAATGGGGGGGGGGGCATGATGGATTATATTATTGAATATTGAACTTAAAAAATTTTTCTGACAAAAAACACAGCACTGAAATGCTGCTTCTCTACTTTAAAATGAAACTGATGGAGCGAATGTTCTACAAAAATTATCAAGAAGAAAAGCAATTTACACAAGCAGTTATCAATAAGATTCACAAACCATACTAAAACAAAAAAAAAAGCAACAAACATTTTACGCTTGTAGATCACACAATGTTAGGATTTTGCACTTCTCCATACTTTGAGATGCAATTAGTCTTCATTTTAAATTTTGTTACTTCTGTTAGTAAAAAGTATTTATGTATTTTTAATAATTAATTTTTAAATTTATCAATATATTTTGTGAATTAAAACTTTGGAATAACTAAAGACTATCGCTTTCAAATATTATTTCTCCAGGTATACAATTTTTTTTTTTTTTTTTTACATATTACTGGGCTCAAAACAAAAAAGGGGTCTCCTTGAACATTAGAACTTGAGCCATAAGAATAGGCCTAGTTTCTTCAATGACGAGCAGAAATTCAGTTTATTATCAATTTTTTATGAGTTTATATTTGAAATGAACCAGGAACATAAAATATTACTCCCACAAACAATACAAAGATAACAGATGTGATGGAGGTTTTATCAAAGTATTATAAAGATGAAAATGAACTGATTTGTTTACGAAAGGTATTCATGATGTGAAGTTCCACTATACAGGCAAGATAAAAATAGTTTCTAGACAGGAAACAGATATTTTAAGGAAAAAAAACATCCATTTCCACTTTATATGTAAGACAAGAATGGTTTCTAGACTGGCAACAGGCATTTTAAGGTAAAAACATCATTTTATATTTGAATATATATGTATATAAACTTCATGCAGGATAAAAAATACAATATATAAAAAAATACCCTAAGAGCTTTGCTAGCTTCTTGCATACAAGATTTGACATGATCTATTTTGAGCAAAGTCTGCATGGCTTGAGATGCATCATGTTCAACCTAAAATATACTTTTTCGATATAACACAGTATATTCACAATACATTACATATAAATTTAAAATTATAAAGTACATTACCAAATCAGGTAATATTTAATGTATGATTAATGTAGATATAAAGAAAAAGTTAAAGAGGTGTGAAAACTCCTTTTTTGTATTTCAATAAATACTTCTTATCACAAATCAAAATAAATTTTCCTTATTACTTAGGAAATTTCATTCAAGGTTAGAATTTATATCTTTTCCCACATAGAATTTTATTGAAATTTTAAATAAAAGTTTTCAAAAAATGAATACACAATAACACACAAAATACACATGAGGCATGTGAGTTAGTAATTTTTATATTGATAATGAGTCAGCTAAAGAGACTCTTCTTTGTAGATATTATGGCATGTAGGTTGGTAACATTTCCTTATTTGATACAATATTGACTTAAAACTAGACACGTATACAAAATACTTTCTTCATATTACCTAACATTATGCTATGACATGACTTATTATACAGAAGAGGCAATGCACCAACACCTACAATAAATAACACTTGATCTAGATTTGAACAAATGCAGAGACTAAAATTATCTTCCTCTGTAAATTGAATTACATTATCAATGCACATTTATTACATTATACTATATAAAAATAACAGAGTAAATATTTAATACATACTTTCATGACATCTCCCTTTACACTACTCATTTGATGCTGTAGCAATTTTGCTTCATTCTGCATAACTTCAATTTCTCTCGCTATTCTAGAAAAATTTTAATAGATTTTCGACAAGTTAAAACACGTTAATAAGAAATTAGATTTAGAACTTTTAAATAAAAACTATAAAGCTATGTTTTAAAAACTGTTGAGAGAAAAAAATTAGTTGAATTTAATTGACTTAAATTAAAAGGAGTTAACAAAATCAAGTTAAAAAATCCAGATTTCTCCTGAAATTAAAAAATAGCTGTACTAAAATACATATATGTAGATATGATTATGAATAACTTATTCTTCTACATAATTTCTGTATACAATTAATGTTTGTTTTTTCTGCCAAGATATATCTGGAACGTGCAATGATAATATTTACTGCTTAATATTAATCCTATTTAATGAATTCTACTTTTAATATTGTAATATCTCACATAATCACTAATTCCCTTCCTTTTATATCTTAAACAGCCAAAATCAAAATCAAAAGGTACTTAAAAAAGGGAAGACTTACTTTAGGCTTACTCTTTACTTCTAAACTGATTTACTAATCTACTTCCAGAAACCACACAATATAGAAAAGCAAATAAGATAATTTAGTGAAAAAAATGGAAATAAATGCATAAAACAATTAGACTAAATTTATTTAAACCTATAAATTTTGTTCTTCTGAATAGGACAAAAAAATTATGGCTGACTACTATATCATTGGGCTGAAGTTTGTATCCCAGATAAAACATAAATGTTTATGGCTATTTAATATCTTTATGAGGATACTTCAGCTTGATCAATATGAAAGTCCTCTATATGAGTTGCGGTACTGTTCTGTTATCAGAACAGAAATATATGCATGTATGTATTGCTATATGTGTTCACGTATGCATGCATATATGTAAGTATGAATGTACATATGCACATACATAAATACATACATGCAGACATTTCTGAATTTGGTCCCAATAACAGAACAGTACATGAGTTGCTGATACTGTAGAACAGTGGTCTCAAACTGGTAATCCAGGGGGTGCTGCAAATGCATTTCCCATCAATTAATTAGCATTATTATAACACTGATTACCATGACAAAAATTTGAAGAAAATGTGAGATAAATGAAATAACATAATGAATGAAATGAATAAGATGAAAGATTTTAATGATTTGAAGTGAAATTTTACCTTACTTTCGTTATTAACAACAAACATGACTAACACCCAGAAAAGATATATAAACCTACTTAATTTACAATGTAATACAACTTTATTCAAAGACCTAGAGCTACAGATTTGATTAACTTTTGTTCATACTTGCCAAAAGATTAATATCCTCCGTTATGAATTTTGACAATAAGAATAATTGTTTTCTTTGGGAGTGCATTTATAAGGAAACGGTTTTTCTTTCACAACTGAAAATTAACAATTCTAAAAATAAAACCAGATTGAGCACTGAGCATCTGCAATTTGTGAAGAAGGTAGTTTCTAGTAACTTTTTTCCACAGTTTCAAATTTTATCAAAATTGAAATGCCATAAATTGATGTAGCTGAAAGTTGTAATAAGACATAAGTTTATAATTATTTACATATGAATACATATATTTTTCTGTATGCATCATAAGAAAATTTAGTAAATAAAAGAAAAGATTAAATTGTCATTACGTATTTATAAGTTTTGTCCCACTTGGGAGGTTTTCGTAATTTGTTAATTTAAGTTATAAGTAAGTTATTCAGTGAATAATTCAATATATTAGAATTATTTGAAATAAATATCAGTTTGAAAATCTAAAATTTGATTTACAAAGTGTAACCCACAGAAATTTGTTGCAGGTACCAACATTTAGAATTCAGATAGAAAATAACTTTTTTCTATGTGCCATTGTTATTACTGTTTGTACGTGTTTTGGTAAATATTTAGGACATACAATTTGAATTTGAATTTAAAAATTTTATTTTGTTAAAAAAATTCCAGCCAGCTGCTTTCAGATCATACAATGCTTGCATGCAATTTGAGTTTGAAACTGCCAGTGAAAAGATTTACTCAATTCCATCCCATGAGATTCTCAATCATGAATTATTTATATAAAAATAAGTCAGACTGTATGCATAAGCAGTGCAAGCAGTCCTCAACTGATGATGACTTGCTTTTATAACAGCCAAAAAATAGGATAGAAATTCTCTAAGTTTACCGCCAGCATACTTGCAGTAGAACACAATCATTAAAACATCGTATTTCTAAAAAAAAAAAAAAAAGTTACTATGCTACCTTTACTAAATAATAGCAGTATGCTTTTTTGCAAGTATTTTATGTATTCAGAATAGTCTACTAATTACCACAAGAAGCAAATAATGAAAAATAAACAACACTGGCAAAGACCACATAATGAATTTTGCAGGTCCAGTGAGAAAAAATCATCAAGAAAAGCCAATAATTTGATGCCAAGATGCACCCACTTATTATGTCTTTCAATCTATGGCAAGTTAGTATTTTCCTGGCAGTCGAAAAGTATGTAGAACTTGCTACAATTCTTACATCTCATTTCAATAGTTAGTAACCAAAGTAGTACTGATAAAAATTCCATCATAGTCAAAAAGATAAGGAAAACTTTAAATTTAGATTTTAAAATAGAGATTATCAAGACTTATATGAATGGGAGAAAAGTCAGGGAAATAGATAGCAAAGAAAAACTGTTACATTAAACCATTTCAATGATAACAAAAAATAAAAACAGAATGAGGCATTTAAAAAAGCAGTATGCATAAAATGCAAAATTTTGACTCCCCCCCCAAAAAAAGGCTCCATTTACAAAATAGAAAATTACTTATTTATATGGATAAATCCCTGTATTAACGTAACTACAGTACAAAGTCCAAAATCCGGACATCCAATATCCAGAATGATCTAAAATCCGGACCTCCAAAGCCACCAACTGAATTTTTTTTAAATGTTTTATGTATGGGAATTTGATTTTTTCCCCCACATAGATAAAACATGTGGAGAGTCCCGATTCTTAATTTTCTTTTGGCACTAAATAAACACCTCATTATTGAAGAAACAATAATTGAGCATAAATTTGTGTGATCAATTATTTGCCTCCATAGCTACTTATCTGCTTGGTGTACATCTCAGACCGAAACATTCATCGTTGATTTTACACCTACTAATATCCCTGACGCCAAACATTTTGCTTTCATCACCACATATTTATAAACACATGACAACTTGAGTAATGAATCATGCAGTGACGCCCAAACATTTTTTCATGTCACTAGTATTTGAATAACAAAGAGTATGGTAACCTTTTATGTTGACATTACACTTGGAAATGATTGCAAATTTAAGTTAAATGCGCTAAGAAATACTGATGAGGAAAAATTTAACAAAAATTTCTTTCCATATGCTAAAAACTGATTTTGATAATGCTACTCATAGACCAAAAGATAACATTTAGTGCTATTTGAATTAAGAATAATTGATTTGTTTTTCACATAAATCCAGAACCGGCGCCGGAGCTCGTATGGCTGCACCAGGCGGCAGAATTAGGGAAGACAAGATTTTTGGAATTTAGAGAAGTACTGAGTAACAAAATTAAGAGTTGAAAATATTTTTAGAATTTAGAGAAAGCACTTGGATCCAAAGTGCTTGGAAGCAGAATTTAGAACCCACAAAGATTGCATCATGCAGTAATATATCTAGTGCCGACCCTCCATAAGCTTTAAGTATATGTGGGAATTTATTAATTTAGGACTGAGATAAGCCTTAAGCATGTGCAAAAAATAGAAGTATAATAAAAAAAAACAATCAGGCTTAATTTGTCTCAGTGCGCGATAGAAGAAAGACAAAATTTAGCGGAACAACTTGTCTTTCGTCACTAATCTCATGATACATAGCCAATAATGTATAGCAGATGCTATTAAGCTAGGCTAAAATTACACTTTATTGATTCCAAAGAATTTCAGTTAATATAGAACATTGCGCTGTTCCTTAACTTTCTGACTTGATCCAGCTTAATTATTTTTTCAGGCTGTTTTTATTACAGCAATTTTATGAAAACTAAAGTTTCAACTTTCGATTATGTTGAAAAGAGTTGCTAATTCTGGAGCTGCAACAGGATCTACAAAGCGAAAGCATGTTTCGATGTCCATTAAACAAAAAGTGGAATTGTTGCAAAAAGTGGGTAAAGATATTTCCATCTACAGTTATGTGATAAGTATGACATTGAAAAGTCAACTGTATACGGCATAAGAAAACAGAAAAAGGAACTTTTTGAATTTTTTGTGGATTCAGAACCCCCACTCGCAATGAATAACAGAAAAAATATTCGTTATGCTGAAAGTGAAGATCATGACAAAGTGATGACTGAATGTGTCAGACAGCATCGCAGCGAGGGTGTGCCATTGATGGGTTAAATGCTAATGGCTCAAGCTAAAATATTTCATTTCACTAAGAAATGAACTTAAAAACTGAATGTACATATTTGACAGGTTGGTTGACCAAATTTAAAAATTACCATGGTATAAGGTAAATAATTTCAGGTGAAAAAGCTTCAGCTGCTACTAAAGCTGCTGAAATATTTGCAGATGAATTCATTGAATTCATTAACAGTTAAAAATTATCTCCATAACATATTTAGAATGCCAATGAAACTGTTCTTTTCTGGCAACATGTGCCTCAAAATACCTTGGCAACATCTATAGAAAAGGCTCCAATTCGTGTCAAGATTCCAAAAGGAGACTGACAGTTTTAGCATGCACAAATGCTGCAGGAATATTTCGTAATTTGAAAAAATACACGATGTCGAGCATTTAAAGGAGTAAAGAGTTTCCCATTATATATTGTGCAAACAAAGAACATGATTGACACAAGTGTTAAAGAATGATTGATTTGAAAATCCGAAGTTCGGCAGAATTTTGTTGGTTTACCTGATGACGTAAAAATTGCCGGGATTGTATACAACTGTTTGGCTCATACTTCACGTAAAGTTATAGTGAAAGATAATGCATACATATTATTCTTTCCTCCAAACTGCATGTCCATTATTTAGCCTATGGATATTGAAATAGTGCACGTGCTGAAGTGCAAATATAAAGTAGAAATTTTAAAATCCGTATTAAATTTCTTGAATAATTGCAAGACTATTCAAGAATTTTTTAAATATTTTAACATAAAATCTGCTTTAAGGAGCATCCCAAGATCGTGAGACGATGTGTCTTCAGACACTTTAAAAAATTCTTGGCATAATTTACGACCAGCTAGTGTATTTCAGTGAGGATGATAAATATGATAACCGCGAATGTGAAGATTTTCAGATATCGCAAACCACAGTTTAAATTTTCCAGTTTATGGTTTCTAATTTTCTAATTTCTGTCTTGCAAATTAATAGTGTTTAGAAGCAATGTATAGGAATACAGAGGGGATAGAAAGAAGGAAATATAGAGTAAAAAGATATCTGTAAAAACTAACAATATCCATAGCATAAAACTATTTTTAAATTTTTGGAATTTACCATAATATTTCTATTTATTCTCAACCACCACCAATATCCATGGTATTGTCTAAACTTTGCCATGCAAAAAAAATTATTTTCAAAATTCAATAAATCAAACTATTTGTATTATAAGTTATTACTGCAGAGAGCCACAATAAAATAGATCCATATAATAAACAGAGCTCTTTTAGTTTAATCATTACACTGCATTCAGTTACATTATACATTTTTCATTATTTGATGTTCAAAATTTTATTAGTTTTTACAGAAAATAATTTGAATTTAATTTTACTGATTAGAGTGCATCATGGTGCAACAGTAATCTTAAATTAAGATATAATATAAAATACCATATAAATGTTTAATATGATCGCACTCTTATTTTAGGTTTTAGTGCTAACTGCAGGTGAACATCTAACCCTATATTTTGTTTTGGTACTTGTATAGGTGGAGAATCCAGCTTCATAAATATATGCAGTTAAGAAAAGCAGTAATACTAAGCAGCTTTTTCAGAGGAGATTTTGAATTTATCCTCTAAATGAAGCCAAAACTTCTAAAGACTTTGGTTATGAAACATAATTTTTGTTCACTGTAAGTCTGTAAAGTCATAAGTTTAGCTTAGTTTTAAGCCAGGTTAAATATACAATCAGAGTGTATTTAAAGTCATCACGTGTGTTCTTTTGAGCTGTAGGAAGATAATATTCAAATGAATCTTCCAAAGCTTGAAGATGCACCAGAATTTTTATTTAATATATTTTTTGTTTAATCTTGATGTTATTTTCATTCAAGAAGCTTTTGGTAAGAAAGAAGCACTCAATACCTTCCTATTCTAGAAAAATCAACCAAAACATAAGTTTATTTTTAAAAAGAAATGCTTGAGTAAAGACATTTGTATTAAAACTGCAACATTTTTAATTTGGTACACTTGATAAGCAACTAGGAATGCAGTGATATGACTACTTATTAATGACTTACATTATCAGCCATATGGCTCATTTATCAAGCAATCGTATTAGTTGACAATGGACACTGTGAGTGGAATAAGGTACAAAATACCTAGTCATATTATAAGCATTTTCAGCGAAATTATAGAAATGCTGATTATGTGATCACTAGATATTAAAATTGTGTATATTTTAAAAATCAAATCAATATCTACCTTTAGGATGAAGAGAAAACAGATCTTGCCATGCTTTGTTATTTGAACTGCCAAAACAGTGCCTAGATCTGACTACGATTAACCAGAATTTTTTTAAACCGATTTTTAATGCCTTTTCCCTTTTCTTTTTTCCTTTCTCTCTCTCTCTCTCACTTTTTTTTTTTTTGGTGTGTGTGTGTGTATGTGTTGTTGTTGTTGTTGCTCTGCTTAATTACTTTATCATCTCCTTGGACTTCTTACTCTTTAATTAGAAATTGTTGGTAAAACCTTATCAAACAATCGACAAAATGTATCCATCCGAATAATATCGATATTCCAAACTGCAAGCTTTCAATCTTTATTTGTCTGTTTATCAATCTATCAAAAGAAACTCTTTCATTTTTTACATTTCATTTCATATTATTTGGCTAATAGACAAAGCATCGGTACTACATACCTTATCATCAATAATGGAATAAATTAAATTGTGTTTGACTGAAACTGTGCTGTAATTCAAAACTTTATTTGTTACATAAATATTTTATATATTTTGGAAGTAACAGACTCAGAAAATAATACTGAATAATATTTATCAAATGACAAAGTCTATAAAATTTAAATAATCAACAGATAAATGTTGGTGTGAAATCTAACTAGATGGCAGCAGTCGTAACAATACATACATCTTCATGGAAAAGAAATGAACTTGAAATAAATAATGTAATCATATAATATAAAATGTGCACAATGTTAAAGCTTTGCATAATACTGAATTTATGTGCGATTCTCCGACTTTTTTAAAGTAAAAACAGATCACTGTACATATGAGAAGAACTGTGGTTTACAAAATTTCAAAAATCTGGCATCACACAGATTGAACATTATATGCTATTCATGATATGATAATAAACAAGCTATCACATTTGCCACTTAAGTGCATATTTGGTGACTATTGGTCCAGTTAACAGAAAAGTGCTTTTAAATTATATTGTATGTATCTGCAGCCATCTAATACTAACAGCAAAATATACCTATAGTTAAAAAGATTGAAAATTTTATTACCTTGGTATGTTTTGGTTGACTTGTTCAGCAGTCTTCTCTAATGATATATTAACCTCCTATATAAAAAAAACCTCATTCTCAGAATACATATTAAATAATATATGATATATATAATAAAAATGGTACTTTTCCGTTATCAGGACCGGATTCAAAAACGTATGCATGTATGCACATGTGTATATATGTATGTGCACATATACGTGTGTACACACACAAACACATATGTAAGTATACATATACATGCATACATATATGCACATATGAACACATACATACATGCACACATACATACATTTTCGGACACCCAGTCCTGATAACAACACAGTACCATATAAACTTATTACAATGTGTCAAAGGGAATGAAAAATATTAAACATGTTATTTAAATTGAAAACAAGTACACATATAAAAAAATTAAAAAGAAATATATGTAAGCAGATGAATGTTTAAATTTCTATGTAACAAAATATGATCTGAATTTTCATATTTAAAAGATTACCAGATATTACCTTTTACAAAATCAAACATACCTGAATGAATGATTGGAGCTTTGCTACTATCGTAGTAGCAAATTCCTATATATATAAAAAAAAAAGAACATTATGAGACAAATATGAATTCATGTAAAATTCACTAGATTTTGACTTTAATAAGCAAATAATTAATTTCCTTTATTATACAGTACAAAGTCTGAGATCCGCACGTCCAATATCCGAAATGATCTAAAATCCGAACTTCAAAGCTGCAAAGAATTTTTGTTGCTGTTGTTGTTGTATACTTTACGGATGCGCATTTGATTTTTTCCTCCTATAATAAAATATGTGGAGAATTCTGATTCTTAATTTCACTTAAGCACTAAATAAAATACCTCATTCTTGAAGAGAGAACCATTTTAGCATAAATTTGTGAGATCAATAATTTGGCTCCATAGCTGTGTATCTGCTTGGCATACATCTCAAACTGAAACATCCTACAACATAGATACACGGTTGATTTTACACCTACTGGTATTTTATACCTCTGACATCATTCTGGCGAATTATTATTTATTATATTTTGCTTTCATCATCGCATGTTTATCAACATATGACATGAGTAATGACTTATGCAATGATGTCTAAATTTTTTTTCTTTTAGCAAATTAATGTATGACATCCTTTTGCGCTGACATTATGCTGGCGGTGATTACAGATTTAAGTTAAATGCACTAAGAAATTTTTACGAGGAAAAATTTAACAAAAATTTATTTTCATATGCTAAAAACAGATTTTTTTAATGAAGCTCATAGGCCAAAAGATTACATTTAGTGCTATTTGAATTAAGAATAACTGATATGTTATTCACGTAAACCCAGAACCGGTGTCAGAGTTCATTTGACCGCACCAGGCCACAGAATATAGGAAATACAAATTTTTAGAATTTGGAGTGGCACCCAGTGACAAAATTAAGGAATAACAAAATTTTTATAATTTATGGAAAGCATTGGGATCCAAAGTTTAGGGGCAGCAAAAATTTAGAACTTACGGAAACATTTTGTAGCAGAATTTAAGAACTGCAGAGGCATCAGGTGGTATCTAGTGCTGGCCCTCCATTAGGCTTAAGTATATGTGGAAGTTTATTTATTCAGGACACAGATTAGCCTTAAGCATGTGCAAGAAAAGATGTTATGTTATAATAAATAACTGAATTAATACAATTCAAGCTTAATTTAGTACACGATAGAAGCAAGACAAAATTTAGTGGAACAACTTGTCTTTCATTTCCAGTCTCATGATATGTAGCCAATAATGTATAATGGAAGCTATTAAGCTAGGCTAAAATTATCTTTACTGATTCTAAGGAATTTCAGTTAATATAGCACATTGCGCTGTTCCTTAATCTTCTAATTTGATCCAGCTTATTATTTTTTGCAGGCTGTTAATATTACAGCAATTTTATGAAAATTAAAGCTTGAACTTTTGATTATGCTGAAAAGAGTTTCTAATTCTGGAGCTGCAAAAGGATCTACAAAGTGAAAACATGTTTCGATGCCCAGTAAACAAAAAGTTCTATTTTAGCATAAAATTTACTGTGTGGAGCATTGCGAGATCATGGGAGGATGCAATTTATGGCCAGCTACCATATTTTATGGTAAGGATGATGAAGATGATAGCTACAAATTTGAGTTTTTGGATATTGCAAACCAAAGGTGAAATTTTCTAATATGGATTTTATAAAGAAATGCGGAGAAACAGTAATAAATGAAGATGATATAACGGAAGTTTTTCATTGCAATGACAATGCCCCAGTCGTCAATTAATTAACAGACGGCAAAATCTGTATTCTAAATTCAGAAAATACTGCTACTGATAGTGAAGAAAGGGACACAGAGGTTATTGAAGATGAAAAAATTTCGATTGATAATTTAGTTGGAATTCTTGACAGTAATTACAAGACTTGTACAGTGGAACTTTGTAACTGAATAGGAAATTATGTCTGTTTATATAATTAAAGAGAAAGTATTAACACAAAAAACGAAGCAACTTAAACAACTTACGTTAAAAGAAATGCTTAAAAATATTAAGCTTTTCTTTCCCCCCTTTTTTTTTGTAAATTTTGATACCTTTTAGATCATGAATGATCATTATTTCATAACTCATGATTTCATATTTTTAATTTTATAATTTTTGAATGCCATGTTACTAGATTTAAATTTATGATCTAATATCCGGAAAAATTCCAAATCTGGAATTGCCGAAGTCCGAACGAGTCCAGATCTCGGACTTTGTACTGTACTGATTTATTAATGCATTATTTTACTCTTGTTATTTTTGTCCCAGCCTTAATTATATCAATAATCAATAAAAAAATTCGCACTTCTTTGTTCTCTCGAGCCTCGGGGCATTGAAATGTTTTATTAATCCACTCTTTAGGATCAAAATCATCGTTGGAAAATGCTGCAAGATCCTGCAAAATACAAATAAATTTAAGATTCCATTACAAAATTATGCTATGCTACACAAACATAAAACCTAGTGATTAGGAAGAAACTCCATTAATCAACTCCAAAACAATTTGGTTTCAACAAAAGTACATAACAGTTAAATAAAAAATAATTAACACAACATAATTATAAAAAATATTATAGATTTATGCCTTTTCTTTTGTATAAAATACATAAAATGGAAAAGGTTTTCAAGCAGCTAATAACTCATGAAACAAAGTTTGGTTTAGTTTATTTGATCAAAGTATTCGAGGGCTATCTGCCTAAGGAGAGAGATGTCTTTGTAGAGAACTTTCTAAGGGAAACTGGCATGTATACATGTTACACATAGGGAAATCCATTAAAATGCCCATGCAGCCAGCCTATTCACTGGGATTTGAAACTCGAAACGAACTACCAATGCTCAGTGACTTTACCGCTCGCCCACAGATGGGTGATATAAAATAAACAAAATTTTGCTTTTAATAAATAATAATTAATTAATTACAGTTAACAAACCAAATTATGTGCTTATAATATGAAAATTACACAGATCTGAATGCAAAGAATTCAAGAAATAAAAATATGTACTGAATTTGCATTAAATGTTTTTGAGATGGTATTTCAAGCATAATTTAAATAGAATAGTTTTTTGTTAAACATTTTCTCCGAAAAACATGTCATTCACCTATAATAATTCTTATTTTTAATATCAATATTTTTTTTTCTCCTTAAGTTTTGATAAATTAACAAGATTGCGCCATCCAATTGGTATAGTGGTTAGCGTTGCTGACTGCCATGCCGAAGGGCCTGGGTTCAAATCACGGAGAAGGCATGGTTGTTTGTAAATGCATAGTGTCGGCGTGGCATGGCAGCACTCTAAATACACGGCGAGCCAAAAGTCCTCTCGTGTGGTTTGGTGGAAGGGAAGAGGTGTGAGAGACCCTCAGACCCATCCCCCTGGGGTGCTCTTCTTCAAAATTGGGGCAGAACTGAGCCAAATTGCACTGTCACTTGTTGGGTGCTCAAGGCTATTGCCAGCGACAGGCGTAATCTTGCGCTCCTTGCCACGAGGAATTTCGTGGGCTTGGGCTGACTTCGTCAAACAAGTGAGCATAAGTAACAACAACAACAAAATTGCAATAGTGATTATGTTTTAAGTGCTAAGCAGTAATTCACTTATTATGGGTCGGTATGAAAAACTTCATTAATTACATCTGCACCTTCAACAGCAGACTACAGAGGAAAATTATAATTAATACACAAATTCTTCTGGAAGGAATAACAAGTACTATCAATAGCAGAGGCATACCTGAAGGAAATACTGAAGCATAAAATACAATCTATTATATCTTTAATTGTACTACATCTGAAACAACTTAATAGTTATATCAGGTATGGATAATTTTCTATCACAATTATGCAAATTTACTTTTGATTGGTTGTTTATGTTTTAAATGTTCAACAACAAAAACCCTCAAATATGTAAAAAAACATACTTTAATTACATTACCCCTGTACTTTTTAATATAACAACTGTAAAATTTATACAGAATTTAAAATTTTTATCTTACTACCTCTTTCATGTCCTTTACTACTACTGATGACAGTACTAATGATACTACTCTATGGATGAGCCTGCTGATTCTTGTATAGCTGCTTTATGTTTGTATGTGTATTCGTTAGAAGCACTGTAATCATAAAAATTTTCTAATTTAAGTCTCTCTCTTGTTGCTATGACTAGAGTAGGATAACAGATAAAAAATTTCATAAAATGTCAGACGGATGACTGCCATGCATAATTTCAAAACTCTGAGATTTTCAGCTATGGTGTAGTACACACAGTTAATTTGAATTTCATTTTTAGCCTTTTTGGGGGGGGGTGATCTAGAAAGTACCACAGATTAAGAAATGTTGTCCCAGAAGAAAGCTTTCAGACATCATCGAGCTGATATATTAAACATTATCACCATGTTGAATATAGGAAAAACAAAATGACTTCCCATTACAAACTTTGCATTATTAGCACTCTTCATTTTTTTAAATGTTAAAATAATAATACTGACCAATCATCTTAGATAAAGTGAAGGTTCTCAACATCTGTTATTGCCGTAAAAACTCACTCTAAAACAGAGCCTGCTCAAGTGACCTTAACAGAACTCAGTTCTTGTTAATTTTCAGATCTTTTCTTTATTAATTGAAAATACCAAATTTACAACTGAGCATGGCAGAAGTGTTTGTGTCATTACATACTGCTTTCACTTTTCTTAATATTTCATTTGCTTAAGCATGACTGTCAATTATCCTCTTTACTTACAGTAATACAGCAGACTTCTGCAAACTCAACATTCCTCAAAACCATGATACATAACTTTTTCTCCCCCTAAAAGTTATCATCATCAGATAACAGACCATTTTATGAGCTCACTTTTGACCACAACAGAATACATGAAACATTTTTGCATAATTTACTGTTAATTTTCAGTCTTATGGAAGTGTGTGTATATGGATGTGCATGCTTTATATTTAACTGTTATTTTGATGAACCATATCTATCTACTATGAAAATATAAATATCAGCCATACAGACTTTTTTTTTCATAAATGTTTTATTTCTTACAAATATACTTTTTTTATCAGCATTTATAAACAGAACAGCATCTGTAAGTTGTAAAGCTAGTATGGCATATGTTTTTTCCTATTTCACAATGTCATGAATGAATTGGTGACTTTTCACAGGGTGTAAATAAAAAAAAAAAAAAAGGTTGGAATGCGCTTTAGCCCACTGCTTGGCGGCGATTGTTTTTGAATGAGAAATAAACGTGCCAACATGGGTAACTCCGTATATCCGCCAACATGGCCGACTGTTTGTACGTTGACTACATTGTGCAACAA